>JAFEMH010000001.1:3340000-3658388 GCA_022495995.1 Adenophora triphylla var. japonica
AAAAGAGTAGAGACTAATCCATTCTGGAGGCTCGCATTCAGCGCCCAGCATGCAAGTCTTACAATCGGCCTCAAAAGACAAAAACTCATGGACCCTCCAGTCAGGGTCACGAATTTGGGGCAAAATGGCTACCCTAGGGGCATAGGGAAGACTTTCCCTCTGGGGGGGCCACCCCGGTATAAATCAGCAAGGGCTCATCGCCTATGATCGCGCTCACATCAAAAATAGGCTGCTCCTTATCGGTCACGTATTTAGCCAAGAATTGGGCAAGAGTTATAATAAGCTCTTCAGCTTCAGCGGGATCAGGGTAGGCGTTGGCAGAAATTTTGAGAGGAATAGGGCTGAAAGGCCGAGCAAAGGACCACCCAAATCGGGACTCTACGACCAGGATGTTCTTCTGATTCCACTGGTCAAATTTATTGGTGGGAGCAGAGAAGGTGCGAGGAGAATTGCTTTTGGCTTTCAAGCCAAGATTCCCATTAGTTATCTGATTCTGGTAAAGGGTATAGAGCCCATTGAGGGTGGGTTCAAAACCAAATAACCTGCAGATAGCTATTAAAGAAACCAAGGCTCTAATAGCGTTGGGAGTTAGGTTCATGGGGAGGCACCGGGTGAAGTTGAGGAATGTGTTGATAAAGGGATCAAGTGGAAGCCTCAGCCCGTTCTCAAACTGGACCCCATAGAAAATGCAAGCCCTATTGTCCTCGCGGACATCAGCTACCATCTCCGGTCTGAGTTTTCCTTTCTTTGTCTCCACTTCCTGGAGAGAGCGGACACAGAAGGCATTAGGATCAACACCATAAGTGGTATAGATCTCCTGCTCCCAGTCAATAGGGGCCACCTCTTTGCCTCTCTTTCTGCCGCGGCCAGGATTGGCATCAACGGCTGGTCTCTTACCACGGGCAGAGACCTCCTCGTCAGATTCCTCCCCGAAGGCATCCACTATTCTTGTGGCCTTCTGGGATATGCCCGGGGCCATGCACTCTCTCTCCCCGCGGGTATCATCCACTGTCTCCGCGCTTTCAGAGCCCAAGAGACTAGAAGATGATCCCTTTGAGGGCTCCACCTCCGGTTCATTCTCCTCGCCTTCGTCCACCTCCATCTCCATATCATCACTGTCATCACTACTCACGTCCACCACGGGCACCTCAGGGGCCTCGGTCTGGACCTCAGGGCGAACAGTGTTCAAAGGCTCAACATCTAGGGGAGCACTCGTGTCCTCTGCGGCCAGGTACTGGAATTTATCTATTTGGTCAAGGTCCATCAATTCCACTCTCTCCCAGTTGGTTATTACTCTCGAATTGCGAATCACTCTCCTCACCAGTTCAGCGACGTTCAATGCCTGGTCTCTCTCACGGGGAAACCTGTACAGCACCCCCATCATAAAACTCCTTAATTGCCTAGTATCCCCCAATACCAAAATATCCCCATTCACAATTAACTTTTTCTTGGCCTCCCACAACCAGGGTGGGACAAAGGGCCCCCATTGATACTTCTCACAAAAGTAACAGAAACAGTCCAGGGATAGCCTCAACCACCCTATGGCCACCTTCCTATATATTCCCCCTGACCTTGTGCAGATGGCAAACTGATCTGGGGTGTTCCCATCTCCTAGTTCCTCCGGACGAACGGGACCAAACTCACGAGTTGACATCGTTGTCCAGAAGAAGGTAGAAATTGAGAGGGAAAACGAGTTTAAAGCACAAAATTACTTACGGATTAAAAAAGATAAGAGGAAGACGCTAAGTAGGAAGCTGCAATTTTATCTCTCTAGCAAAGTTGAAGGCTTGAAATCGGTAAAAGGGTGGTGAGGGTTGAAGGGTTTGTATTTATAAGGCCTCCTATATGGGTCGACCCGTATTAAATGTCCACAAACCATTCCCCTCGAACCCCGAACCGACACCAAACGTTTGAAAATTCGAAAATTGGGCGGTTGGCATTTATTGCATTCCAAGGATGACTGACACGTACCCTCCGTACCTGTCACACGCTGTGTTTTCATCTGCCACGGGGCCCACCAGTTAACTGGGAGGCAGAGCATTCAAGGCGCCGAGAATCTTCCCCACGTGCCTCCCACGTGTGTCTATACGCACGGGCGGCAGAGCAAAACTAACAAAAAACACCAACACTAGTGCCCGCTCATAAAGCAAACTCCTAAAACCGAGCTCAACTAGTAGCTCCTCGCTCTGACCATAAATAATCACACTTGGATCTAGGGGCCACTGATGAGCCCGGACAAGCTGAACCGGGCCCACGCTCGGTCTAATCCAAGGAACCAGTGACGTGGCATTCCCTAGACCGCCGGAGTCAAGACCGCGGACAGATAGACCCCTGAGGTCAAGACCCCGCTCCTCTCCACATCATCCTACTCTAGACCGGAGGGATCCTGACCGCTGGATTGGTGCCCGCAGGAGGTATGACCGCTCCATCCGTGCCCGAATCAAATAACTTTGACCGCGCCCAAGATGTTGACCGCGGGCTCATACTTACCTCCCGATTATCTCACCTGCCTCTTGGTTAAGGGCAAACCTTACTGAGCAAGTTAGCTTACTGGATTTGACATGCAAGTTGCCAGCTCACTCCCATCGCATTCAATGCGGCTCAGTCAGGCGCCTACAATAGCATTAAATGCGCCGCACAGGGTACACGGCTCCTGTCCACATCAGCGACATCCCTTCTGACAGAGGATCCTCCTTCCCTGACAGACCTAATCAGATGCGGACACGTGTATGCGGTCAAATACCAAAGTGTCCCTTAGGGCTAACCTCATGGCTTACGTCAGCGAGCAGCTCCACATTGCCTATAAATAGAAGACCTTTGTCCCCTTGGACAAGGTAAGTTCCAAATATACATTGTAAGCCATATTGCTGTTAAACCCTAAACACTCACACACATTCAAGGCATTCAACGCCTTATATTACTCAGTATTCTTACTCTCACACCCGAGGGCCTAAGTTGGAGTAACATCCAACTTTGACCTTAACGGTGCTCTTTTGTGTTGTGTTATAGGTACATCAAGCCACAAAACATATCCTGCCAGATATCCTTAAACCATTCTGACCCTAAATAGCTTGGCGTCATCAGCACGAAAATGATTTCCTTTATGGTATCAGACGTACCCTAAGTCGCCCCTCTTTTCCTCACGTCTCAGTTCCTCCTTTTTCCTTTCTCTTCTTCACGTAAACAATGGCCATCCAAACAACACTCCACCCAACGTTTATAGTTGGTAATATTAGGAATTTTATTTCTATCACCTTTGAACCAGAGACGGGGAAGTATGTGTCATGGGCGAAGCTTTTTTGGATCCATTGCAATATGTTCGAGGTAATAGACCATATCATCCCACCTCAGCTCGATGAGTCGATCAAAGGAAAAGCGGTTGATGAGTCGTCCATTAACAAAGCTTTATGGTCGCAACTGAACTTTCTTGTTCTCCGGTGGATCTATGGGACAATCTCGCCCGATATATTGTTGACGATACTAGAGTCGAGCTCTACTACACAGAAGACATGTTATAGTTTGGAAGGTATCTTTCTAGATAATAAACACTCCCGTACAGTACAACTTGAGAATCAAGTTCTTTTGGATGATTTTCCAAGTATCTTTGTCTATTGCAAGGAGTTGAAAAACCTTGCTGACCCATTGGAGAATGTGGGTGCACCTGTGTCAAATAAAAGGATGGTCCTTCAGGTCATAGACAAATTGAACGAATACTATGACAGTTTGGCAACAATAATCCAACAAAGCAACCTACTTCACACCTTCTATGAGGTCATATAGCGGTTGGTTATGGAAGAATCTTGCATGGCTAAGCAAGCAAGTATGGCTGTTACCGCAACAAATTCTGCATATGTGACGAACAATGGTGGTTTTGATGAAAATAAGGACCAGATAGATAATGGTAATCATGGCGGCTGAGTGAATGGTCAAGGGGGCGGCCGTGATAGAAGATTAAATAGGAATGGACAAGTTTAACAGAATTCTACTTAGGGCAGACAACATGATGGTGGTATTCATGGTCAATCTGGCAGGGGGCGTGGTTTAGGTAACCCTAATCAGCAGCAGTCCGGTTCGTTCTGGCCATGACAACATCAACCACCATGATGGTACCATACCACCGGCTGGAATTAACAATAATGGGCTACTCCACCGTGCCCTTTTCCTATTTCAGGCTGGACTCGTCCATCTAATTCCAGCCCTCATGGCGTATTGGGCTAACGCCCAGCCCAGTCTTATAATGCTCATGGGCCAATTTCTTCCTCTTATATGCCCACTGATATTGAGGCCACGATGCATACTATGTCACTGAATGTTCTGAATGACAACCTCTACAAGGACACTGGTGCCACTTCACATATGACAGGGTCCTTAGGTAATCTCTCGTCTTATTTTAATTTGAGCACTCATAACAAATAAATTATTGTGGGTGATGGAAATGCTATTCCAATTGTTGGGTATAGACAACAAACTTTTTCCCCTCCCCTTCCAACCCTTAAACTTTCTAATGTCCTTCATGCATCAAAATTGTTTAAAAATTTGATTTTCGTTCGTCGTTTCACAACTAATAATCATGTCTCTATTGAATTTGATCCTTGTAGGTTTTCTGTGAAGGATATCCGGACGGGGGTAACCATAATGAGATGTGATAGCACCGGAGATCTTTATCTCATCAATAACACATCCAATCATTCAACTAATTCTTCGTCAACTTTTTCAGCTTCTTGTCCTCGTTTATGGCATGACCATTTAGGTCATCCCGGAGCACCTGCTTTTTGCACTAGGAATTTAATTCCTCTTAAGACTTCAACTTGGATGGTATATATGATTCTTGCGGTTTTGGTAAACAAGTTAAGTTACCATTTTATCCGTCTACATCTTGTACCGTTTTACCTTTTGATATTGTGCATAGTGATTTGTGGACTTCCACTATTTTGAGTTCTTCCGGGCATAAATACTATCTTCTTCTTCTTGATGACTACACAAATTTTCTGTGGATGTTTTCGATTGGTAAAAAATCACAAGTTCCAGAACTTTTTCTTTCCTTTAGTAAATTTGTGTCCACACAGTGTGAAAAAATTGTCAAGTGTTTTTAATGTGACAATGGCCGGGAGTTTGATAATGACCGATTCAAGTCCTTTTTCCATTTAAATGGTATGAGTTTTCGGTTATCTTGTCCCCACACGTCTTCCCATAATGGAAAGGCCGAGCGAAAGATTCAGACTATAAATAATCTCATTTATACCCTTCTTGATCATGCTTCTATGCCACCCTCCTTTTGGCATTACGCGTTTGCTATGCCCAAATATCTCCTTAATATAACCCCACAAAAAGGCCTTGATTTCAATTCTCCAACCCAAATACTTTATCGTCATAACCCTTCTTACACACATTTATGGGTGTTTGGATGTTTGTGTTTCCCTCTCCTTCCCTCCACTAAATTTCACAAACTTCACACTCGCTCAAATCCTTGTGTATTTTTGGGTTACCCATCAAACCATAGGGGGTATAAATGTTATGATCTTTCCACACAAAATTATAATCTTCCATCATGTTGTGTTTAATGAGCATAAATTTCCATTTGCAAACACTTGATTACCTCTCAATAATGCCACACTTCATGACCAACATTTTAATTCACTCTTTCATGTGTGGTCCATTCCTCAGGCCCAGGTGCATAATACTCCCTCTCGCCCCACCTCTCTACCTGGATCCATACTGGACCAGGCACTACCTGTCCCCTCTTTGGTTCCAACCTCAGCACCATCTGGTGTTGGGCTTCCTTCCCCATCCAACCCAGCTCCAACTCCAGCCGGCTGAACTCCTTCTGGTCCTGTCTCGAGTGATCTAGGCCGACCAGAATCTGTCCTCCCTCCTGTTCAATCCCACAATCCCCAGTCGAGAATTATAACAACTAGAAGTATGAGTGGCATTGTTAAACCCAAGCTTCACTTCAATCTCCTCTCTTCTACTTCTCTATCTCCTATTCCATCTAACCCAAAAGTGGCTCTGGCTGACCAAAACTAGAATGCTGCCACGAGAGATGAATTTGATGCTCTAACTAAAAAACGCGGGAGCTTGTGCCTCGTCCTTCTAATATAAATGTTATTTGTATGTGAATTTTTTCTCATAAGAAAAAATCTGATGGTTCTTTTAAGAGGCATAAGGCCCGTCTTGTAGATGATGATAGGTCTCAACAAGTGAGGATTGATTGTACAAAAACCTTTATTCCAGTAGTGAAGCCGACACAATCCGTACTTTTCTTAGCCTAGCACTTGCTAAGTCATGGTATATTCACCAGTTGGATGTAAAAAATGAATTCCTGCATGGTACTTTACAAGAGACAGTCTATATGCATCAACCTATGGGTTTCAGAGATCCAACTCATTCGGACTATGTGTATTTTCTTAAGAAATCTCTTTATTGCCTTAAGCTGGCTTCTCTGGCATGGCAAATGATTTGCAAATTTAGTGTCGACTAAGGGTTTCAGTCACAGTTGTTAAGATCATTCTCTATTCGTGTATAATCGTGGTAATGATACAACATATCTACTTTTATATGTTGATGACATTATTCTTACCACATAATCAGATTGTCTTCATCAGCAGTTTATGACCACTCTTGCATTTGAGTTTGCTGTGAAGGACTTTGGGCCTTTGAATTATTTTTTGGAGATTGCTGCGACACATCATGATGGGGGTTTATTTTTGTGTCAAAGCAAATATGTTGAAAATATTCTAGACCGAGTTAGCTTGTCCACCTACAAGCCGTCACTCACTCCCGTGGACACCAAAACCAAGCTTGGCAATTAGGCAGGGGCACCATATGAGGATCCGACTCATTATCGAAGTTTGATAGGTGCATTGCAGTATCTTATATTTACCAGACCGGATATTAGCTATGCTATTCAGCAAATACATATGCACATGATCCCAAACAAGAACATATAGCGGTACTCAAACATATTTTACACTATATGAAAGGGACTCTTGAGCTCGAATTGCATCTCTCAAAGTACCCATGTAATATCCTCACGACATATACGGACGCAAACTGGGGTGGTTGTCCAGATACACGCCGTTCCACATCCGGTTATTGTATTTTTTTGGGAAATAACTTGATTTCTTGGTCTTCATATAATTGATTTCCTTTATAGTTTTTGGTATTTTATCACACTAAAACTAACACTAGTATTTTTTTAATACGTACGATTGCCCTAGCTATTCAATTTTTTTCCAGATTGAATTTGATTTTTGCATATAATTAGTTTCCCTTACAGTTGTGAACAATTTATAGAGAGTATAGACCACATTCTCTATTGACAAATAGATAACTAAAATTATTTGATATATATGAGACATATTGTATCAAGTTAAAATTGTTACCAAATATTTCTTCATTTTCATAATTCTGAGTTTGACTAGTAAGATAAATGAGAGAAAATTGATAGAAAATAATAAGTAGGTTGTTATTGTAAGTTTATCAAGTGAGTCCTTATTTTAAAGTCAAGATCTTTAAAAAAAAACGCTTTTTTTTTTTTAATTTTAGAAAAAAACGTGTTTTGTTTTCCCCGCTAGTGTCAGTGTTAATGTAAAAAAATATCAGTATAAAAAGTATAAAAAAATGTCAGTGTTAGTGTAACAAAGTGCCAGTTTAAAAAAGCGTCAGTGTTAGTATAACAAAGTGCCAGTGTAAAAAAGTGTCAGTGCATTTATATTAAGTGTCAGTATAAAAAGTGTCAGTGTAAAAAAGTGTCAGTGCATGTATATTAAGTGCCAGTATAAAAAATGTCAGTGTTAGTGTAACAAAGTGTCATTGTTAGTTTAACAAAGTGCCAGTGTGAAGAGTGTCAGTACATTATTATTAAGTGTCAGTGTAAAAATGATTTTTCCTTAAACTTAGAAAAAAATGCATTATTTATATAGGCCAACTCTTATTTTAATAACAAAAACAACAAATAACCTTTTTCTGGAATAATACATTAAAAAAGAAAGTAAACACCTTACTATGTAATGGAGTAGTATTTTTTTTTAATATAATAAACCGTTAAATACTCCTTCATTGGACCTGTTTGCAAAAGATTTAAATTCTCGCCCTCATTTATTCTCAAAAAATCCAAAACCAAAAAACAGAAAAATCCCCAGCCTCAAGCCCTCAATCGCTAAACCAATACTCCCTCCGACCCAGCAAGAGTGTCATCCTTTCCTTTTAGGGATGGCACGCAAATTAAAAAAAATGTGGGAAGAAAAAATGTTGTGAATATAATTTGAAAATATGAGAGAAAATTAGTGAAGAAAATAGTAAATTTAAAAAGTGTTGTGAGTGTAATTTGAAAAGAGGAGAGAAAATTAGTGGAGGGAATAGTTAGTGAGATAATAGAATATTAATAAAACATTTCCTTTTTAGGAAAGATGATACTTCAAACGGGACACCATTTTGGGTAAAAGGTGACACTTCAGCCGGGACGGAGGGAATATTCCCTCCGTCTCGAGTTAAGCTTTACCATTTTGGTGAAGCACGCAAATTAAAAAAACAATATATATATTAAAAAATAATGGGAGTGGAAGAAGGGTTGTGAGAGAAAAGAAGTGAGTGAATATGACAAGTGAGACTCATAATTTAAATGTGTGAGAGAGAAAAGTTAGTGTGTATAATAGAATATTAATAATTTTTTTCCATTTTAGAAAAGGTGAAGCTTGTAACGGGACCCCTTTTTGAATAATTGGTGAAGCTTAAGCTGGAATGAAGGGAGTACTCCCTTCGTTTCGGTCCAAGCTTCACCATTTTGATGTTGACACAAATTTTAAGAAAATTGTTGACTAGAAAATGGTTGTGGAAGAGAATAAGTGAGTGTATAAGATAAGTGAGATTCATAATTTAAATGTGTGAGAAAGAAAGGTTAGTGAATATGATAAGTGGGACCCATAATTTATGAATGTGAGTATGAGAAGTGGGGTATGTATAATAGAATATTAATAAACCTTTTTCATTTTAGGAAAAGTAAAACTTCTATCGAAACACACATCTATAAATATATTAAAGCAAAGTCGTTCCTAAATTTGGCAAGTTGGAGCCCAAAAATGTCACTATCAAGGGCCCGAAAATGAAAATTGATTCAACACATGGTTTTAGCCAATGATTTTGAAACATGGGTGGAAAGAAAGTGGAAAAAATGATCTATACCACTTACACTCTTTGAAAACTTTTGGAAATATGCATTTTTTTTTCTTTTTCATTAATTAATCAACATTAGGTGTCTAGACTATGTTGCAATATTTGAACGTTTTCTAATTATTTCTTTAAAAAATAATTGTTTAATGAGCTTTAAAATTTATTGTTTTTAATTCAGAAAAATTGAAAAAAATACCTCATTTTTAGTCTAATAAACTCATTAAACAATTATAATCTAAATATATATTCTTAAATTTTAGACTTTATTGTTTTCTAATTATTAATTAATAATATTTTTTTGTATTAACGATAATTTTTAAATTTAGATGTGGATATTTAATTTTTTTTTTTCATTTTTAGTTTAAAATTTAAGAATATATATTTAGATTATAACTACTTTTCTTATGTTTTCGAGATAGATGATCATTAGTTAGACATTTTTTTTATTTTACTTTTGTCAAAAAAAAGAAGAAGATTTTATTTTCTAAAAAATAAAAAATTAAAAAATGTGGAAATAATATAGGTGACTATAGGGAGGGCCGAGGGGGGGGTAAGGGAAGTTTTGGAGGCAAAATTTGGGTACTTTTTATTTAAAAAATAAATTCATTATGTTTTATAGTAATTATTATTAATGCATGTTTATAGGCTTATAGATCTGGATTATTAGGCTTAATAGTTGAAAATCTCATTTTGCTTTAAAAAAAAATATCGATACTACTATAAATAATAATCCTTTTTTTTTCAAAAAAAAATATATGGATTTTTACTTTCAAAAAATAAATATGAATGATTGAAAAAATAAAAAAAATGTTCATGATTTTAAATTTAAGCAAATAAGATGATTTAGATTTATTCATTTATTTATTTGTTTGAAGCAAGAAGATAATTTAATTGAGAAAAGAAGGTAAGGAGATAACTATTTTTTTCAATAAAAGTCATACAACTAAAATGGTGATAAGTGTCTACCTTAACTGTTTTCAAATATTATCTTTCAAGAAATAAAAAACTATTTTCTGATATTATCAAAAGACTTTCCTTCACATTTTTTTTAACACAATATTTTGGGGGAAACTAGTTTCTCCCTAAATAATAAAAAGTCCTGTTTTTTTAAACTGTTCCTATATTCGTCAAATACTTGCAAGTTGAAAAAAATTAGACTTTTTATAATTTATGAAGAAACTAATTTCTCCCAAAACTTGCTCTTTTTTTAATCAAAACCTTCTTACTTTGAAAATTATAAATTTCATTAAAGGAACTTATTTCTGGAAATTGGCGAATTTCTAGGCTTAAAAGTGAAAGCTACTTTTTTATTCTTTGAACTTAGCTACTTTGTTTTGTATTTTTTTTAAACGATTTTTAGCTACTTTGTTTAAAAAACAAAATTACTTATTGCTTGATCATTATTTTTCAATTTATGATGACATATTTTTTTTTATAGAAATAGAGTATTTCATTTTTTTATATTGTAACTTCATTCAATGTTTTGTTATCATAAAATTAAATAAAATTTAATTTTTTTTAAATGATTACTAATATAAATAATATTTTAAAGTAAAAAGTAATTTTTTAATGTGAAAATCGACAAACCGAGAAAATTAAATGGGGGGATGGAGCCATGACTCTATTTTTTAGTTTATAAACATAATTTAGGGGTGATGGGCTGACTATGAGGAAAAAGTTAAATTTCTCTTTGTGTTGAAAGTAAAAAGTATCATTAAATGTGAAGATAATTTATTTGAAGCTGATATGAGATTTTTGGGTGGCAGATTAAAAGTTGTCCACAAAATCTTGCTAATGAGATTAATTGACGATATTTATGGTAGCATATGTAATGAACTCAATACACTCTAATTAAAAACAATAATAAATTATTACATTTACGATTTTGTAAGAAAATTTTTGTAGTTATTTTGTATCGTTACTATTACCCAATTAGTATAGGGGTGAGAGAAAAAGGTTGATTAAAAAAAGTTAAAAAATGTTTTAGAAAATTATAAAAGGTGATATGTGATTCTATTTTATAAGCTTCAATTTCTTCGAGCAAGTCTTTATTTTTACTCTCTCTATTTTAAAATAAATATAAAAAAAATTAGATTTTCTGTTAATTAAATAGCAAATTTGAAAAATTATTGAACATTCATTTTAGAGATTTAAAAAGGTTTGAATGCATACTTTAGGAAATAATAACCTACTATGTGGATTTTCTTCATTTTTTATTGAAAGATATCTTGAAAAGTATTGATTCGAGTAGAAGTGAAACACTATTTGGTGGAAAAACTGTCGTCGGTGGAGATGATAGTTCTTCAAGTGCTAAATCTACTACGAATGTTTTGTTTCAGGAAGTATTTCGAAATGTTTAAGGGCCCGTTTGATTTAGCTTATTGATATGTGCTGATGACTTATTACTTATGACTGATGAGCAGATGATGATGCTGTTTGATTTAGTTTTTTTGAAGTGCTGATTAGTTATCATAAGTAAGTATAACTGTTTGATTAAAAAGCTGAAAAAAGTGCTAAATAAAATTATAAAGACTAAAATAATAATAATAATAATAATAATTATTATTATTATTATTTTATTATTTTTATATTATTTATTATTATTTATTATTATTTTTTTATTATTACTATTATTATTTTTTTTATTTTTATTTTTTTTTTATTTTTTATTTATTTTATTTTTTATTTTTTTATTTTTTTATTTTTTTATTTTATTTTTTTATTTTTTTATTTTATTATTATTATTATTATTATTGTTATTATATTATTATTATTTATTTATTTATTATTTATTTATTATTTTTTATTATATTTTATTTATCATTATTATTATTATATTATTAATTTTTTTTATTATTATTTTTTTTTATTATTATTATTATTTATTTATTTATTTTATTTTATTATTATTTATTTTATTTTATTATTTTATTACTTTTTTTATTTTATTATTATTTCATTATTATTATTATTATTTTATTATTATTATTATTATTATTATTATTATTATTATTATTATTATTATTATTATTATTATTATTATTATTATTATTATTGTAAATACTTTACTGTTCACAAGTGCTTTTTTGATCTCAACACTTTTCCTACTGCTTATGACTTATAAGATATTTGTGCTTTAATTGACTTGTACATGACTTATGACTTATTTTACAAAAATAGAAATCAAACAATACAAAAATGACTTACGAAAAGTTATAAGTCATAAACACCTCAAGATAAGTGATATCTGTTGGAAATGGGTTTTAGAAACTAGGTTTGACCAAGTTTTAACCCAATTTTCAAATGGGTTTCATTTATTGATTAATGAAATAAGTTACAAAATTATAATCTACATTTGTTGTAGATTAAAAAACTGCATTTATTTACTCAAAACCATTTCCGGGTGAATGAGAAATTAATAGCTAAAGATTGTAACTTGAAATGGGAAAATGAAGAGTTTATGGGATATAAAGAGTTCTCCCACATTGCTTAGAAATAGAAGGTAAAGCAAATTTATAAGTGGATGCAAACAAGGAGGAGGCATCAAGATGTACCTCCTCGGGCCAACCTAGGTGGACCATTGGGCCGACCATGCAAGGTGCAGCCCAATTGTGCCAGTTTTATACTAGCTCAATTTGGACCACACCCGCGAAGCGCGCGAAGGGCGAAATGGGCGGTTTAGGGCGCACTTTGCACTTCGCATCGTCGCTAGGAGCTATAGGAGCCTTTGATTTTTAGCAAATCAATCAAGGTTCGTGGCTCAGGTGCAGTAGTTCGGTTCAGCTTGGCTCGGATTGGGCTGGGGCGGAGCAACGGTTTGGGCCGGTGCAGGACTGGGTCAGACCGTGGGTCCTGGATCTGGTCTATGCCAAAGGGTGCAAGCTGGGTTCAATGAACCAGGTCAAGGATGGAAGGGTTGGAATGGTTCAAAGGAACCAGTTCGAATAGGTGCTGGCAGGTCCAACAGATCTCCACCCTCCATCAAGATCAGATCCAACGGCTGAAATCCACCAGGTGCCAATAATGCCTATTCCCAAAAGGTACCCCAACTCTTCATTATCTATAAATAGTCCCCTGCAGTTTATCAATTCATTCATTCCATCATTCAGTGAGTTAGTATTCAATAGCAATAAGAGAGAAAGCATATTGAAGCATAAATATTCCTTTCAAGTCCAGAAGTTCCAAACAGTTAGTTTGTTCGTCGAAGTCGTTAGTTTGAAGTGCTTCTACTAACGATTGTAAAGTCGTTGCATCTTACGAGGAGATTGTCAGAATACCGTCAGCACCAGTGCGGGGCAATACTTCTTACGAAGATTGTGTCAAACACATGCCTCGACTTAATTTCAGTTTGTTATTCTGTTCGTTAGTTTTTATGTTATCTTTTAAGAAGCCGTTACATTTTATGTTAAATTTCCTAACAATCGTAAAACGTATTTTACATTTCTTAAGAGATGGCAAACGAAACCGATACCTCCCAGTCTTCTGGGGCTACTCCCGACCCGACCCGAGATGCAACTAATCGAAATGTTGTACCTGCTCCTGCTACTGCTCCGACTCACCCGACACATGGTGAGAAACCATCCAAGTTCGGCTGGGGGCGGACTTCAAGAGATGGCGGCGAGAAGATCTTGTTTTACTTGACCACTTTCGGTCTGCGAAGTTCCTAAAGAGGATCCCCTGCTATACCAATTGATGATCCCGACCATCAAAGAAGGATTGCCAAAGAGGCATGGGATCATGGTAATTTCTTGTGTAGGAATTACATCGCCTGAATTTGGATGATAATCTATACGAAATTGTATGCTTGTCTTGTGGATACGACGAAGAGTTATGGGACACTTTGGAGCGAAAGTACAAAATCGAGGATGCCGGTTCAAAGAAGTTTGTTGTTGGCAAATACCTTGATTTCAAGATGGTTGACTCAAAGACCGTGGCCAGTCAGGTTGATGAGTTTCAGTTGATCCTACATGGGTTGACTGCTGAAGGAATGGTTATGCATGAACCATTTAAGGTGGCATCAATCATTGAAAAATTGCCGCCAGCATGGAAGGACTTCAAGAACTATCTCAAGCATAAACGCAAGGAGATGAGTCTTGAAGACCTGTTTATTCGTCTTTAGATTGAGGAAAACAACATGAAGAATGAGGCCAAGGCTGAAGCTAAGGCTAACAAAGGGAAGATGGAAGCAAAGGTTAATCTTGCTGAAGCTAGCACAAGCAACAGTAAGAAAAGGAAGCACTCTGGAAATGATAGAAAGGGCTCAAGTGGCAAGAAGAAGTTCAAAGGATCTTGCTACAACTGTGGCAAGCCCGGACATTTAGCTAAAGATTGTCGGCACCCGAAGAAGGAAGACCAGAGAGGCAACAGGAGTCAAGCCAACATTGTTCATGATATGGAGCTTGACTTTGTAGCTGTGGTATTTGAAGCCAATGTGGCTAAGTTGGATGATAATCCAGGAGAGTGGTGGATAGACACCGGTGCTACCCATCACATATGTGTAGATAAGGAGAGTTTCTCTTCCTACACTCCCTGTTCCGAAAGGAAGCTCTATATGGGAAATTCTGCTACTTCCAATGTTGTGGGAATTGGAAGAGTTGTTCTGAAGATGACTTCAGGCAAGGAGCTGACTTTGATGGATGTGCTGCATGTCCCAGACATCCGTAAGAACTTAGTCTCTAGGGCTTTGTTAAGTAAGGCCGATTTCAGATTGGTGTTTGAATCTGATAAATTTGTACTGACCAAAAATGGTCTTTTCCTTGGAAAAGGTTACCTTGAGAAGGGCCTTTTCAAGATGAATGTAATGAATGTTATCCGCTCCGAAGCGAAGAATAAAAGTGTTGTTTCTTATGTTTACTTGTTGGATAGTCCTGACTTATGGCATGATAGATTAGGACACGTAAATTTTAACACAATTAAGAAATTAGTAAAGCAAGATTTAATTCATATGTCTAAATCTGATGCAACTAATAAGTGTGAAATTTGCGTTGAAGCAAAAATGACTAAAGGGCCATTTGAAACAGTAATAAGAAACACAACACCTCTGGAATTAATTCACACAGATATTTGTGATTTAAAGTTAGTGAAAACTCGAGGTGGGAAAAAGTACTTCATTACTTTTATAGACGATTGCACAAAATATTGTTATGTATATCTATTGAAAAGTAAGGATGAAGCCTTAGGGGCTTTCCAAACTTACAAGAATGAAGTTGAGAATCAACTTAATATAAAGATTAAGAAGATTCGAAGCGATAGAGGAAGAGAATATGTAGCTCCGTTTGAAGGATTATTCATCAAACGACAGCTCCATATACACCTCAATCTAATGGAGTAGCTGAACGTAAGAATCGCACTCTAAAGGAAATGATGAATGCATTCTTAATCAGTTCAGGCTTACCCGACAACATGTGGGGGGAAGCAATACTGACTTCAAGCTACATTCTTAATAAGATACCCAAGAAATAAATTAATGAAACACCTTACGAATTATGGCATAATCGTAAGCTGTGTTATAAATACCTTAAAGTGTGGGGGTGTCTGGCTAAGGTTGAAGTACCTAAGCCAAAGCAAGTCAAAATCGGTCCAAAGACAATTGACTGCATCTTTATTGGATATGCTAACAATAGTAGTGCCTATAGGTTTATAGTGCACAAGTCAGACATTCCTGATATGAATGAAGGAATGACAATAGAATCAAGGAATGTTGTATTCTTTGAAAATATCTTTCCTGCCAAAGATAGGAAAAATGCAAGTTCTAATAAGAGAACTTATGAAACTACAACTGGTCCATCTCAAGAAGAAGATGAAGGACCAAGACGTAGTAAAAGGGCAAGAGTGGAAAAGTCTTTTGGTCCTGATTTTCTATCATATATGTTAGAAAACGAACCAACTACTGTTAAAGAAGCTTTATCCGATCCGGATAGTCCGTTCTGGAAAGAAGCTATTAATAGTGAAATAGAGTCCATAATGCATAATAATACTTGGGAGTTGGTTGATCTCCCTCCAGGATGCAAACCGTTGGGTTGCAAATGGATCCTTAAAAGAAAGTATAAGGCAGATGGATCTATCGATAAGTACAAAGCCAGACTGGTAGCCAAAGGGTTTAGACAAAGGAGGGATATGATTTCTTTGATACATATTCTCCTGTCACAAGAATCACATCCATACGTGTTCTCATTGCGATTGCTGCTGTGCATAACCTTGAGATACACCAGATAGATGTGAAAACAGCTTTCTTGAATGGAGAGCTAGATGAAGAGATTTATATGGAACAACCCAAAGGGTTCATTGTTCCCGGTAAAGAAAAGAAGGTGTGTAAACTTGTAAAGTCGCTGTATGGACTAAAACAAGCACCTAAGCAATGACATGAAAAGTTTGACCGAACTATGTTGTCAAATGGATTCAAGATAAAAGAATGTAACAAGTGTGTCTATATCAAAGGAACATCTGAATTATTTGTAATAGTCTGTCTTTACGTGGATGACATGTTGATAATGGAAAGTACTCATGAATTGATCATGAATACCAAAGGCTTGTTAAAGAAGCACTTTGACATGAAGGACATGGGATTGGCTGATGTCATATTAGGAATAAAAATTTTTAGAACATCAGAAGGGATAGTTCTATCTCAATCCCATTATCTAGAAAATGTACTTCGAAAGTTCGATGTCATTAATGACCCTCCGGCTAAGACACCGGTGGATTTGAGTCTACACTTAGCAAGGAACAGAGGGGAACCAGTTTCTCAGTTGGAATATGCAAGTATAATTGGAAGTCTGATGTACTTAACGAATTGTACACGTTCAGACATCGCATATTTAGTGAGCAAACTAAGTAGGTTCACTAGTAATCCCAGTGCAGATCACTGGAAGGCTCTTTTAAGAGTATTGAGATATTTAAAGTATACTATGAATCATGGGATACTTTATAAGAGATATCTAGCAGTATTACAAGGATATTGTGATGCTAATTGGATATCAGACACAAAAGACTCTAAATCCACAAGTGGATATGTATTCACAATTGGTGGAGGAGCGGTGTCATGGAAATCCTCCAAAGAAACATGTATAGCTAGATCCACGATGGAATCTGAGTTTATAGCTTTAGATAAAGCTGGAGAAGAAGCAGAATGACTTAAGAACTTCTTGGAGGATATTCCTTGTTGGAGTAAGCTGTACTGTTTGTTATGATACATTGTGATAGTCAATCAGCAATAGGAAGGGCACAGAGTAGTATGTATAATGGTAAGTCTAGACATATTCGTCGTAGACATAATACCATTAGACAGTTGATCAAAAATGGTGTTATCACAATTGACTATGTAAAGTCAAATGATAACATAGCGGATCCGTTTACGAAGGGTATAAATAGAGATCAACCGTATAAAGCATTAAGGGAATGGGTTTAAAACCCACAACAAAAGAATTCATAGTGGACACTCAACCTTGAGAAATGGAGATCCCAGGCCCTTGGTTCAATGAGAAAACTAAGTTATGAGTTCAGTAGAAACACTTGGAACCTGTTTCATGCTCATTCCGAGAACATCCAAGTGTATGCACCTGCAGCAGTGGTGAGGATAAGCTGAGAAAACTTTTAATGATTCCTATACCTACGGGTGGAGTATAGCAGGATACTCTTTATAGTGTGAATCACCTTTATAAGTGAGAAGTAATAAGGCCACTTCTAAATGAACACTTATGAATGAGATACGGTCCAGGGCCAAAATGGACACAACGTGAGAACAAAAATTGTTAGAGCTATTATTGTGTGAGTACTGTTGTCTTGGTATACACTATACAGTCACTGGTTCAAAGCGTCTCACTATCAACTGGCTAGTATATCCGATGGTATTTTACTAGGGAAGGTTCAAGGCCATAAGCTACCTATCCTGATGCAATAGTAGTTCGCCGGAACTTTTGGACGAATCTGCATACATGCATTAATTGTCATTCATGTGGGGGATTGTTGGAAATGGGTTTTAGAAACTATGTTTGACCAAGTTTTGACCCAATTTTCAAATGGGTTTCATTTATTGATTAATGAAATAAGTTACAAAATTATAATCTACATTTGTTGTAGATTAAGAAAATGCATTTATTTACTCAAAACCATTTCCGGGTGAATGGAAAATTAATAGCTAAAGATTGTAACTTGAAATGGGAAAATGAAGAGTTTATGGGATATAAAGAGTTCTCCCACATTGCTTAGAAATAGAAGGTAAAGCAACACGGAGGTCCTGAGACACCAACACGGAGGTCCTGGGTTCGACTCCCCCCAGTGGTTAGAGTGGATGATTATCCCTCCCTAGTTAATATTAGGCGCCTCTGGAATGGGGATTTTAAGGGAATTTCAGAGAATTGATGGACTTGTTAGTAAATTGACTTACACAAAAAAAAAAGGGCTTGACTCGAGATGGGCAAGCCTCAAAAAAAAAAAAAAAAAAAAAAAAAAAACAAAAAAGAAGGTAAAGCAAGTTTATAAGTAGATGCAAACAAGGAGGAGGCATCAAGATGTACCTCCTTGGGCCAACCTAGGTGGACCATTGGGCCAACCATGCAAGGTGCAGCCCAATTGTGTCAGTTTTATACTAGCTCAATTTGGACCACACCCGCGAAGCGCGCGAAGGGCGGAATGGGCGGTTTAGGGCGCACTTTGCACTTCGCATCGTCGCTAGGAGCTATTGGAGCCTTTGATTTTTAGCAAATCAATCAAGGTTCGTGGCTCAGGTGCAGTAGTTCGGTTCAGCTTGGCTCGGACTGGACTGGGGCGGTGCAACGGTTTGGGCCGGTGCGGGGCTGAGGTCGGGCCAGTGGGTCTGGATGCAGTGCATGCGAGGGTCTGTTTGGGTTGATGAACCAGGTCAAGGATGGAAGGGTTGGAATGGTTCAAAGGAACCAGTTCGAATAGGTGCTGGCAGGTCCAGCAGATCTCCACCCTCCATCAAGATTAGATCCAACAGCTGAAATCCATCAGGTGCCAATAATGCCTATTCCCAAAAGGTACCCCAACTCTTCATTATCTATAAATAGTCCCCTGTAGTTTGTCAATTCATTCATTCCATCATTCAGTGAGTTAGTATTCAATAGTAATAAGAGAGAAAGCATATTGAAGCATAAATATTCCTTTCAAGTTCAGAAGTTTCAAACAGTTAGTTTGTTCGCCGAAGTCGTTAGTTTGAAGTGCTTCTACTAACGATTGTAAAGTCGTTGCATCTTATGAGGAGATTGTCAGAATACCGTCAACACCAGTGCGGGGCAATACTTCTTACGGAGATTGTGTCAAATACAAGCCTCGACTTAATTTCAGTTTGTTATTCTGTTCGTTAGTTTTTATGTTATCTTTTAAGAAGCCGTTACATTTTCTGTTAAATTTCCTAACAATATCAACGGGGCTTAAGTAGTATTCATATTTTGGTCTTTCGATTTACAATTTCAGTACATGCATGACTATATATAAATGTCGCGCATTGCGTTGATTTGCTGCTAGTTGGTGTAAAATGTGAAATTTCGAACGAAACGGAACGGAGGGAGTACAATCAAACGGCTGGGAGTTATTAGTAGGTGTATAGTGTTCTGACACAAAGGTCTCACGCAGGTCAAATAGAAGATCCACCTATTAGGCATAACCACGTGTCAAACACGTCAGCTCACGCCTGACATCTAACAGTCTCACTGGATTTTACCTAAAATTGCCGGTTACCTAAACCGTATCAAAACAAACCCCCTTCCCTTTTCTCTCTCTTCTCCATTTTTCTCTCCCTACTCTTCGTCTCTCTCTCTCTCTCTCTCTCTCTCTCTCTATACAAATCTCCTTAGAGTCCCTTTCTAGGGTTTCTTGAATGCTGTCTGACAACTGGAATTAAAGGCAAAGAACACTGCAATCATCCTTCATCATCCGTGAGCAATTTTCATTATCATTTTTAGGGATTTCTAGTTTCGTTGCGTAAATATTTAAAGAGGTTATTTTTATTCAATTTATTAATCGGGGTCAAGATTATATATTGGGGATTTTTAATAGTTGGGATTTTCCAGATTCTTGTGTTTTCTTAATTTTGCTTTCTTGAGTTGATTGTTGGGATAAAGGATTCATATAATTTCTGGGTTTTGGTTATTTTTGGATTCTTGACTGATTATAGTACGGGGATTGGAAAATTGGGATCACTGAATAATCAAGAATTTTGGTTGTTAGGTTTGTGGGTTTTAGTGGAATTCTCGAATACAAAGTGGGTTATATTTGGTGATTTTGGGATCATTGTATAATCAAGGATTTTGGTTGTTTTTGGTGATTTTGGGAGTTAGGTTTGTGGGGTCTTTCAGATTGTGGGCTGGATTGAGGAAGATTAAGGCATACTGTATCCGGGGATTTGTGGTTTGGGGATCAATTTATTTCATTTATTTGTTTGTTGGTCGATAATTTATTGCGGTATTGGTATTGGTATTGGTATTGGTATTGGTATTGGTATTGGTATTGGTATTGGTGTATCTATTGGGTAAAATTATGGCTGCCGGTACTGAATTGTCGCCATATGTGTTGCTAGAAGGTGGTAATTATAAGGACAATATGTCTATTACCAATGATGAAATATCAGACAATTCCGATGACTTGAAGCAAATTAGTAACAGAAAGCCTCCACGGCAACTCCCATTAGTCCGTCATAACATAAGTTCAATGGCACTTGCATCAGCTACAAATTCGGTAAGCAAATTTCTTTGTTAGCATATTTTATAATTAGTATCAAAGGTTTAGATCTGTCTAGCATGTTCATTGATACTCATTTTCAAAGGTTTTGTAATCTACTAGTCATAGTAGTTTGTTTTGTTATTTAGCTCTTTTGGCCTTGCTATGCTTAGTATAAGGTCACATTTTGAACATCCCAAATGGGATCTTGATTATCACCCTTTTCTCAAAATAACAACTTTTAAAATTATTATTTCCATAAATATTACACTTGTATTTGCTATTGCCAATAGCGTATTCTAATTTCCTCAATACTATTTCAAGTCGGGGAAGCCTAAATTCGCTATTGGCAATAACTAATTCAAGCTCCTAAATTCGCTAATGCTAGTAGCGAATTCTCGAAAGTAGGTCATTTAGGGTAATACTTCTTCAACTGTGCTGTTTTGTTTTTTTTTTGCAATGTTTTATTATGAGAAAAAAATCGGTTGATGACAATCAAGCAACTATATATTTTCTGGTTACTTCTTATTATAGGCATAAATCCCCCCGTTTTGATTAGACTTGAAACCACAATTCGTACATTTCTTAATTCAGCATCTAACCAATCCAACTTACACTCTGTTAGGACTTTGATCTTGGGGTTTTTGGCCTGAAGTCGCCTTCAGATGGAAAACCAGATTTTTTGCCCGTCATTCGATCGGGAAGCTGTGCAGAGAAAGGACCCAAGCAGTACATGGAGGATGAACACATATGTATAGACGACCTTCTTGAACATTTAGGCCCAACTGAAGGTCTCCCTTCCCCCGGAGCTTTCTATGGTGTACGTAACTGTTTTGTTTTTTTCTTCTAGTTAGTGATTTGATTCTTTTTCTATAAGCTTTCCATTTCTACTGCTCTGTCACAATAATACCTCTCGTGTTACTTTGGTGTAAATGGAAATATGGAAATTGCTCTTAGCCCTCGTTAAGTGCCTTTTTTTTTGTGACATTTGCTGTCTTTCCTTGAAGACCAGAGGGTCTGTCGCGTTCAATGTTATGGTTTGTTTTATGGTTATGGGAAATTGAGGAAGCCTTCGGCCTACTTTTGTGATTATGATGGGGGTAACCTGCTTCTCGATCTCATTTTATTTGTTGAGACTTAATTTGGCTGCATAATTTTAGGATCTGTCATTGCACTTTTCCTCTGGAACTAGAAGATGTTAATGCCATGTAAATGGATACTCTGACATAAAATTAGTTATGTCACAGACCTACTGTGGTTCTACTCCTTTTATCCTAAAATGAGCATCTATTTTATACGTTTTTTAGGAAATTAAGGAAATAGGCTTTTAAGCAGTCTTAGTAGCACATATACCTAAATAGCCATTGTGTTATTGCATGTGACATCAGATCATGATAGTTGGCAACGACAAAAGTAACTTCTTAGAAAGGGACACTCATTTTGGGATGAATTGAGTAGTTTATATTTGAATTTGCAAGAATAAGACTTAATGGTTGATCCAGGACAACTGCTCCTATGATAAACAAGTTGCAGCTAATTAGTTAGTTTGTCGAGTTTGATGAATTACATAGGTTGGAACTAATAATTTAAGAGTCAGGTCAGTCCTGGTGGACGATTCATCTGAGACGAAGTCAACGCATCGCCCTTGCTCCTGCTCTTCCTCCTCGTCCTCAAGCTTGAGGTTGAAGAAGAATCCGGCGTTGGGGATAACTGCAACTTGCAGATTGGAGTTAATTGATGCATATTTGGAAGATAGAGGGGAAAAGGGGAAAAGGGGCATGCGTTAGGGCTTAATTGATGCTGAAGATGGAAAGAATATAAATTTGGGGTGGGACTCTTCCTTTTAATTTCAGCATTTAATAGGGGAGAGGAAGGGCAATTGTGGAAAATTGAAGGAGTATGTATTAATTGATTCATGTTTGTGTGATTTGGTTATAAACGACAGATAAGAAGGAATGGAGAGAGTATAAGCAAAATTAACCATTTTCACACCGAATAAGAAAGTTGGTTATACTTGTTTAATTGTATTGGTTTTATAACTAAAATTTTATAATAACTAAAATATCCTCAAATGTGCACTTATCTTTGAAAATGGAGAATTAATTAGGGGTATTTTAAGAAAAAAGAGTATTAAACACAGTTGATTTTGATGATTTTTTTAAAGGCCACCGAAATGTGGTGCTTGTTTGCTTAAAATTGAGGCCAGAGGGAGTATATGATATCATTTAGGGCTCATTTTGTACATGGAATTTGGGAGCAAAATAGGTATCTTATTTTTGTTTTGTGTGTATGTTTTATGGAATCAAGATTATATACTCCCTCCGTCGTGTATAAGATTTCACTTTTGCCATTTTGGGCGTCCCATATAAGATTTGACTTTCCTAAAACGGCAAAGAATCTAAACTATTCCTCTTACTTTACTTTCATACTCACAACACCAATCAACTTACTATTCCCTACCCCACCTTCTCTCTCCTACCTCACTTTTCATACTCACAACACCACTTTCACATTTTCTTAATTCCCGTGCAAAACCCATTTGTGAAATCTTATATGGGACGGAGGGAGTATTTGTTTTCTATAGGTATCAAATACACATGTCCCGTAGTGGGTTTCATATGCCCAATATCCATTCCTTCGTAATTCTTAGATACCTATTCCTATGTGCCAAATGAGCCCTTAGGTTTTGTTACCGAGTTATTATAAATCGTGGCGTCATCTACCTTTTCTTTATGATCGGAATAATTTTTTCTGTATTTGGTATTGTGGTTCATTTTGTTCTACACTTTGGATACTACTTTCTGGAGAAATCTAGTGCCTCAAGGGGGCACAGCCGTTGTAAACCACCTAATAGACCACAAGCACAACTACACAGCTTACATCACTATTTACCTAATTTAGAACTTTAGAAGAAGACTCCGCAAAACTCCAAATACTACTCAAATATGCTACAGTACTTTAAAAGGAAACAGTAGTAATACACCTCCCCCCCAAACAAAAATAAAATAAAAAAAGGAGTTCCATATGACAAGTCAAACTTCATGAGCATATATCTTTAATTTCATTCTCTTCGTATCCATCTGATCCGCAGAAAATGGAAAAGTATTTTCCAGGAATTCCGGTTCGGGTTTTTTCTTTAGTTCTCTCAATCTTTTTTCACTTGGGGACATGGGTATGTTACGATGATGTTTTTTACTGAATTAAACTTAATTCTACATTTCCATAGCTTCCTAGCCCGTGCCTCTCAAGCTCGTTTGATAGGTGAGAGGTGTGCTCTAGTTATGAATTCTTGCTTTAAGCATTTTGATAATTCAGTATTGGTTATGTGTTCTCATGACTTGCACCTAGAGTTGAAGGCCTGTCACAACCAGCTACCTCGAGATAAGGTTATAGGTACTGCAGCATGGTGTAACGGTCCCACGTTCCTGTTCTTTTTCCTTTTTCCTCCCTATGTTTCATTCATGAAAATCGTCTCCTTGTCATTGTTATAAACTTCTCTGTAATATAGGCTCAAGTTTTACTTTTCTAGCTCCATGATTCTGTTTAACAATGTTTCCTTGAATTAAATGCATTGTTTTTGTCTACAGGTATTTGATGGTCATGGCGGCACTGATGCAGCATCATACATTAGAAATAATATTTTGACGTTTATAGCTGAGGACTCCAATTTCCCCCATTGTTTAGAAAAGGCAATCAGAAACGCATTTCTGAAAGCTGATCACACGTTTGCCGATGATAGTTCTCTTGACATCTCATCTGGAACCACCGCCCTTACTGCCCTTGTATATGGAAGGTAGGTGAGAGAAACTGTCAATTTTTATGTCTCTGACTTATCTCATCAGGATTATTAAACCTTAAGAGTGTCTTTAGGAATACTCCCTCCACTCTTGTTTATAAGCAAAAGTACCTGATACTAAATACAGATTAAGATTACGAAAATACCCTTAATTAAATACTACTATCTCCGTCCCTGAATGAATGTCCTTTTTGTAAAAAAACTGTCTCTACATGTTCTTTTACCAACAACAAAAAAAAAAAAAACTTAATTTAAGATTCTACATGAGTGGCTTTAACACGCGTATTTTAAGTGTTCTCTTTGGCTTACGTACTTCCATTTATTTCCACAGAATGATGTTAATCGCAAATGCTGGAGATTGCCGAGCTGTGTTAGGAAAACGGGGTAGAGCAGTTGAATTATCCAAAGACCACAAGCCAAATTGCTCATCAGAAAGACTAAGAATCGAACAACTTGGTGGGGTCATTTACGATGGATACTTAAATGGCCAGTTATCTGTGTCACGTGCCCTAGGAGATTGGCACATGAAAGGCCCAAAAGGCTCAGCCTGCCCCTTGAGCGCCGAACCAGAGCTGCAGGAAACTCTATTGACCGAAGATGATGAGTTCTTGATTATGGGGTGCGATGGCCTATGGGATGTAATGAGCAGCCAATATGCTGTGACAATAACAAGGAGAGAACTCATGCTGCACAATGATCCGGAAAGATGTTCAAGAGAGTTGATTCGAGAAGCACTCAAGCGTAATACCTGTGATAACTTGACCGTTATTGTGATTTGTTTTTCTTCGGATCCTCCTCCTCCAAGAATAGAAATACCCCAGAATCGAGTCAGAAGGAGCATATCAGCTGAAGGGTTAAATTTTCTTAAAGGCGTATTGGATAGTAACTCGTGAGAAGATTAAGGTTGGTTCACCATGTTGTTTGAGAAATTTCCATTTGTTCCTTGTTTAGCATAGCAAATAAAAGGAAGAAGAGATTTGTTTTCTTATTCATTATATTTCCCAATCATTGTACAAATATGTTGTATCAATCCATAGAAACTCAATGTTTAACATCCATCTCATTTACAAAAATACTCCTTCAGTCTCGACTCGAAATGATCTTTCCACTTTTACGGTTGTCTATACGAAAAAAATACTTTGAGCAATACATTTAAATTGATTTAACTATTCTAATAAAAATGTAAAAATTATTATTGATTATAGTGTATTAATAACAAATTTTAATTAAAATAATTATATTTTTAATAATAAATAAATTGATTTAATACATAAATTTATTTCTTGTCTACATTGATTCCGATATTTTTATTTAGAGTATTGACATATGTTTTCATATTTTCCTTTGAATTGACTCGAATTTGAGATCTATGATTTCAAATGAGAAGTGCCTACCACTAGACTACAACCCTTTTGTCTCGACCCCAAATTCTGATGAGGTATAAACAATACTCTCTTCATCCCTCTCGAAAATACAAATTTTCTCTTATGATTGCCTTACTCAAAAGTTCAAAATAAATAAAAAGTTTTTATTACCTTTTTATTTGTGGCCTCCACATGCCATACTCAAAACAATTATCTACTAACTATTCTCTACCTCAATTTCTATCTCCGACTAAACTATCAACATTCACAACACATCACCTTTTTCATTTTTTCTTAATTTTTGAACCCAAATTATTTTTAAACTTTCAAGTGATACGGAGGAAGTATAATATAATAGATTCGTAAACAACAATTTTTGTCACTTAGGTTGTATGATTAATAAAACCAACATGAGATGAACTGCAAAAAATGGTGTGCGACATGAACTTGCCATGAGGATGAATCATTACAAAAATTCATGAGGATGTACTACAAATTTTGATCCTTACCAACATAAAGAAACCCAATAAATTGTTTTATTTTTAGTAAACTTAAAGTTATTTAACTATCTGAGACAATGGAGTAAACTAAATGTCATGAGTTACACTAAAAAACTAAAATGTCATAAATTACAAGCTTGATAAAATTTGGAACAAAACTACAGAAGCAATACAAATATAGGTAACGAAATTGCAGATTACCAAAAAAATATAGGTACATGACCAAATGGATAAAGAATATCACGATTGAGGACAAAAATGTATCTATTGCTATATAATAGCTGAAGTCATTTTGGCACTTTCCCATTCAAATTCTCACCTAGACAACATATAGTCCGATTCATTAGCTTCGGTATCAATTATCGAAAACACCCTTCTAAAAATTGTAAACTCGAAAATACCCATGAATTGAATTAAAGACGACAAATTAAGAGATTCTTCTATTTCTCTTCATATTCTCCACTTCTGTTCTCTCTTTAACACACACACACACACACACACACACACACACACACTCTCTCTCTCTCTCTCTTTCTCTTACACACTCTCTACAACTTACCATCCCACTGACATGACGTCACCTTCACCTTCGCCTTCGCCTTCATCGATTTCGGCTATCGTTTCTAGCCATTTTTCCGACGATAACTTGAGAGATCCATCGATCTCTCTTCGCTCACCCTCCCTCCGGCCTTCTCTGTCTAAATTACAGTTTGAAACCCTAGATGTTCATTTTTGGTCGACTCACCTCCTCCATCTCCGAGGATTTCATCTTCTCCGACAACAACAATGGCTTCTCTCCCCTCTTTCGCTTCACCTTCTCCGGCGATATCTAGAATTCAATTTTGAATTTGCCAAAATCTGATTTTTCATTCGAGCTTTTAGGGTTTGACTTATTATTCTGTTGTACCGTTATGCAATCATTTAACATAATGATTGTTCATTGCTATTCTTGATCAAGAAAAAAAATGACATTTCAATTTGAAGGAGTTTAGAGAGGTTGACCTAAAACAGAGTGTGATTAAGGAATTCTGTTTGTTTTTTTTTTTTTTTTTATGGAACTGATATTCGGGTTTGTTTCTTAATTTGAAGTGGCCATGCTAAGGAGTACTTCGTATTAGACTATTTGTTGAATACTAAAGATGCTCAATCTACATTACATGAAAAATATGGGGTTAATATTAGGAGGAGTAGGTTTTGGGGGAAACTAGTTTCTCCCTAACATTATAAAAAGTCTTGTTTTAAAAATCGAAACAAAGGCACGTACAATTTTTTTTTTAAAATAAAAAACAAGACTTTTTATAATATTTGGAGAAACTAGTTTCCCCCAAAATTTTATGTTTTAGGAATAGCAGGTGATGAGATTTTGGGTAAGAAAAGAAGAATTGAGTTTTTTTTAGGAGAAGATACTTTTGTGGGGGGTTTTCAAATGGGAAAATAAGTAAGATTGTTAACCTATGGATTGAATATATCTTTTGGATCGGAGGGCATCAAATGAGAGGTGTCTCTGCCCAAATTTTCTTTTCATCTTATTTCTTGAATGTAGGGGCTACGTAGGAATTCACAGTTCGGGGTTCAGAGATTTCCTGTTGAAGCCAGACTGCTTCGTGCTATTGTAGATTCTGGATTCGAGCATCCTTCTGAAGGCAAGTCTTTTTGTATTACATGTTTCTAAAAAGTTTGCACATCCCATCTTCTATGTTGTATGAGTAGCCTTATTTAGCTGGTTTGATTAATTGTAATGTAGAATCAGAGTTTCAATAGCTTAGATTGTGTGATAGGGAACATGAGTGATTATTTTAAAGAAAGTAAGCGCATGGGTGTTGATTATGCTATAATAACATCAGTACTCAATGTACATGTTAGCAAGTTAAGACAAATTGTATACACATCTTAGTACTACAACTACATAATTTCTCTGAATAAATTCTTATGTATACTTCTTATATGTTGGTAGCTTAGGTCCTTTTCTGTATTCTTTTCTGAATTTTTGACTTTTATCCTTTCTGATTGCGACAACTTCTGATGTTGTTTAGCTAAACATGTCGTGAAAGATATTAGACGGAGTGGGAAAGGAAGCAAGTGTGCATATTCATTTACAAAAGATTTGTACAATACAAGGGGTTGAAGCTAAAGAAAACTGATTTTAGATTTCATATTTACTCATTTTACTTCATATTAATTCAATGTGTGCCATGTTGCTTATTTTTAACTTCATTCTCGGGGTTCCTCTTGTCATTCATTAATTATCAATCCTATCCCCGAGCACATTCTCCGCTCGTGGAAAATTTACCATATAATCTTCAATTTTGTTTATTTTTGTTGTTTTGTACATTGTCTAAACAGCTATCCATTTACGTGGTCAGTTACACGTTTTTTTTTTTTTTTTTTTTTTTGATACCTGGTTAAGACACGGACTAATCCCTGCAAAGTCTGGCCCCACGTTGATTGATCTGTTACACGTTGTCCTCACTTTTGCTTGATATCATGTTTGTATTTCACATACTCCCTCCGTCCCATAAAACCTTACCCATTTTTCTATTTTGGGCGTTCCACTTTAAAGTCCCACTTTTCTAAAAAGGAATTTTTTTTAATACTTCTTTATTCATGGGACCCAATTGTCATACTCACAACAACTATCCACTTATTATTCTCTACCCCACTTTCTCTTTCCTACCCACTCACAACACCTACTTTAATAACATTATATATATTCACTCCTTATTTTTCGTTTTAACCTAATATGGGACGGAGGGAGCATATTTTTATGACTTCCTGTTCCCCCACCCAAGAAAATGATAGAATAAAAGGCCACATCAAACACAAAAAGGGTGTAACTTTACCTTAATACTCCTATATGTTGTTTGATTTATTAATTTTGTTTGTTTTTTGCAGGTAAATAACTACTATCACATGTATCATTTGGAGACGTACAATGAATTGGTAAACATTAGTAATTGAAACTCGAGCTGGTTCCTCAGCTCCAATTTCTTTGGTTCTCATTAGTTCAACATGAGTGTATCCCTCAAGCTATCTTGGGAATGGATGTTATTTGCCAAGCAAAATCTGGAATGGGGAAAACTGCCGTTTTTGTTTTGTCAACTCTGCATCAAATTGAGCCTGTTGCCGATCAGGGCGTTGCCCTTGTTCTATGCCACACAAGGGAGTTAGCTTATCTAGCTATTATTTTTGTTTTCAAGAACTTGCACCTTTCCCTTAACACCCCTTGTATTCAAGGTCAGTAGTTGATTAATTATCTTTTGGTGGGTTGTTTATCCATTCCGTAGATATGCCACGAGTTTGAAGGGTTCAGCACATACTTGACTGATATCAAAGTTGCGGTCTTATATGGTGGTGTCAACATAAAAATTCAAAAGGACCTTAAAAACGAATGCCCTCATATTGTTGTTGGAACTCTTGGACAGATACTTGCACTTGTCACAGAGAAATAAAAAGCAAACTACGTCAAACTGACTGAAATGTTTTATGTAGGCAGGTTGATAGGGAGTACATGTCTGAAAGGAATTTCATTGGGCCTCGCTTTTTGCTCCGTTCATAACTGAACCGCTTAAAGTAACACTATCCTGATTTTTGAATTCCATAATCAGAAAATCGATTATATAATATGTAGAAAGTTTATGTGAATGCCCTCACTATTAGAACACCTAAGACATAAACTTTTTTTTTTTGGTGATACAAAGGGACAAAATCTTAATGTGTGTGTGTTTGCGTCTCTTAGAAGAACATTCACTAATGATAAAAATTTGAACAAGAGGGTATTAAGGGGTTTGCCGAAAATTTCTAATATCTAGAAAGCATAAGATTATTTTGGGATAGATGGAGTATTTATTTTCTTTCTTTTTGTCTGCACAAAATAAAATTCTTCTTTTAGAAAATAAAAATATGTAAAAGTTAATAAAATGCAATTCTTATAAGGGTATTTTGATGAGGGGTCCAAATTGACCTTTTAACCTAACGAAGGAAATGGAGGAACGTTATTTTGACCATGCAGGGAATTATGTCGAATACATCGATAACAATGAGATCAAGGTACTTTATTCGACATAATCGTGGATTCCTCACTAAATGAAATTTGCTTTCCTGTGCCATGTAGGATGTATGGCTTGATAGTATTATGCTGATCCAAAATTTGAGGGAAAATTTTTTGCTATTACACATATTGAAGTTAAAGCTGTTGATCATTCATTTAAAGAGATTGCCCAAATGAAAAGGCGGATTATTGATGTTCTTGAACCAGGGGAGACGGTAAATATGTATTGTAGTCCTTTGTTATATCAGTGTTGATTTCACTTTGCTACTTATAAAATCTTGTATATAATATAATTTGTTATAATATATGGCTTTTATCTAATACATATAAACTATAGATATGTTCTCTTCTCATTTAAGGAGTTATTATTTTAAAATTGAAAATTATGTGGCTTTTATTAAAGGAATAATGATGGTTACTTTTTAAAAATACCTAATTTTAATAGAAAAAATAACTTAAATAAATAGATGAAGATAAACTTGCATAGCTCATCCACTACGTCCATCCAATAGTGGGAGAAAATAAAGCACATGTTGAGAGTTGATCCAAATTCACGGTGTTAAGATTTGTTACGACACAGTAACAACAATGTATTTTCAAATCTATATTACAATAGACAATGGAGGTAACCGCCGAGACAAAGAGCGGCTGAGATTGATTCTCAAAAAATTGATCCAATGGTCAGAATTCTTCCTCCTCCCAAACAGTTTTTTAACTTTCCACTTCTTTCCTCCATAAACCACAACACAGTTTTTTATCTCTCTCCCAATGCAACCAAAAATCAAACAGCCCAAAATTAGTATCTCTCTCCCCCACAATTTTCGAATTCTGATTCTAACCATTTCATTTCTATTTTTTTGTTTTTGGTGTGTAAATCTAGATAAATTTGGTGTAGCAAATGGCAAGGTTTTTCTATTGATTAGAACGTAGCATCCCCCTTGATTCCTTCTTGAGTTTTCATTTTGAGTTTTCTGCTGTATCCTAAATTTTGTTTCGTTAATTCTTTTTAGATGTTGTTTTGATTTATGTCTCTTTAAATTCTTTGTGTTCCTTTGTTTTCTCCTCCGAATTAAATGACTTAGTGTTCCTTAAATCTGTTTCACATTTGTCAATCTCTACAAAAAAAATGGAAGTGGTGAAGATTTGTTTTCTGAATTTATTTCTTGAAGAGTTTAACTTTAGTTTGAATTGTGATTTTTTAATGGAAAGCGTTATAATGTATAATCTAACTCGGATGCAGGAGAAGAAGACACATGGACAGGAGAGTCAATGTTGTTGTGCTGGAGAGGGCATACAGAGTATGGGGGAGATTGTAGGCGGTTGACTGCTTTCTAGAACACCCAACTGTGTTTGATTCAACAAGATGAAGGTGAAAATAACTATGGATGTGTGTTTCTGTTCGTAAAGATTTTTTTAATCGAAAAGGGCTTTAAAATCCTTCTAATTTTATTAAACAGACAAAAAAATTATTATTGTGTGATTCTATTCGTAAAGATTTTTTTTAATCAAAAAGGGCTTAAAAATCCTCCTAATTTTTTAAATTATGAAAATAAAGTGTGATGGAGTATAGACCAAACCATTACGGAACAAAAAGCAAAAAGAAATAAAAGGGAGAGACTCTAAAAGACATCGGGCTTCTGTTCATAAAGATGATGTTAAATATTTTTATTTCAGTTTGAAGTTTCTGTTGGTTCATTTTTGCTTTGATTTGTGTTTAGAAAAATTGAAAATAAAGTACGTAACTGTATTGTACATTGGTCTAATTTTAAATCTTTGCTGATATTGATGTTTTCCTTACAGGGTAATGAACTAAAATACGAGTCTCCCATACACTTTAGGAAAGGGTGGTTTTTAATTTTTTATGTATTTCAGAATGTATCCGTCATTTAATTTCAGGGTTTCATTTAATTTTAGGATTTCGGTATTTCTGAGTTTTCTTTTGAAGGGTTATTTCTATTATTTTTAGTAATTCAGAAATTTATACCTAATTTGAGTATTGAAGGGTGATTTTTCACCCTTTTGTTGTCCAATTTCTTAAACTGTCATAAATTTCTAATTGTAATGTGATGAAGGGAAATTATTATGACAAGTTAGGATTTGATTTTTACTATTTTTATTTGCAGAAAATTTTGGGGGAACTCTGTTTCCCCCAAACTTATAAAAAGTCTTGTTTTTAAAAAATCCAAGGCAAAAACTCAGTGTTTTAAGACATAAACTCGATGTTTTAGTTACTAACCTTAACTCGGTGTTTTAACGCCTAAACTCGATGTTTTAACTTCTAGGTATTTTAACGCCTAAACTCAGTGTTTTAAGCTCGAAACTCAATGTTTTACGCTCGAAACTCAAAATTAGAAAGTGGACTTTTTATAACTTATGGAGAAATAAGTTTCCCCCAAAATGGACTCTTTTATTTGTTATTATTTTATTATTTTCGGAATTTATTTTAAATAGGTAATATTTTTGGTATTAGAAGTATGTTAGGACTTTATTTTAAGGTTTTATTGATTGATTAGGTTACTATATAGACTAGGGTTATTTTGGAAAGTTTTTGACTTGTTTTTCAAGTCTTAGAGTCACTATATAATTAGGGTTAATTGTAATTCCGAATTTCAGTGGAATGATTAATAAAATTTGAGTGTTTACTCTTTTTCTTCAATTTTCTCGAGCGAAAATTGCCGATTGATTGCTGAATTTCTCGAGCGAAATTCTGTGATTAATCTTTACCAATTTCCGGTATTCCTTGAATCAACGGCAATTGATGCCCAAGCCTCGGTAGGTTACACCTCAACGAGTTTTGGAAGATCGACGTGCGGTAGTTCGTGAGTGAACTCAACGAACATTGGTATCTATCGTTACCAAATGATGCAGCGAAAGCTTAGTAACGATAGATACCAACGTTTGTTGAGTTCGCTCACGAACTACCGCACGTCGATCTTCCAAAACTCGTTGAGGTGTAACCTACCGAGGCTTGGGCATCAATTGCATTGCCGTTGATTCAAGGAATACCGAAAATTGGTAAAGATTAATCCCAGAATTTCGCTCGAGAAATTCAGCAATCAATCGGCAATTTTCGCTCGAGAAAATTGAAGAAAAAGAGTAAACACTCAAATTTTATTAATCATTCCACTGAAATTCGGAATTACAATTAACCCTAATTATATAGTGACTCTAAGACTTGAAAAACAAGTCAAAAACTTCCCAAAATAACCCTAGTCTATATAGTAACCTAATCAATCAATAAAACCTTAAAATAAAGTCCTAATATACTTCTAATACCAAAAATATTACCTATTTAAAATAAATCCCGAAAATAATAAAATAATAACAAATAAAAATAGTTAAAATCAAATCCTAACTTGTCATAATAATTTCCCTTCATCATAATGTGATTGAGATATTAGTGTAAATATTTCGTATGTGGTGATGGTGTAAAACTTTAATAACACATTCAGATAATAGACTTCTCTCAAATATCTTAATTGCAAAGTACATCCTATATTTTTATAGAACCAATCAATTTATTTTTATAGAACCAATCAATTTCATACTATCACCGTTCATACCGTAACCGTGCCATTGGTACGGATAAGAGAGTACTAGTTTTTAACAAGTCTTATATATTATATTAACCTTTGTAGTTATAGTAATTTTTTTTTGTTTATGTTATTTGTCAAAGTATTTTTGATCAAACGCACGAGTGTTATACTAGTTTATTAGGAATAAATTAAAAATGAAGTCGTTACTTTAACCCGACCCATCCAAATATGATAGTTGCCCTCTTCTCTCCTCCTTACATTCACATTCACTTTACTCTTGGAACTTTGAAATATCAAAAAATTTCGCCATTAAAATAGTTGTAGGTATAGTAGCGGTTGATACGTATCCAAAATTGGAGAATAAGAAAGTAGTCAGGGTTATAGGGCTATAGAGAAGTCTGAAAAAAGTGGTGAATCAGGTACGTTCATGATGAGCCCGGATCTACTGGATCGGGTTCGCGCTCGATCTGGCCCAAGGAATCAGTGACGTGGCAGTTCCTAGACCGCTGGGAGGAAGACCGCGGACAGATAGGCCCTTGAGGTCAAGACCGCGTCCCTCCCCGCATTATCCCTATCAAAGACCGCAGTGATCCTGACCGCTGGATCGGTGCCCGCAGGAGGCATGACCGCGTCTTCCGTGCCCGCGTCAAATACCTTTGACCGCGGCCACGATGTTGACCGCGGGCTCATGTCTGCCTCCCGGTTATCTCACCTGCCTCTCGGTTAATGTCAAGCCTTACTGAGCAAGTTAGCTTACTGGCTCTGACATGCAAGTTGCCGGCTCCTCCATCACGCATTTAATGCGGCTCAGTCAGGCGCCTACTATTTCATTTAATGCGCCAAGCCAGCCACACGGCTCATGTCCCTTTCAGCCATGCCCCTGCAGCAGTCAATGTTCCCTCCCTGACAGGGCCAATTAGCTGCGGACACGTGTAGCTGGTCAAATACCAAAGTGCCCCATAGGGCTGATCTCATTGCTTACATCAACAAGCACCTCTCCATTGCCTATAAGTAGAAGACCTTTGTCCCCTTGGGCAAGGTAAGTTCCAAATATATTGAGTAAGCTCTATTACTCTTAAACCCTACACACACTCCAAGGTATTCAAAGCCTTATTATCTCAGTATTCTTACTCTCACACCCGAGGGCCTGAGTTGGAGTAACATCCAACTTTGACCTTAACGGTGCTTATTTGTGTTGTGATTTAGGTACAAACAAATCACTAAATATATCAAGCCAGATATCCTTGAACCGCTCCTGACCCTGAAAAGCTTGGCATCATCAGTGGTTCCATTGCCGGGAAACTAGATCTTTTCTTTATTCACTTCCCGTGTATTTTGTTTTCAAGGCACCTCTCGTGTCCTAAACAAAGCAAGTGCCGAAAGGCTCTTCTTTTTCCACTCATTTTCTTTACAGAATATGTCTAGAATATTGGAAAACGCCGGTCATTTGACCCTAGAGGAGGATAACCAAGCCTCACCTCCACTATTAATAAAGGTAAGCAAACCAACTCTGTTTTCAACAGAATGGGGGCCCACTCTCAGCCCCAAAAATCCCCAGCTCAACGAGTTATACACCGGCTAATCGAGGAGGCACGTGCTTGCCCAAGCCCTACTAGACAATAGCCCAAAAACTCCCCAAGCTCCTATAAAAAACACTTCCTTGACTACTCCACTCTCCCCGGACCAAATCCTGAGGAGGCAAGAAATTCTAGCCTCCAAATCCAAGCTGATCGCAGAGGCCATGGCCGTCGCTGATGCTCAAATGGAGATGTTCGAAATAGAAGCCAACGGCGGACTCCAGTTCCCCCAAGGGTCACAAAGGTTCTCCCAACGAGCTCCCCCCAAATCGCTTGCTAGTCAAGCTAGGGGGGCAAACCGGGTTGAACCAACCCTTGAGCGTGGACAGCCGGCCAAACGCAGTGTGGTGCATGTAGAAGACAGCGAGGAGGTTGGAGAAGAGGCCCAATCCAATCTACGTGCGAGGTCCAAAGCCAGACCCTTGGCCCCGGCCAAGGAGAAGGCCGTGACTCCACGAGCTAAAAAACAGAAGGTTGATAACCAGAGCCCGGAATTCCTCAAGTTTATGAACGAAATGTGGGAGACCCACCAGAAGGCCGCCCAGAGGTGTGGCCGCACCATGGATGCTTTCAATGATAAGATCGCCCGGGCACCAATTCAAAAGGGCAAGCCCCCCCAAATGGACACCTATGATGGCTCCAAGAATGCCAAGAGCCATATGGGACGATTCGAGGGACAAATGGCTTTATTCTCCTCGGATGAGTCCGTGATGTGCAAGGCATTGGCTGCAACATTCACGGGCAAGGCCTTATCTTGGATGTTAGCCCTCAAGCCCCGGACCATCCAATCATTCAGCCAGTTTAGAAGCATCTTCCTTAATGCATTTCTTTGAGGCGAGGGTGCCCGCTAGACCAAAGACAGATCTTGTCCGTGTCAAGCAGGCCCCAAACGAGCCTACAAAAGATTACATATCTCGATTCAGGAAGGTGAGCGAGGAGATTGTGGACCTAGAGGAGGGAGACATCAGACTCTGCTTTGAAGGTGGCCTCAACTCCTCCTTCCTCAAAATGAATTATGCCTCCAGCCGGCCTAAAACCGTGGAAGAAATGTATGAGAGGGCCTCGGTCATTGCATCCGCCGAAGAGCCCCATGTGCCCGCTCCCCGAGCTTCAGCCAAGGAAAGAATATGCCAAGTTCAGGAAACCACCCCAGAGTCTGCCCGCACCAACAGCCAGGGCAAAAACCGACGTGGGTCGGATAAACTCCGAATAACAATAGAGGAAACAGTTTACACCGAGCTCACCGACCCAAGGGTAGTGATCATGAGGGCCTCAGACTTTCCTCCTCCTCCCCCCATGCTTCGAAAGCCAAATGAGAGGAGTAGGCTTAAGTTCTGTGAGTATCACAACGACCACGGGCACGGAACTGAGGATCGCTTCCCCAAAGCGAATAATCCAGCAGAAAATCAACGAAGGGGAGCTAACCAAGTGGGTTAAAGGCAATAACAACGCCCACAATAACAATAACCAGCAGCGGGCACGAAACCCGCGTGGTCCCGAGAGGGTGGAAAGAGACAATTTTGAGGATGAAGAGGGTGACTACAATATAAACTTCATTGGAGAGGAACCCCCATCCAACAAACAGCTCTCCCTCCAAATCCGGACATTAGAGAAGGTTTTTTCCATCCCCGCAATGGCTCCGGAGGAAGAGCAAGAAATTGGGTTCAAAAGGAGTGAACTTGCCTCCTCCCTTTTTCATTCCACTCAGCCACTCACCCTCAGTATGGTAGTAGGAAGAGCAAGAAATTGGGTTCAAAAGGAGTGAGCTGCCCGTGATATACTCTACTACCATACTTTGGAAGGAATGAGAATGACCGAAGCGCATCTTACTCCATATGCGGGCATGCTTGAGGGCTTCACGAATCACGCCGTGGGAGTAAAGGGGACGATTGTGTTTGAAGTAACTATTGGGGAAAAACTCATGCAGAAGGCGGCCAAAATCACTTTCATGGTGGTCGATCTTCCTTCCCAATATAATGCCATTCTCGGCGTAACTGCTCAGGCCGAATTGGGAATAGTTGCTTCCGTTTCCCACCAAAGGGTGAAATTTAACACCTCGGGCGGGGTTGCTACCATCAAGAACCATCCCGGGAGATTCCTCCGAGCACTTGAGGAGAAAAGAAAAGCTAGTAAAAGCCAGACATCCTGCCCGCAGATAGAGGGCGAGGACAAACCAAAGAAAGGGAAGGCCCTTGCACTTGTGCCGCCGCCCATTCCAATTGGCATGCTTTCTTTCCATACCACTAAGGTGGAGCTCAAGACGAGCAGAAAATCCAAACAGTTGGCTCCTATTGAAGGAGGATACATTGATAGAGGAATTGAGGGAGATATTGACCGCGATGTCATATATTCCATGGCAACACTGACCGGAGCTCAGGTCAACCCCCCAACTATTGCCATTGACTCCTTGCACAATCGTGAAATCAGCGACCTTCAACCTAACGACGAGCTCGAGGAGGTGGTGATCAACTCCCACTTCCCCGAGCAAACTGTTAAGGTTGGACTGGAAATTCACTGCGAGGAGAGAAGGATACTCATCGAGTTCCTTAGAGCAAATTGTGATGTGTTCGCTTGGAGGGTGGAGGATATGCAAGGAATCAGCGAGGACGTAATCCTCCACAAAATCAATGATGACCCATCCTTCAAGAACATTCATCAAAAATCAAGGTACTTCTCTCCGGAGAAAGAAATGGCGATCAAGGAAGAGGTGGAAAAATTGCTCAAAGCGGGGATAATAAAGGAGATCACCTACCTAAAATGGCTGGCCAATGTGGTTATGGTCAAAAAATCCAACGGCAAGTGGAGAATGTGTGTCGATTTCACGGATCTCAACAAGGCATGCCCCAAAGACTGCTTCCCTCTTCCTCGCATAGATAGATTGGTGGATTCTATAGCCGGCCACAGAGTATTGAGCTTCATTGATGCATACTCCGGCTACCATCAGATCCAAATGGCTCCTGAAGATGTCCGCTCCGTTGCTTTCATCGCTGCGGGCAAGAATTATTGTTACACAATGATGCCCTTCGAGCTAAAAAAAGCAGGAGCCACATATCATCGAATGGTCAATCTGGTCTTCAAAAACCAACTGGGCAGAAACCTTGAGGCCTATTGTGATGTACCCGATTTTTGAAATCAAACGGAGTCGCCACGCCATTTTTGTTTTAAGGGCCAAAACTTTGAAAAATGCCCGGAATGAGAGATTTGGGTTCGGAGGTCATGTTACGCTCCGGGAAGAACGTTAGTGTTCACCCGAAGTGCCTCGTAAAACGAGTCTTCCAAGCATTAAAAACCATTTGTGTGTGTGTGTGTGTTCCTTTGGCCAAAATAAGTTGAAACTGAGAAAACTAAAAATTGGGAACTCTTTATAAGACATTGAAAAAATCCCATGATTTTTGGTGTGATTTTAGGGTTGAGTTTTGGTACTCAAAAGACCTTTCGAAGTTGAAAATCAATTCTGCCAGAATGAAAAAGGCAGTGGACACTTGATTTTAAAATGGATTTAAGAGCTTTAAAATCTCAGAATCTGGGGAAAGTCCGAGAATGAAAGTTGTTCAAAACACCTTAAATAAGGTTTCTATAAAAGAAATTTCCCATTTGGAGATGATTTGTTGGACCAAAACCTTCTGGAAATCTCAGATATGAAATCTGGATTTCCATAGACTGATGAACTGACTTTTAAAAGATAATTTGAAAAAGGGAGTTTTACTCACGTAAAAAATAAAGTAAAAATATTTCTGGAAAGCTATGGATGTTGGCTACAAAAAGTGTTTCGTAGTCAACACCAAATTCAAAGTTTCTGTATGTCCAAAAAATTAGACCATGGACAGAGGTCTTAGAGAAAGGCTACTGGACAGCAACTTTCTCTTGAAGAAAAACATGATTTTAAAGGGAGTTTGACATCCATGCTTGTCCCCATCTCCTTAGGCTTTGATTAGTAGTCACTAGACATTTTAGTGGTGATCTACTAGATCAAGCCATCCTTAGGGTACATTAGGACTTAAGCATTTCATTTGCTTGGGAAGGGGAATTTTATCCTTTGAAAATGAGATTTTATGTATGAAAATGTTTTTTGGAAAACACTTTTGAGTAAGAAATATTTTGGAAAAACACTTTTAAGTGAGTAAGAAGTAATTTGGACCTTTTAAATGGCCATCCATGGAAATTTATTCCAAGGTGACTACATTTTTAGGTCAAGCAAAGATGAACAACAAACAAGTTGATGAACAAACTACATCTTTAAAGTTTGAGATGCATGCATGCATGAGAGAGATTTAGGGTAGGGAGATGGAGGTTATACATATCTTCCCTTGTGTTTGTGTTTGTGTTTGAGTGGATTCAAGGCTTGAAAGTGTTTAGGGTTTGAATGTGTTTAGGATTTGTGATTAGAATTGGTCAAAGAGAAAACAAGTAGATAACACTTAAGTCCTCTATGTTTTCTCTCTAATCCTCCTCCTAAGGGGTGATTTAAGCTTGGGCTTATGTATGTATGAGAGTGATTTGAGAATGTTTGGAGTGAGTGGGGTTTGGGAAAGATTCAAGAGAAAATGGTGGCAATTCAAGGGAATTCCCACTGTTTTCTCACTATTTTTCGCCAGAGTTTTGCTTCTGTGAGTAAATTGTGTTGTGTAAACTGAGAGAGGAGGGTTCAATTTATAGACCTCTGGGAAAGACATTCTGATCCGCGCGGATCTCCTCGTAGGCGTGCCTGGTGCATTAAATGTTGCTCCAGGCTTTGGACAGGAAGAATATTTTTCAAATTAAGCAACCAGTTTTTGTTCCAGCAGCTTCCATTTCGGGTTTTTGGCTTTTTTTGAGATTCTTTTCTTGGTTTAACTCTAAATAGCAATTCTCAATTTACCCTTGCTTTGTTAGAAAAGTTAGGAATTGTTAAAAATATTAGGGATGTTAGAACTTTCGTTAATTTTCTCACGAAAATGCTACCAACTCAAATTGGAGCACTTACAGTAGCCCCTCAGCGACGACGCTTTCGAAGGAAGCGGGGTCGTTGATAAGAGTAAGGCTCCATATTTGACAAGATGGGACAAGGGGTGACCAAAGTGGTCGAGTGGCTGAAATTGTATATCCGCTCTGCTGGGGATAGGAATGACCATTTTGGTCTGGTGGCTAAAGTTGTATATCTGCTCTGCTGGGGATAGGAATGACCATTTCGGTCTGATGGCTGAACCTAATGATAGGCTACCTACGTATCCTTAAGAGGAATCAAGCCAGTCGTAGTTCGAGTCTTTCATCTATCTTCATACGTCAACCCTTAGAGTGACTATTTTAGGGAAGTCGTCCTAAGATGTGACTATTTTTGGGAAGTCGCCCTAAGATTTGACTATTTTTGGGAAGTCGCCCTATGACTTGACTATTTTTGGGAAGTTGCCCTATGACTTGACTATTTTTGGGAAGTCGCCCTAAGATTTGACTATTTTTGGGAAGTCGCCCTAAGATTTGACTATTTTTGGGAAGTCGCCCTATGACTTGACTATTTTTGGGAAGTCGCCCTAAGATTGACTATTTTTGGGAAGTCACCCTTTGATTTGACTATTTTTGGGAAGTCGCCCTATGATTTGACTATTTTTGGGAAGTCATCCTATGATTTGACTATTTTTGGGAAGTCGCCCTATGATTTGACTATTTTTGGGAAGTCGCCCTATGATTTGACTATTTTTGGGAAGTCGCCCTATGATTTGACTATTTTTGGAAAGTCGCCCTGGTAATGATTTCGGTTTGTCGAATTAGGGAATGATTGCGATTTATCGCTTTCCTAGTGTTGTGTGTGATAGCGTTTTAGGTGCCTCAAACCTTAATGATGGCGTCTTAAGTGCCTTGAACCTTGATGATGGCTTCTTAGGTGCCTCGAACCTTGATGATGGCGTCTTAGGTGCCTCGAACCTTGGTGATGGCGTCTTAGGTGCCTCAAACCTTGATGATGGCGTCGTAGGTGCCTCGAACCTTGGTGATGGCGTCTTAGGTGTCTCGAATCTTGATGATGGCGTCTTAGGTTCCTCAAACCTTGGTGATGGCGTCTTAGGTGCCTCAAACCTTGATGATGGCGTTTTAGGTGCCTTGAACCTTGATGATGGGTGATCTGGAGGTGACAACTTGTTTTGAAACGATTTCCTTCGATGTTCGTATCCTTTCATTGGGGACAGACTTCGAGGGGATATACATTCTTTTGGTGGACTTCATTTAAAGGGATCAGTCTTACGTTTGCTGCCGGAGATGAAAGAGACGGAATTCCGTTGGCTTTCGTCAGGGATGAACCTAAGTTGAGGTTTAGTTCCATTGTATGATCCTCAATGAGGACTCAGTTCAGGAGTATGAACCTAAATCGAGGTTGAGGGAGACTATTTGAGGGCATTCTCGCTGGGGAAGATTAGAGCTTACAATGATTATCGGGGAAAAGGGTGACTGTGTTGGTCAAGCGGCTGGACCTATGGTAGGCTACCTACGTATCCCGAGTGGGAATCAAGCCTGGACGTAGTTCGAGATCGACTGGATAGTTCTAAGATCCTGGGTCTTTTGATAATTCGGAGGCTGTCACCTTAAGGAGCTAAACTTCCGTCGCTATTTGCGGAGATAGAGATAGCTAAAGCTATGGGTAATTATGCAACATTTGCATATTTTTGAGATATGTTGAGGGACTAACGTACCTTTGCTGTGCTTACCTGCAGGAGAGCAAGTCGCGGGGGCTGTGTGGTAGTTGATAGTGTTGAGAGTCTTGATGTATCTGATCGAGATGTTGAAACATTTAGGGGCGTGAGGTACCTCTGACCGATTGACATTTGAAAACTTGGCGTCCCTGACCTACTATCCTTTGAGAACTTGGTGTCTCTGATCGAATTGCATTTGAGAACTTGGCGTCTCTGACCCATTCGCATTTGAGAACCTGGCGTCCCTGACTGATTTGCATTCGAGAACTTGGCATCCCTGACCGATTTGCATTTTGATCACTTGGCGTCCCTGACCGATGAGAACTTGGCATCCCTGACCGATTTACATTTTGAGAACTTGGCGTCCCTTACTGATGAGAACTTGGCGTCCCTGACCGATTTGCATTTTGAGAACTTGGCGTCCCTGACCGAATTGTATTCCAGAACTTGGCGTCCCTGACCGAATTGCGTTTGAGAACTTGGCGTCTCTGACCGAATTGTTTTTGAGAACTTGGCGTCCCTAACCGATTTGCGTTTGAGAACTTGGCGTCTCTGACCGAATTGTTTTTGAGAACTTGGCGTCCCTAACCGATTTGCGTTTGAGAACTTGGCATCTCTGACCGAATTGTTTTTGAGAACTTGGCATCCCTAACCGATTTGCGTTTGAGAACTTGGCGTCCCTGACCGATTTGCATTTGAGAACTTGGCGTCTCTGACCGAATTGTAGACACTGGAGGCGGTCTTCATATATTTGTGGATGTTGGGGGTTGCCGGAGCTCGTCTTTGCCAAGCTATAGATATGGGGAATATCTTTGCCAAACTGTAGATGCTGGAGGCTGTCTTCATCCATTTGTGGACATTGGAGGCCGCCTTTGCCGAACTGGAGATGCCGGAAGGTGTCTTCACGGACTTGATGCACTGTAGATCTGAAGCCAAGGTGGTGTTGTCCTAATGTGTCTGAGGCCAAAATGGTGCAGGATTGAAGTGTCTGAATCAGGCTGATGTCGACTTTTAGGTGTCCGAGCACAAGCTGACGTGGGCTTGAGGGGTTTGAACCAAGAGGGTGTTGACCTGAGGTATCAGTCATTTGGGTAGTTCTGTTGAAGTCATTACGCTTCGGTGGAGACCATCCTCACTGCGGAGAGGCTTCGGGTAGTGATAGAAAACTGGTCTTTCGTGCTTGAATTGCTACATTTGTTAGTAGAGGGACAAATGCACATATGACATTCATGATGATGGATGCATGTATGGAACTAAAATGATTCGCGATCGCTTAGGTTTTTTTTTTTTTTATTGATTCATGTTTTGCATGCTACATGAGCCCTGGGGAAATTTTTGTGGGGATGCATGTGGTGAGAGGGTTTGCATGTGTTGTGGACTATTTGGGACAAGCTTTGAGCTGGTGGAGTGATATCCTTTGGTCGCGGACTGAATTGCATGTCATTGATGAGGTCAATTTTGATTTTGGGATGAAGTTGGATTTGAACCCCGGGTCTCGATTGAAATTTCTTTTCAGTCTCGGACATTTGAAGCTGATGTTGACAGGCTCTAGCATCAAAGTATGTTGATATGAATGAACCCTCTTTCGCTTGGGTTAGTTGTGATTTGACATAAATTTGGAGAATGATTTGGCGAAATGCTGATATGAGGAGATTCCCGATTCTCAACTTTTGATGATGCAGGGAGTTGCCATATACCAAGTTCTAAAGCTGAAACTCCAAGACAGTTGTTGAGGTGACTAGGTCTTTCTTCTGAAGATAGGTGTGACTTGATAAAGCCCCATTCCGAAAGCCACGGAATCTTTCTCTGAATGATTTGATGAGGCCCCATGTTCAACAAAGCGTCACTTCACTATAGAGGTCCAGTTAAAGGTTTGACTGTAAAACTGACATACTGATGAAGTACCAAGCCGATCGATCAACGTGAGAGACCTCGAGGTGAAGTTGATGTGACCCCAGATTCATTGCAGCATTACGTCATGAAGTGAGAAACCCATCTTTGATAACAACTATGAAACTAGAACCCTCTCTTCGAAGAGTGTCTTCCATATGGGAACTGTTAGCCATAGTGGCACTTGGCTTGTTTATGGCTTCAATCATATTCACCCTACTTTTTTTTAGGGAGTGGATTGTTGACTGTATTGGGTCCTTGGGGTACCCTTTTTCGATCAGTTCTCACACTGCCCTTTTTCAGGAGCATACTAGTGGGGAGCACAGAGTTTAGTTGTGTCCAAAGGGACACCGGGATCCATGGGCTGATGGTTGTCTGGTCAAACCTTCCTTCACAAATCCCTGAAAGACGTCGCTCAAAGGCATTCTGAAATCTTCAAGCTTAAGGCTTCGCGACTTGGGCACATCACCTTTCCTTGGCACGAAAGGAGTGGCATTGTTGCAATCCTGTCCCGAATAGGGCTGGGCAGGAGTCGTGTTGGAGGTGGAAGAAACCCGGTATACGTAGCGGGTGCAACAACTTGCTGCTGATTGTAAGCCCTCTCAAATTTAGCCCCGGAATTGACCATTGCCCGCAGATCCGGATAGAGGAAATTGCTAAGTGAGGCCCTTAAATGCGGCTTCAAGCATGACTGAAAGATGTCCAGTTGTGCCTCTTCAGAAGGAGGAGTTGCCATTTCACTAAGTTTCAAGTTCCAATGCTCGTAAAAATCCCCGATGTTCTCGTCGGGACGCCTCCGTTGTTATGCAAGTCAACTCTTTATACTTTTCAGTGAAGGCACTTGTAATCTGGTCCCAAGTAGCCCTGACCTCGGGTTTTAAGCGGAAGAACCACTTCAAAGCACTGTATTTCAAAGAGAAGCTGAAATAGTCCGCCAACTGCTGATTGGTGCACCCTTTGGCCTTCATTGCCAAGGTATACGTGTCCAGATGGGTTTCGGGCATGCGGTCCCATCAAAGACGTCCAGATTTAGGCATCACGAATTTGTGGGGCGGGGAACAATGGAGTCCGGGTCCGTAGGCCGGAAGGCGGAACTTCTTAGCGGTCAATTCGGCAATCTGCGCTTTCAATTCCTTATCTTTGTTCCATGAACCAAAACCGGATGAGGGTCCGGTGGTGGAACCGAGTGTTCAAGCCGGCGACCGAGCTAGAGAGAGGAGCTACCACGCGGCGGGGCGGGTGGAGGAACGGCCGATCCGGGGATGTAGGTGAAAACTGTCCTTGGCCCGAATTACGCACAGGGAGTGTGAGTAGGATCCTGGTCAAAGGGATAGAACCCGGTGGCTTCTTTGTTAACTTCCGATTAGCAAAGAGGGTGGTGGTAGACGAGGTGGCCGGGTAGCTAGAGCTTCCATGAAACTTAAATACGGGTTGTGACCCTTGTTCGTTGAACTGCATGCACGCTTAGCTGGGGTGATGGTGTATACCGGGAGGATACTGTGGTCCGGTGATTCGATGAGACAGGATTAGGGGCTTGGTGGCCCATTGATCCACGAGTGAGAAATGGGTTTGTGGAAGTGGTGTTAGGAGCGGTGAACTAGCATCATTCATTGTCACGAACCCAAGCTGTGGTGGCATCCCAAAGCTGTTCTTGCGGCACTCTAAAGCTGTTGTTGTGAAGGTTCGGCTTGATCGTTTCGAAGCGAGACGGGATCCCAATTTCTTTGTGGCATTCCAAGGTACCCCAACCATGAGAAGACATTCCGTGCTTGATTTTGTTCCCTGCGAGAGCTGCGAGCGGTCGTCCCGTCGAGCTGCATGGATCTAGTGGTGTAGTTGGGAGGCTGGGTGACCCAAAGATCGAGGAGATAGTACCATAGGAGGCCGGCGGTGGCATCTGGAGTAGTCTGGGCGACCGAGAGTGGGATTGGGGTTTCTTTGTCCCGTTAAGGCGGTCATGAAGGGATCTTGTGAGACTTGTGCGGTCTTAGGGGCCCAGGCTGTGTCTTAGCTTGGAGTTCTTTGTCGAGGCATTCCAAAGCTATTTGGGGTGAGAAGTTCAACCGATCCATAGTTGACCGCCGTCCCAAACCCAGGCGAGAAGTCATACCAAGCCGATGTAACCGAGAAGCCCCCGATCGATCTTACCGAGCCGCTGAGGCATACCAAATACGACATACCGAGCGACCCCAACCGTATTGAGGCACACCATACGGCCCAAATCGGGTGAATTCAATTTGTTTCCCCAAACGACTGTCCCAGACTGAACTGTGAATGTATACCAGACCGAGGGTGAAAGGATGACTGATTCACAGGTTGAGAAGAGTGTGGCCCGGTGGAGGTTCCATGTGAGGAAGGTGGTGGCATTTGGCGGTAGTCTGTCTGGCCAAGATAGGGATGGGGATCCTTTTCCTCTTCTATCGTGAAAGTCCCATCGGGGTTGAGGGCAATCGTCAAACCAAAATTCCTGACACCTTCCAAGGATGAATATCAAAACCTCATTCTGATTGGCACAAGGAGTTTTATGGACTCGGGTTCCAATGTTAGCCATAGAAATATGATGAATCTCTGGTTCTGGTTAAGATCCGGTCCTCATCCTTGGACATCAAAGAACTGCACTTGAAAAGCCCATGACCAACATGGGGATCAAATCTCACTTTGCTTGGCAAAGCCTTGGTCTGAAGAGATGTGTTGGCGAAGTCTCGATTTTGAAGAAGCGACTTGGTAAAGCCTCAGCTTCATGATTGTGAATCTTGTAGTGAAGTGAGGAACCAACGTGGACCCGGCATAACTAGAGAAGCCCCACTCTAAAGAAATGACTTGACGAAAGCTCTCCCTTAAAGAGTACAGTGCAGCTCTAATGCAAATTGAATTGTCATGTAGCAAAAGAGGCAACCCATCCTTCTATATTTACTTTATTATTTCCTTTAGTCAATTAGTCAACCGGAGGAAAATGTAAAAGAAAGACAATTTAGGAATGTATACCTGCGGGGGCATATTTTTCAAAAAGTGGGGACGAATCCCCGATTTGTATTATTTGATGGCCTCATTTGATAAAGGCACAAAAGAAATCGCTTTGGGTTTGACTCTTTTGAGAGAGCACACATGTAGAAAAGTTTGTAAAAGTGTATGGAAGCCCCTGCTGACAGAAAATTAGTGTTTAGCTCTATTTTTCCTATAATGTAGAAAAAGAAGACTTGTCGAGACATCTGAAAACATGTTTTATTCAAAATGATCACAAGATTGCTTAAAATCCTTTATTAATGTTCGGGTTACTCACACCTCTAATCTCGATATGAACAAACATTTTGATTAATCATGAGGAGAATGTCGACCAATACCAAGGGTTAAGTTGGTGAATTGCGAAGAAAGATTGTGCACATGAGAGGCCATTGATGAGACCGAATTTTTTGGGATTTGAATGTGTTTATGACCGGACCATTTCTGGTTGCCTACGTTCCCCTTAATATAAGGAGCTCAGGTCGCCGTAGTTCGAGCTTGAACTGTGTTTGGCTTTGGGAAAGGGTATGAACATTTGTGGTCCATTTGGTGAAAAAGGGTCGGATGGGAAGCTTGAATGATAAGGTACGGGCCTTGAGATGTTCCTTGACAAGTCGTTTTTTGACGGCTTCTTCCGTGATTTCATTGCTTCTTGATCATCATCTTTCATTGGGGGAGAAAGAATTTGAATACAGCTTAAGGGTATTTGACTGTTCCCTTGTAGTCGACAACTTCCGTTCTTCGAGCTTTAAATTTGCCCATATGTCAAGTTTCTGATTGGCGGTGCTGGATCCTTGGCCTGATTTTTTTTTTTTTTTAAGCTTTTGCTTGGATTTTCTCTTTTTCTTTTTTGAAGCACATGAGGGCGAAGGCAAGTCCCCGGGTTTTTGTCGACATGGGGTCAATCTTCCGATGCTGAGTGGTCTTTTGTTGTTCTTTGATGCTGCCACCGTCGTTGACTTGGTCAAGGTGATGATGGGGACATGTTTTGGAAAGTGTATGGCTTGATGGAGGCCTTTGTGAGGTAAGGAAAGTGTATAGGGAGGGCATTAGTTGACTTTCTCGCACCAATTAATTAAAATCTTAATCATTTCCAGAGATTATTTGTTGGGCAATGCGAGTGATCATTTAAAATAAAACCATTTCATTAAATGTAATGTAGGTGTGCAAATAATGTCTCAAGTCTAGCAAGAAAAGAAAAAGACTCTTTTATAGAAAATTTAAGATTAACTACAATGTCCAAGGAGGACTTGATTGAACGAAGAAAGTACTAGAACCTACGAAGGTTGACTAAAAGACTGTTTTAATATTAAAGGATGGGTAGCCCCTAGTCTAGCTACTCTTTGTTGTTGGACCACGTCTCTGCCCTTCAGCATTGGAAGCAAATTCCTTATGAAGCTATGACAGACTATGCTCGCCTTTGGTAACTTCAGGAATTCCCCGCTCACCAGCCCTGACGGTTGCCTTATCTGCCATTAGATCGAGAGTTCAAAGCACTTCATCAAATCCGGCCATGGTCACATGCTTGTTGCAGTCAAACCAGCCATTCTACACATTTGTTGCGACTAAATCATCTGGCTTGGAGCTTGAATCATAAAACTCAATCATGTTTACACTCGTGTTGTTTGGGAAATGATCATTGGCAGGGTTGAGATCACTGAGGCGCTCGAGTTTGCCCTTCTTAATTAACCCCTGAATTGCCTTTCTCAAAGCTGTACAGTTGTCGGTTATATGACCGTGATACTGGTGGAAAGCACAATGCTTAGTGGTGTCCAAGGGATTTTGGGATCCTCGGGCTGATAGTTTCTCATGGGTTCGAGGAGACCCTGCATTAGCAAGCTTTTTAAAACTTTGCTTAAGGAAACACCCAAATCCTTGGGATGTAATTTCTCCTTTGGGGGAGAATAAACTCTTAGTGCTCTTTGGTCATTGACTTGGCTATCATTCTGAACAGGGCTTACCGGTTTTGGTCCATTGGGGCGCTCAAGCTTGCCCGCTTCGATTAACCCTTGAACCGCTCCCTTCAAGACTGTGCAGTCGTCGGTCGTGTGGCCATAATGATTATGGAAGGCGCAGTGCTTACTCATGTCTAGGGGTGCATTTGAGCTCCTTGGATGGTAGTCCCTAAGAGGCTCCAAAAGGCCTTCCTTTACTAAACCCTTGAAAATTAAGCCCATGGGCATCACAAAATCATCAAAATGTTCTCGTTGCCTTAGAGGACCACCATTTCTTGGTTGCTTTTGGATGCCGTCATTTGTACACAATGCCTTCTTTCCTTTGATGGATGTTGCAGTCGTGTTGGAAGGGTAAGGTTTATAGCGATGAGACATGTTCCAACCCGTAGTGCTTCCCCGTGCACGAACCCTTTTTATGTAACCATCGATGTAAGCATCGAGATTTGACTTTTGGTAAGACTCATTCATGTCAGATACACAAGATTGGTATGGTGAGATGGCCCGAGTCGAGCGATCGTCGATACTTTCGTTGCTAGGCTTTTCTTGTATTTTCTTAATTGGTTCTACCAATAATCCATTGGACGAGTCAATAGGAACACTAGGACTGTATGACCCCGCCTCATAAGGCCTGGCAGTTGCCGAAGATGAGGATATATGGCTCGTAATGGCTGGATACCAGGGAGCAGTGAGTGCGGATCCAAAAGGCTGAGCATTAAAAGCGTGACCGTAACCCTCCTCATAAGGCCTGGCAGTTGCCGAAGATGAGGATATATGGCTCGTAATGGCTGGATACCAGGGAGCAGTGAGTGCGGATCCAAAAGGCTGCTGAAGATATGAGATTTGAGGCATCGTAACAGTAGGACTGAGCGTGTCTTGACCACACTGAGGAACGTGACTACAAGGGTAATGTGCATACTGTACTTGATGAGCGGGGAGCGGCTTGCGTAACGGTGGGTGGAGAATTTGATGAGGAGCATTTGACCTTGTCGGACTTCCCAACCGGAGGGGCGAGGTAGAGCTTGGAGGATGTTGTGAATACGGTAAACTGATGAAGTGGTGATAAGAGCACGGTGGCCCATGTGATCTTGCGGTATCATAGGGGCAAGTGTGCTTCGAGAATTGGAGGAAGCAAGGCGGCCCCCTCGAACCATGGAGCACGAGAAGCGAAGCGTCCCAAAATGGCTTGCGGAGCCATGTCAAACTATTCGGGCTTGAGAAGTCGTGAAGCTGACCCATTCCGAGATGATGACCCGAACCGGGTGATGTTGTGAAGTAGTAAACCGGCCCCTTCCAAGGCGTGGGGCGAAAGCCAAGCGATTCAATCCTGGTGGTGAGACACGAGAGGCACCGGGGCGGGTTGACCTAGATCGGGCGTTGAGGAGTATCGAGCGCAGGGGCCGAGATGTGCTTGACCCGACCAATTCCGGGCCCGATGGCCCGGGCCGGGCGAGGTTTTGGAGTAGCGAACCGACCCATTCCAAGGCTGCGGGCGAAACAGGCGATTGAAACCCAAAGGTGAAAACTGAGAGGCGCCGGGGGGAAGTTGACCAATATCGGATTGTCAAGGAGTATTGATACAATGAGGCCAAGAGGCAGGCTGAGTGATAGGCTGGGGGATGCTTGGCCCATTAGTAATTCCACACGAAAGGGAACAGGGCATTTGACGGTAGTTGGCATGCCCGGGAGGGTAATTAGTTCCAATGTTCGCATCAACCGTAAAGGTTCCATTAGGGTTGCGAACAATTCCTAGCCCACAGGTTACGATACCTTCCAATAAGCGGCGATCGAGCCTCTTGATGTTGTCTTATCTGTTCCAACATCTGATTCCCTTGCTCGGCATTTTGCGGATTTTCGGGGTGCGGAGTTGTACGTCCCCCACGGTTCTCCTACGAGTTGGCCATTACGAAACTTTGGTAGACGAAGGAGGAAAGCGATGAAGTATCGACTCCGGAATGGACCGAGTGAGCAAATGATGACCCGGGGTCTTGATCCAAACTTTGCTTACTATGGAAGGCACAAAAGGGTGTGGTTCAGACTCGGGAAAGCGGAACAGGTTGGTGTTTGGGCTTAGGGCTCATGCAACATGCGATTATTCGTTTAAATTTACTTAAAACATGTTTTATTAAACCTAATCGGTTGGAAAGATTGCTCTTCTTTTTCGCAAACTACTCTGGATCCTGGATCAGTGGGCCCCATCACTACGTCATAAGCCCCTCGTATTCCACCTGTATTTCGACTTTCCAGGGTGGACAGCCCCGGGCGAGGGTCCTATAGGGCAAGCGGGTCCCACCGACCGAAAATGAAAACGATCCTAAAAGTCTGGCGGGTAATCGAGTTTTAACGAGCATTCAATGTAAATTACGGACAAAGCTGACGTCAAAGTCAAGATCATGTCCGAGGGCTCGACAAAAAAGTCGGCATGATTCGGACTGATAAACGTCCACGATTGATCTTGACTTGTCGTCAATTAGGCCGTAATTAGGCATGGAATAATCGTTAATCCTTGATGACTCGGTGTCATGCTGGGAGTCAGTGTATAATTTGTGCCAGTCAGAATCAAAGTCAAGGCGCCAGTCAGAGTCAAAGTCAAGGCGCCAGTCAATATCTGGTCAAACCCCGTGACGAAAAACCGGCAGGACTTTGACTGATTAGGGTCCCGAAAGATATTGACTTGGTATGCCGACTAAGGCTTGAAAGGAAAGGTCTATACACAGACAGGGCATGACACAGACCAGACTAAAAACCAACCGGGTCTCGGACAAAGTGTGTCACGGACAAGTGCATGGTCGACACGAGGCTCCATGGGATGTTTGGGTAGTCCCGTGCTTGCACCGAGAGGCGTAATAAGAACAAACGGGCCGCTACAGGGATTTCCCCGGGTTAGGGACGTAGTGTGCAGTGTAAGGCCAAGTGCACGTAGTGTGCAAGCAGTCTATCTTCTTTTTCTGAGAAAAATAGAAATTTTCATGTGTCTTAAAAAGTATGATGCATGCAAAAAAAAAATGATGATTTTTTTTTTTGAAAACCCTTTTTTTTTGAAAATCTTTTTTTTTTTCGATTTTTTTTTGAAAGTAAATGAACACATAAGCACATAAGCACATAATTCAAAATTCAAGGCAACGGGTCCGATAGTCAAAATTTTGACTTTTTTCGAGGCGGCCAAAACAACACGAAAATGTGAAAAATCAACAGACACACAACAAACAGTTTCAAATACCGGGACGGAAGCTTGACCCTCAAAAGTTTTTTTCTTTTTTTTTTTGAAAAGATAAAACTTATTAATCCCCAGCAGAGTCGCCACAGTGATGTACCCGATTTTTGAAATCAAACGGAGTCGCCACGCCATTTTTGTTTTAAGGGCCAAAACTTTGAAAAATGCCCGGAATGAGAGATTTGGGTTCGGAGGTCACGTTACGCTCCGGGAAGAACGTTAGTGTTCACCCGAAGTGCCTCGTAAAACGAGTCTTTCAAGCATTAAAAACCATTTGTGTGTGTGTGTGTGTGTGTGTGTGTTCCTTTGGTCAAAATAAGTTGAAACTGAGAAAACTAAAAATTGGGAACTCTTTATAAGACATTGAAAAAATCCCATGATTTTTGGTGTGATTTTAGGGTTGAATTTTGGTACTCAAAAGACCTTTCGAAGTTGAAAATCAATTCTGCCAGAATGAAAAAGGCAGTGGACACTTGATTTTAAAATGGATTTAAGAGCTTTAAAATCTCAGAATCTGGGGAAAGTCCGAGAATGAAAGTTGTTCAAAACACCTTAAATAAGGTTTATGTAAAAGAACTTTCCCATTTGGGGATGATTTGGTGGACCAAAACCTTCTGGAAATCTCAGATATGAAATCTGGATTTCCAGAGACTGATGAACTGACTTTTAAAAGATAATTTGAAAAAGGGAGTTTTAATCACGCAAAAAATAAAGTAAAAATATGTCTAGAAAGCTCTGGATGTTGGCTACAAAAAGTGTTTTGTAGTCAACACCAAATTACAAGTTTCTTTATGTCCAAAAAATTAGACCATGGACAGAGGTCTTAGAGAAAGGCTACTGGACAGCAACTTTCTCTTGAAGAAAAACATGATTTTAAAGGGGGTTTGGCATCCATGCTTGTCCCCATCTCCTTAGGCTTTAATTAGTAGTCACTAGACATTTTAGTGGTGATCTACTAGATCAAGCCATCCTTAGGGTACATTAGGACTTAAGCATTTCATTTGCTTGGGAAGGGGAATTTTATCCTTTGAAAATGAGATTTTATGTATGAAAATGTTTTTTGGAAAACACTTTTGAGTAAGAAATATTTTGGAAAAAAACTTTTAAGTGAGTAAGAAGTAATTTGGACCTTTTAAATGGTCATCCATGGAAATTTATTCCAAGGTGACTACATTTTTAGGTCAAGCAAAGATGAACAACAAACAAGTTGATGAACAAACTACATCTTTAAAGTTTGAGATGCATGCATGGATGAGAGAGATTTAGGGTAGGGAGAGGGAGGTTATACCTATCTTCCCTTGTGTTTGTGTTTGTGTTTGAGTGGATTCAAGGCTTGAAAGTGTTTAGGGTTTGAATGTGTTTAGGGTTTGTGATTAGAGTTGGTCAAAGAGAAAACAAGTAGATAACACTTAAGTCCTCTATGTTTTCTCTCTAATCCTCCTCCTAAGGGGTGATTTAAGCTTGGGCTTGTGTATGTATGAGAGTGATTTGAGAATGTTTGGAGTGAGTGGGGTTTGGGAAAGATTCAAGAGAAAATGGTGGCAATTCAAGGGAATTCCCACTGTTTTCTTCCTATTTTTCGACAGTGTTTTGCTTCTGTGAGTAAATTGTGTTGTGTAAACTGAGAGAGGAGGGTTCAATTTATAGACCTCTGGGAAAGACATTCTGATCCGCGCGGATCTCCTCGTAGGCGTGTCTGGTGCATTAAATGCTGCTCCAGGCTTTGGACAGGAAGAATATTTTTCAAATTAAGCAACCAGTTTTTGTTCCAGCAGCTTCCATTTCGGGTTTTTGGCTTTTTTTGAGATTCTTTTCTTGGTTTAACTCTAAATAGCAATTCCCAATTTATCCTTGCTTTGTTAGAAAAGTTAGGAATTGTTAGAAATGTCAGGGATGTTAGAACTTTCGTTAATTTTCTAACGAAAATGCTACCAACTCAAATTGGAGCACTTACACCTATATTGATGACATAGTGATAAAAACAAAGGAAAACTCCCACGAGCTCGACGTGGAGGAAACCTTCCAAAACTTGCGCCGCAACAACATGAAACTAAACCCCCTGAAATGTGCTTTTGGGGTAAAGGTGGGCAAGTTCCTTGGATTCATGGTAAACCAGCGAGGAATAGAGGCTAATCCCGAAAAAATTCAAGCACTGTTGGACATGAAACCTCCTGCTTGCGTGAAAGATGTACAGAAATTCAATGGTCGCATCACCGCACTTGGCCGCTTCATCTCGCGGTCAGCAGAGAGATGCCTCCCCTTCTTCAAAACTCTAAAAGGGGGGAAGAAGCCTGATGAATTTGCATGGAATCAAGAATGCCATCAAGCTTTTGAAGAAGTCAAGACATACCTCGGGCAGCCACCTCTACTCAAAGAGGCCGGTGCCTGGGAAGAGCTTTTTTTGTTTTTAGCGATTCTTCGATCCGGGCAAGATTCGATGTTCTTGTAAGGGAGGATAATAACTCCCAAAAACCAGTTTATTATGTTTCTAAGGCACTGTCCGCCGTAGAAGGGCATTATCTTAATATAGAAAAGTTAGCTTACGCCTTGCTTGTATCTGCTCGAAAATTAAGAGCCTACTTTTCTGCACATCCTATAACTGTACTAACTGAGGCCCCGCTTAGAAAGGTTTTACACAAACCAGAGTCTTCGGGGAGAATGCTAGCTTGGTCTATCGAACTCACTGAGTTCCAGATCACCTACTCCCCGAGAAAGACAATCAAAGCGCAAGCCTTAGTTGATTTTGTGGTAGAATCATCATTTAAATTGGCGGACAGCGACCTTGGAAAGAGAAAGCGGCGTAATCGAAGAAGCCCCAGATAGCTCGAGCACTGAAATTATACAGCCAAAAGAGCGCCCGGAAAAAATATGGACTTTATTCGTGGACGGCTCTGCGAGCAAGTTAATTAGTGGAGCGGGCATACTTCTGATCGCACCTTGCGGGGAGAAATTTAAGAGGGCCTTAAGATTCAAGTTCGAGGCATCTAACAATTAGGCTGAATATGAAGCAATTATAGCGGGCATGGAACTGGCAAGAGACTTGGGAGTTCAAAATATAGAGATCAATAGTGATTCTCAGCTTATAGTTAATCAAATTAGGGGGGAGTATGATACTATCAACCCAGTGCTAACTCAGTACTGCGGCCTTGCAAAAACCCTCATCAAAAATTTCACCTACTATGAGCTGAACCAAGTCATGAGAGAGGATAATGTGGAGGCAGACCTCCTCTCCAGAATAACCGATCAAGAAATTGCTGAGTTGGAGACAGATTGCCAGATTGAGTTCACGGAGAGACCTGCTATAGATCGAATTCAGATAAACAGTATTGAGGATCAAGTAAGGGACTGGGTAGATGAGATCAAGGATTACACGAGAAGCAGACCCTCCCCGAGGATCCAAAGAAAGGCTAGAGCCATCGTAACGGTGTCCGCGAAATACCTCGTCCTCGATGGGGTACTTTTTCGACGATCATTCACCAAGCCTTTGCTCAGATGTGTCAAAACTCACATGGTCACTAACTTACTCTATGAGGTTCATGAAGGAGTTTGTGGCGGACATCCAGGTGCTCGCACCCTCTCAGACAAGATCAAATTCCAGGGATTCTTTTGGCCTACAATGAGAAGGGATGCGCAGGAATATGTAAGAAAGTGTGATAAGTGCCAGAGATTTGCGGACATCCCCAGACTACCATCACCGTAGCAAACTTTGGTTGTACCATCGTGGCCGTTTGATACGTGGGGGATTGATCTCATTGGACCATTCCCAACTGCTCGAGAAAACATCAAGTATGCTGTGGTGGCCGTGGATTACTTTACCAAGTGGACAGAAGCCAAGGGTTTAGCCACTATCTCCGAGGAGAATACCCTCAATTTTGTCTACGACCACATCTATTGTCGATTTGGGGTCCCCCGAGCAGTAATTTCGGACAATGGCACTCAGTTCTCCGCAAAATTCACTGCTGAATGCGTGAGAATGAAAGTACAACACCGTAAGTCTGCAGTTGCTTACCCCCAAGGAAATGGCCAAGCTGAGGCCGCGAGCAAGCTAGTCCTGACCGCCCTAAAGAAAAACTTGGAGGGGCGAGGAGGACGATGGTTGGATGAGCTCCAGATCGCATTATGGGTTGTCCGCACCACTATAAGAAATTCTACAGGAGAAACTCATTTCTCGCTCACGTATGGGTCAGAGGCAATGGCTCCAGTTGAGGTTGCCCTACCCTCGTACAGAGTCACATACTTCGATGAGTCTCAAAACGAGGCAAACAGAAGGTGTGACCTGGACGATATCGAAGGAAAGAGAATGCGGGCATATGAAAAAATGGTGAACTACAAGCAGAAAGCGAAGAAGCACCACGATAAAAGGGTAAATAGGAGGAGTTTTTCAGTTGGAGATTGGGTACTTAGAAGCGTAGAGGTCCAAGGGACCCAACCTGGTTTCAATAAACTGTCCCCGAAATGGGAGGGACCATATGAGGTCACCAAAATAGTCAAGGAGGCTACCTACATATTGCGACCAAAAGAGGGAGAAGAGCTTAAACACGCTTGGAATAGCGATCACCTCATAAAGTACTTCTTTTGATATCTTTGTAATTTTTGGAGGGAGTATAGACCCCTATATATATAAGTATGAAGTTACCATCAAATTTTGGTGCAAAAATAGTTATAACGCCTTTCCCACCAGCCTCAAAAGCTGAGGTGGATGCCCGCAAGCGGATGCCAGTAGGTTCAAGAGCCAACATATGAGCTCCTACCTACTGATGCGCAAAGATCCATTAAGATCCGAAAGCCTATATGGGTACAAAGGCCATTACGCCCGTACTCGATCGCGGTGAGGATACTCCGTCCTGCCCGCGTGACACCACTAAGAAAAAGTGGATATAGATGAACGTAGGTACAAAGGCCATGATGCCCGTACCTACGGACTCTAGTGGGGACAAAGACCTGAAGTTCGGACCCACTAATTGCGCGAAGGACCTCGTTAGGGCCGTTATTCGCATGCCTGTATGTAACAAAGGCCTACATATAAGCCCGCTTACCTGATCGCCACAAGACCCTCACAAAAAACTCCAAGGGGTTTTGAATAAAGGGTCAAAAAGAGTGAACCTCCAATAAGGGGATACAGATGCCAGGGGGTTAAAGGGCCTCTATGCTAAATATGCTCCTACCTTCTGTTGCGTAGACAATAGCCTCACGGCCACCTTCTACATGCCCTATGAAAGTAGCTTGCCTTGGCTGCTTTTGACTTACACCACAGCTCGCAAGGCTGGGAATAAGTGTAAATGGATGAGAGTGATCAAATAAGTTTAACAAAGCCGAAAAGATAAACTGGGGTCAAGACCCCTAAATTTGCCACAAGGCTAAACAAACGCGGTCACAGAAAAATAGGGCTGACACTCACGAAAAATCCAAGTGATTTTGAATAAAGAGTTAGGAAAACTCAAAAAATGCGGGCAAAGGGCCTACTAAGCTTTTGACCGCAGAAGGAGAGTATAAAGTTTAGTTGCAAGCCAAAAACGCTGGAGAAAGCAAGAATGCAAGTATCAAGGTACTCAAAAAATTGCAAACACTCAAAACAGCCTACAAGACAAGCAATTAAGATAAATAGTTGGGAAAAATGCTTCAATTAAATTACAAAAATAATTACAAGGGTCCTACCATCTATTACAACAAGAAAAAGAAAAAATCATAAACTAGAGGAGCTTGGTCCTTGGGGTCCTCGGTGGCCGTGCTCCCTGTGCCCGCTTCTGAGGCCGGGGTTGGAGAAGGAAGACTATTCACCAGCAGGTCTGTGATGGGATCAGATGCAGGCTCAGCAGAGACCGGAGTGGGCTGCCCGCTGGGGGAACAGATCACCTATAGCAGGCCCGTTTGGAAGAACGCGAGCTATGGCATCCCCAAGGGGTATAGGGTTTTCCCCAAATCTCAGCTCATCCAAACTCAGCGTAATGAGGCTAAGGGGCGATCACTTCGGCCACATGAGGCAAGGAGGCCGCCGGACAGATCCAAGCCCTCGACCTCATCCTCGGACAGAGGAACTAACGCATGCCCGGCGAGCACTCCGCGTCGATAGCAACTATTGAGCCAATCACGCCAACCGCCGCACGGAGAACTTGCCCGTGGCCGCGGGTTCCCGATCCGTGTCCGGACCCCGCCTCGCATCGAGCGATTCTCCTCGTTCAAAAAATTCTTGAACTCCTCGGAGTTCTTATACTCCTCCACTGCCTCCTTCCTAGCGGCGAGCAGTATGGCGTCCTTCTCCAACTGAAATTGCCTAAGGGGGAGCAGCTGATCGGACAGTTCGTCAACTTTAGCCTCCAGGGTAGAGATGGTGGTCTTGGATGCCTCCAGCCTTTGGCACAGCTCGGCATTCCTGGGCTCCCACTCAGCCCTCTTTCCCCGGAGCTCATCCCTCTCCCCCTTAGCTTTTTTCAAGCTCTCCTCCACCTCCGTCAGCCTCTCCTGAAAACCCTTCAGGTCAGCCTCCTTGGTGGAGAGGGTTTTCTCCTTGGCATCAAGGAGGGAGTTCAAGGTTCCCACCTTCTCCTGAGCCTGCTCCAGCTCGCGGAGCTTGCCCGCCAAGTCTTTGATGTTGTTTTCCAACTCAGCATTCAAGCTATCGCAGCATTCCCGAAGCCGCATAGCTTTGTTGCCCACCTGCGAGGAAGATAATCAGAAACATGATGATACAAGAAGCTAAGTAATGAGACAGGCAGAATGGTCCCTACCTCGGTGAGGGCAAGCCCAATATCTCCCATCAAGGCTGACGGGTTCTCCTTCTCAGCCACATTCTGATAGAAGTCAGGGGCATAGAGCCTGTTGATAAGCCCGATCCCCACGGCAGAATTGTAGGATGATCGGGCATATAAGTCCACTCCTGTGATGGCGGGCACTTCACCCACCTTTTTCCTCAGTGCCCATGTCTCCTCGCGTGTGGCCAAGGAGGCTATGGGATAGGCAGCCGAGCAGATGGTCCCCGCGGTGGAGGGAGCAGTGGCAGAAGCGGAGGCAGAAGCAGTAGGGGCCCGAACTTGAGTGTCCCCCACTTTCTGGGACTTGGAGACCCTCTCCCTTTGCGCAAGATCTGCGTCTCTCTCAGTCCTCTTCTGGGGCTCTATACTATGCCCGAAAGGAATGGTGCGACCAGGAGAGGATGCCCGGACAGCGTGGGCAGGGGGAGGACCCCTTGGGGGTGGAGGCAGCTCCCCGGTGGTGGGGATAGATTTGGAGCTGGTCAGAGGCTCCCCAGTCTTCCTACTGACAATGGGCACAGTTTTATCCTTGCACGGGAGTCCTCCCATCTCAGTTTGCCTCCTCAAGGCAGCTTCCCTATTGGCCTTCATGTTCTTGGCCTTCATCTGAGCAGCAGTTGTAGGGGCCATTAGAAGTTATACTCTTCTGGATCTACTCTGGAGGAAAAGAAAAATGGTTAGAATGCAGTTCGAAAAAATCAAAAGCAAGATAAATTTGCAACAGACTTATAAAGAGTCAGAGACCAATCGGCTCCGGGAGGCTCGCACTCGCCGCCCAAAGCATGCGGTGTGTTACAATCAGCCTCAAATTGGTAATACTCGTGCACCCTCCAATCAGGGTCACGGGGCATGGGCTCTATTTCTACTCTGGGGGCATGTGGGGCGCCCTCCCTGCGAGGAGCCACCCCCGAGTAGATTAATAGGGGCTCGGATTCAACGATGGCGCCCACGTCATATACGGGCTCCTCCCTGCTGTCTAGATAGGTGGCCAGATGTCTCTCTATGGCACAGCGCATATCATCGGCAGAGGTGGGGGTCTGGATAACTATTAGCGGCCACCTTCATCGGGACTGGACTTGAGGGTTTGGAGAAGGGCCAACCAAACCTAGACTCGATGACCAAGATGTCCCTCTGGTTCCATTGGTCAAATTTGTTCGATGGGGGAGAGAAGGTCCGGATAGAGTAGTTCCTAGTCTGCCTCCCGGTTATCTCACCTGCCTCCCGGTGAGATAACCGGGAGGCAGGTGAGATAACCGGGTAGTGTTGTGATTTAGGTACAAACAAACCACTAAATATACAACCCCTTGAACTTCTTCTAATGCTCCCCGAACCGTATCAAATTTTTTCTATTTATTACCCGGAAGAAAAGAAGAGAATGAAAGGGTAAGCTAACAATGCTTGGTAAGTTCATTTACAATCCCTCCGGTTACTAAAGAGGAGTTGACCCGAAGAAATATTAAAGAGTACAAAATCAAAATAATGATCCAAAATACATTTCACAGTACCATACAAGTCCAAAATGATCATTTACCAAATTTCAAAATCACATGTCATTCATAATTTCAAGTGTTGTACTAATTGAGTTAACGAATATTTTGGAATTTCAAATGATGACAAATCGAATCAAATAGACTCGAATAGTTTAATTATTTACATCCGCCCCATATCGGCCGTAAATAACAAAACCACTTATAGATTTTTAGAAATTTCAAGGACTAATAAGCTGAACAAATCTAACTCGAGTCGAGTGATCTAATTATCTACAATCGTCCATACCAATCACCGCTGTAGATAACAAAATCACTGAAGACATTATGATCACGTAAGTGGTTCGCTTGACATTATCAAACCAAAATTCTCATAGGGAACTAAAGCTCAAATAGAGCACTCAAAATTATCACCCAGGATACAAAGCCATAAGGAGTGCACATAGCTAACTCAGTATGGTACAAAAGCCCACAAAATAAAGAGCACACAAAAAGGTGATTCCGGAACACCACACCACTCCACTTGAGTAGTGCACTAAGTTTGCCTGCAGGCCAAATATCAAAAATATCTCGTCAAAGCGGGTTGTCTAACTTAGCGATCATCGATGGAACACAAAACGGTATACATATCAAATAACATGAAATACGAACATTTACTTTTGCAAATATTACACATATTGATAACAAAATACGTGAGATCTAAAAATATGTGAGATCTAACAAAGGATATCAAGTGTTCATCAAAGACGGAAACCGAGGGAGTCAAAACAAATATTTACCAAGGTCAGTCTAAACGTTTTAAAGAAATGTCATTCACAAATAAATTATGGTCTATGGAAGCGTAAACAATTGAACAGATCGAGCAATAACATAAACGATGCATAATCTCTCACCTTAATAATTGCAGTTAAATACGGTCCCAATACTGTGCACCTTTTACCGCCTCCCAAAATCTAGCAATAACAATATAATCAAATTAATAACAATTACTTAATCATATAACATAACTTTAGCTGATATAATTAATAATGACACTGTCTCTAAAATATGTAGTTAATAAACCCGAACTGTTCTAAAGTGAACAGTACCCCTCGAACTAACTAATTTACATTTTACTAATTTAACATCAAAAATGAGCCAAACCTTAATCAGATTATTTGGCTCATCAATTTTAACTGCTCAACTTATTTTGTAGATTATCCATATTAGAAATTTAATTTTCAAATTATTTACTTAAAGCTAGAAATAATTAATAAAAATTTGAGATATTACAAATATAATTTGGTAGACGCGAATGAGCTCCTATGATGCAATATTCAGCATTAAGCTTATAACTAGGGGTGTAAACGGTTCGGTTTAGCTCGGTTTGGGGAAATTTTGGAGCTAAACCGCTAGTATCGGTTTGGAGAAATTTCAAATCGAGCTAAACCACAAAAAACTTCAAACCGAGCTAAGCTAAACCGCCATAATTCGGTTTAGCTCGATCTAAACCGCGGTTTGGAGAAAAACAAGCTTTTATATACAGCAGATAAAAAATATAGTACATTACAAATATAACCTGCTTAAAGATGGGAAGAAAAGCTCATGGATAAGAGGCAACGAATAAAGTTCACCAGAATAAGACCATCACTGTAAGGAGTTGTATATAATGTAAGCAACTATTACATAAAACTCTCAGGTCTGAAAGCATTGATGGTTTCTCTGCAAGTTGGGCAGATTTTGGTAGAGGCATCATTCAAGAAGCTGGAACCCAAGAAACTTCAACAAGTCCAGCTGGCTTACTTACTAAACAGATGTATTAACACATAGCTTGGGATACTGCCTCTTCATCAAGTCAATCATTGACTTAATAACCAGCAGATGAAAATTGAAGTTCTTACTGGACGAAAGACAGGACAATCTTGGAGCGAAAAATTACAAAACAAAGAAAAAATATAACTGCCTAACTAACAATGTAAGAATAAAATAGAAGATGAATAGCTCGGTTCCATAGCTCGGCTTGATAGCTCGGTTTCATAGCTCGGTTTGACGGTTCGATTCCATAGCTCGATTTAACGGCTTCAACGGTTTAGCTCGATTCGGCTCGGTCCGGCTTGGTGCACTCAGACCGCAAGCTAAACCGAACCGACCGGCTTGGAAATTTTTCAAACCGAGCTAAACCACATAAAATTAAAAACCGAGCTAAACCTCGTGGTTTAGCTCGGTTCGGTCTCAAACCGCGGTTTGAGCTAAACCACTTACACCCCTACTTATAACCCTCTCATGGTTAATGACATAATAGTAAATGTTACTTTCTCATGGTTAATGGCGTCATCTGCATATTATGCAGATGACGCCTTATGATACCCCAAAGAAGAAATCTTCTCACAAATCAGATGGCAACCAATCTCTATGTATTTGGTACGTTCATGAAGCACGTGATTAAATAATATATAAAGGGCAGCTTTGTTAGATTTTTTTTTTAAAATATAGCTTTTTAAAAATTTATATATCAAAATAACATTTTTAAAAACTTAAGTACCAAAGTAGCACTTTTGACTTGAAATCCGGAACTGGTAATTTCGGATTATGAAATCCGGAATTACCAATTCCGGAATTGATTTTTTTTTTTTTCCAAAATTGAATTTCCCAAAATAATATGTCCGTAAATAGGGGGCGATCGCGTCCTTAAATAAATAGAGCGATCGCTCCAAATGTACTCCGGCGTCACCAATTCTGGATTCTAATTTTTTTTTTAATTTTCCAAAGCTGATAAAATGAGGAAAATAATATTTTCTGGAAAAATAGCGAGCGATCGCACGTTTATGGGAGCGATCGCTCATAGTGAATCCGGAATTGATAACTCCGGATTCTATTTTTTATTTATTTTTTAATACTAAATATAACTGAATTGAATTAAGTAATGTTTTTTTTTGAAAAATTCAAATCCGGAAATGCTAATTCCGGATTTGCTTTACAAAACCCATCTTCCCCAGCAAATCTGTAAAGAAATCTAGCATAATAAAAATCCAGTGAAGAAGAAGGAGAAAAGAAGGAAGAAGAAGAAGAAAGTAGGTGAACTTTTTCCAAAAAATATTGAAAATTCAAGAAGTTGATTAAGAAGTTCAAGAAGAAGAGAAGAGAGGTGATTAAGAAGGTACATTTAATCCTCTTATTTTTTGTTCGAAATTTAAATTTAGTATTTATTTAAATTTTTTTGTGAATGTAGTGATATTGTTAAATTAGATTTTTTATAATTTTTTTTTCAATTTTTAGGAATAAATGTTGCTGGAGTTTCACTTATTTTCATGTGTTATTGGGGAGGAAATGATGAACACCCGTTTGAAGGTGAACATTTTGAAAGGGGACCAAAATGTGCACTTAGGGCTAAAACTCGGTGGAGTTACAAGAAGTTGATTAAAAAGTTAGCTAAGAAAATTGGGGTAGATCGAGCTATTGTTCAGTTGCAAGTTACATGTAGATATCCTCATCTTGTCGCTCCCGGGATTGCAAACTACATTCCATTTGTAATCGACAAAGATATGGGTATGGAAGTCATGTTTAATGTTTCTGCTCAGTTTGGTGGGTTGAGTAGCTTACAATTGTATGTTAAGATAAATTTAGTTGATAATGTGAATGTTGAGGAGTTTGAAACCTATGAGGAGCCATTACAAAATGAGTATGTTAATGACATGGATACCTTCCAGATGGGTTCTTTAAGCTGCTATAGTCAGAGGGATGCTGGAACAAGTACACAAACATATGTGGAAGAGGAAGAGGAAGAGGGAGAGGAAGAGGAAGAGGGGGAGGAAGAGAGAGAGGAAGAGGGAGGTGGTGAGGGTGAGGAATTGTATAATGATGATGATAATGATTCAGATTATGAAGAAAATATTGGGTTGCTTCTAAATGAAGATCTTGACGATGGATATGATGATTGCAGTAGTCCTACTGATGTTAGCGAGAATGAGGGAGAAGATTTGGCGTTACATTTGGTTGCTTACGAAGAACCACAACATCATGTGCATGAGAGAGTCGGGTATCAATTTTATCGTGATATTGGAGAAGGATCGGAGATATATGATGATAACCAATATGACTTTGCTGAATGGAATGTAGAACATCATGACATTGCCAAAGGTATTCGGTTTTCAAAGAAGTCAGAGGTGCAACATAAAATGAAGTTGTTTCATATTAAGAAAAATCTGCGCTTCAAGGTAAAACGAAGCACAACCCGAAAGTGGACTATTGAGTGTTTGGTGAAAGATTTTCCGTGCAATTTTTATGTGAATGTGAGTTTGAAGAATGCCGGGTATTGGGAAATTACCAAATACAAGGGTCCTCATTCTTGCTTGGCAACTGAAATTAGCCAAAATCATCGAAACATGGATGCTAAGTTCATAGGGCAGGAAGTTTTGGAACTGGTTAAGGCTGATCCCGAGTTGAAGATTGTACTAGTGAAGGCGGAAATAAAAAAAGCCTATGGGAAGGAAGTTTCATATAGAAAGGCATGGTGTGGCAAACAAAAAGCTATTGCAGAGGCATATGGAGACTGGGAAGAATCTTACATAAGACTGCCACGTTTGTTAGCTGCCATCCAAAAGTGGAACCCTGGAACCATTGTGGAGCATTCTGATCCTCCTCCTCCCTGCTTTAGGTATGTTTAATCGTGTGTTCTCGGGCATTTGGCACTTGTGTGGAAACATTCTCTCATTGTCGTCTGTTATTTCTGTGATGGCACATTCCTGCATGGAAGATATAGAGGGGTTATTCTTATTGCCATGGGTGTCGACGCAAATGATAGTCTACTTCCTCTCGCATTCGCTATTGTTGAAAAAGAGGACTATCGAAACTGGTGTTGGTTTCTGCATCTTCTTAGCAAACATATTGTTAAGGGTCGTGAAGTTTGCTTGATATCTGATCGGCATAATGGCATCCTTTCCACGGTTGGAGACATTGCCACCGTGGCCACGAAATGTTATCCACACGAGATGGTGCATGTTGCACTTGCGAGCTAATTTTCTTAAAGCTCACAAGGGCGTTGGATTGAAAGATCTTTTTTGGCGTGCTGTTAGCACCACCCAAGATAGAAAGCTTAAATGTTATCTGAGGCAAATTAATATCATCAACCCTGAGGCTACTAAATGGTTTGAGAACTTGGATGCTAGAAAGTGAACAATGGCTCACGATGGTGGATATAGGTACGACATTAAGACTACTAATTTGTCGGAAGTTTTTAATGGCGTTATGAAAGGAGCTCGGGGAATGCCAATTTCAGCAGTTGTTGAGACCTCATTCTATAGGTGTGTGGCATACTTTCAAGATAGACTCACTAAAGCAATTAGTGCTTTAGGGGGAGATCCTAATGGAATCCCACCACCAAATGCCACGCTACAATTCAGTGAGAGAATCGATCGAAGATACCGATACAACTTGGATAAGGCTGGGTTTCATCACGTCACAAGGTTTAACACTACGTCTGTGGGTGTTTATAGTGTGACGACCAGGGTACGTGGTAACAAAGGTGGACACATTCAAGTTGTGAGATTGCGTGATCGAACATGCACTTGTGGCAAATGGGATGAAATCCTTATGGAATACCTGCAACACAAATAAACTAATGTCATTTGTTGAACAATCACCCACTCACAGTCTGTACCTAACAATTTTACCTTGAATACATTGGGGAGTGTGATGTTGAGATAATGTGATTTACGTGAGGGGGAGAAAACAACAACCTAAAAATTACAAAACAACATGATTAGATGGCAATATTAATAATAGGTTCCAAATTTGTTGCATTTTTAATACATCATACCCGGATGAAGTATCGTAACGTAACCAACAACTATGTCATTTCCGAACTCACTCTCGCAAACACCTTATGATGAATTGAAGCACCTCTTGTTCCCGTAGGATCCTATCAATTTTACCTTAATTAGTAAGATAAGACACATACTAATCATGCTAGAAAACATACAAAACTCATATGCTAACCTTCAAAGTCACCATAGCGTCACCAAATTCATTTCGTGTGATGGTCTTGACAACACCAACGGCAACATTAATCCTATCAAATCCATTCGGAAATCCGCCCGTGACAGTATTCAAAGGGGTAGCAGGAATCATACCATCGCCATTGAGCAGTTCAAGTGCGGAGAGCCAAGGACTGCGTTCGAAATCTTTATCCTCCTTGGGATCTTCAATCGCTCTCCTCACATACTCTTGGGTCGGAATTAGAGGTTCCTGAGAGGATCCCCCCCTCTGACGATCGAGGTTTCTCTGGCGCATAGCCAACTGCACGTCACTGTAGTGGACCAGGAATCAGACGCTCTGAAGAGGGTTGAGACAGATTTATTTGAGAGAGGTGAGAGGGTTGAGGGTTAGATGTTTGGCCTTCAAAATGAGGACGGGGATTAGAATGGCGTTTGAGTCTGCGATCCATATTTGAGTTTTGTATGAAGCAGTTTGTAATGAAACCACTCCTTCCTTTTAAAGGGGAATTTAGATTTGATAAATCCGGCATTAGCAAAGGCTGATTTGAAAGTTAAGATAAATCCGGCATTGGCAGTGCCGATTTGTCGATGAAGATAAGATCGGCATTGGCGGCCGAATTTGAACGTATATTTAGTAATCCGCTTGTACTAAAAAGCCAATTTATTTCGGAAATTATTTTATTAACTCTTAATAAATAATCTTAAGAGTTTCTCGTTGTATCGTTTAATTAAAGCATTACAAAATTTAAGAAAAGTTATTACAATATTTTTTAATAAAATAATAAAATTTATGAAAATTTATTACTCCCTCCGTCCCAAAATTGTCATATATTAGTGATTAAAGTTCAACAAAAAAGTCAAATGGGACAAACATTTTGAGATGAAGGGGAGGGAGTACAATATGTTAAAAAGGTAAATCAAGTCAGATGGGGCGATCGCCCTCTTCCATTAGCGCGATCACGCGAAGTTACTGGAATTTAGGAGCGATCGCTCCATTAAGAGGGGCGACCGCTCCCATATCAAAACTGAGCCAATCTTGTTATACTCCCTCTGTCCCAAAATGTTTGTCCCATTTTTGACTTTTTTGTTGAACCCGTTATTGTATAAAATGAAAAATATTATAATTACAGTGATTGCACATATACAGTGTATTATCAAAATGTCTAATACATTTTGATCAAAAGCTGGACATTTATTTTAGGATAAATAATTTCAACACTTGGTATAGTTTCTGTAATTGCAGCGATCCAAAAATAAATTTTTAACATAACACAATGTTTGCTTAAAATAAACAATGTTTTGCTGAAAACAAACATCAGCCATACAACCAGGCACACTACAAGAAGGGAAGAAATAAAATAGATTTAGCGAGTCAAACCAAAGATGAAATTAACGAGTTTGTTACAAACCAAAAATAAAGATGTCTTTGGGACACACCCCAACATAAAACCAAGTTTGCATGCCAACAAAAGCATGACGAATTAAAATACAAACCAAATATGAAATATTGTTTATGAGGATCCCCTCATCAAATTAAACAACAAACCAAAGCTGAAATTAACAAAGAGTTTTAAAATTCAACAAAAAGCAGTAATCTTCAATACTGTCCACCATAGCCCGACCCATCTCCCGGTGGTGGTGGCATCCGTCCTATGATATTCTGGAGCAACCGAGTCTGCTCCTCCTGCCGATGATCATGTTGTGACATCCAAACATTTTGTTGTGCCCTCCAAGCTTGAGCCGTCTCAATCTCTGCATCCACGCGGACGGATAAATGACTAAAATCTCCCCTCAGATCGCTAATCTGACTCTCCACGGAGCCAATCTGCTCTGACAGATAATAAGCAGCCTCGACCGGGTCTGCTCGCCACTCATCCTCCTCCTCCTCCTCCTCCTCCTCCTCATCATCATCATCATCATCATCTCCAGCATGAGGTCTCCTAGATGACCCCTCACCCCTCTTTTCATTCTGACATTTAGGGTGAGGGTGAAATAGTTAATCTTTGGACCTCCTCTAATGTCCTTGTTAACTAACCTGAGGTTAAATCCCGATTTTGCTATCAGGGTGTGATCAACAATGGAAAATTATAGTTGGTATTGGCCATACCCTTAGCCGTCTTCCATATCTCATTACTGATTATTTTTCCAAAATTAATTGTTTTTCGTTGAACTATCATGTGCATCAGAAATGCACGTCTCCAATTCACCTCATTAAAATGAGAGGAGGGGAAGATCCTCTCACAAATAAATCTATGAATATACTTCATCCAATTGTCCATGTTTCGAGACTTTACAATTACACCCTTCTTCACATCCTAAGGGTCAATTACCCCGAAAGTCGGAGCTAGCAAATCCAAATTTTCCTTATAATTTTTTCCTATCCTCTCCATCTCTTTAGTATACTCACACCCATCCTCCTCAATGTTGGAGGCTAACCCGTAATGTTGATTAATCTCATTCCTATCATATTTTACCTCCAGTCCCCGCACACATGACTGTCCCGTATTCCCCCGTTCAAAAACATTAGCATAAAATTCTTTTACTAAAAGTGAAGCTCCATAGTTTGGGGGCTTACTCCCCAACTTTCCACAATTGTATAGGGTAACATATTCATCTAAATACAAGCCATTAAAATCAAATTCCCTCTCCGAGTTGAATGGCTTGGTTTCATATAACTCAAAGAATTTTTGAGCTTCAATCGCAACAAATTTAGAAGCATCATATGGGGGACCGGGAGGGGTTGTAGTGTTGGTGGTAGTGGTTCGTGCTCTTTTAGGAGGCATTGTAAATCAAAACCCGAAGATATAGATTGAAAGCTTACTTTGGAATTGGCCGGAATGTCGCCGGAAAGTCGCCGGAAAGTCGCCGAAATCTTTTTCTTAAAAAACAAATGTTTGACAATACATGTTGATCGATTGACCCAGGATCAATAAATTGTTGTTGTTCATGTTGATTCATCTGAAATACAAAAATTTAATAGTAATTAAATTTAAATGGGACTTAAAGTTTTGCTACATTTAAATAAAAAAATTGCAACATGTTTGTCAAAGTAATTTTAACAAACATTTTATTTTAAACCTAACTTAAGAAAATTCTAACTAGGCAAAAATTAAATTACAATTGTTTAATTCATTGACAATAAAAAATTAAGTACATAAATCACAATAGTTTTAACAACAAATTATATAAAAATGCACAAATAAAAATTCTTAGAAAAATTTATATAGCTAAAATTAACAACTAAAAACAAATTAAAAAAAGAAATATAACTAACCATTCTTAGATACCAAACTAACACTTTCTCTCACAACTCTTTAAACTTCTTCTCTTCTCCTTCTCCTTCTCCTTAATTCTTTCTTTCTCTATCTCTCACTGCACTTGCTCCTTCTTCTTCCCTTTCTTCCCTGTGTTTCAATCGGAAATGGTGTGAGTAATTCAAAATTTGAATCCGGAAATGGCATTACCGGATTCAAATTAAAGCAAATCCGAAATTTGCATTTCCGGATTTGAAGATACGCCACTAAGGAGCGATCGCTCCATAAGACGCGCGATCGCCCTCTCCTTTTTCCAGAATATTAATTTGTTTTTTTACTTAAAAAAATAAAAAATAAAAAATAGAATCCGGAGTTATCAATTCCGGATTACACTATGAGCGATCGCCCCCATAAACGTGCGATCGCTCGCTATTTTTCCAGAAAATATTATTTTCCTCATTTTATCAGCTTTGGAAAATAAAAAAAAAATTAGAATCCGGAATTGGTGACGCCGGAGTACACTTGGAGCGATCGCTCTATTTAAGGACGCGATCGCCCCCTATTTACGGACATATTATTTTGGGAAATTCAATTTTGGAAAAAAAAAAAAATCAATTCCGGAATTGGTAATTCCGGAATTCATAATCTGGAATTACCAGTTCCGGATTTCAAGTCAAAAGTGCTACTTTGGTATTTAAGTTTTTAAAAATATTATTTTGAAAAATAAATTTTTAAAAAGCTATATTTAAAAAAAAAAATCGCTTTGTTATCACAAGATAAATTAACATGAGTGATCTTAGTAACCCAACATTCTTCAATAAAGCCACAAACCAAGTGACCTCACAACTAGTAACTAAAAGCCATACTCCTATATTCTGTCTCAGTCTCAGTTGAGCTTTTGGGGAATATATCTTGCTTCTTGATCTTCCAAGAGATCAAACAAAATCCCAACACAACATAATAACATGTCAAAGATCTCCTAATTGTTGGGTGATTTTTTTTGTGATCAAATCCAAGAAGATGAATAGTTGGGTGATTTTTTTTTGTATTTTTTCCCTTCATATTTTACGGAAGACATGGCAAATATAGAAACCATAGAGTATGATACATTTACAAACGACAATTTTTGTCACCACCTTCACACGCATCTACCACTTAGGTTAGAACGTTAATAAAACACATGACATGAACTACAAAAAAATTGTGTTCAACATTAACAAAACACATGAGGATGGACTACAAATTTCAATTCAAACATAAGTTAACAAAATAAAAGTACTCAATAACTTGTTTCATTAGTTTATGAAATTTAGAGCATTTTAGCTATATTTTGAGACAATGGAGTAAACTAAAATGTTATGATGTACATTTTTAGCCTGGTGTGTACACTTCTAATCATTGTGTTTATTAAGAAAGAAAGAAAGATGAAAGAAAAGCTGAATTGCAACAAAAGTTTATTAGGAAGGGATGCACCAACAATAATATGAGCGAAAATGAGTACCAATGTGGATTTACGATCACGAAACCAACAAAACAATGTGATGTGAGGAACGGAGCTTTTGCTGTTATTCATTTAAACTAAGTAAAAAGTATTAGAATTAAGGAGAGAGAGAGACGAAGCCAATCATACAAGGAAGAAAAGAATTGGTATGAAAGACTCAATTGATTATGATGTTAGAGGTACATATTTATAGGGTTACAATGAGGAGGTAATCTCCTAGGAGGATTCTAGATCTATACAATCTTTCCTAATCTAATACAAAGATTAAGTTTCCTAATCTATATATAACAATATATACTTGAATATAATATTATGATAATATATTCCTAAATGCCCCCGCAAGAAAGACGGTCCTTGGATAAGTCCAATCTTGGAGAGTGATGAGATGAACCGGGTTTGATGATGAGTTGAAGATGTGTTTCCGGACATGTGTGATGCCGGATGTGGTTTCGTTCCTCGCGTCCGAGGTGATGATAGGTTGGTGCATGACTATGTCGGAGACGGTGGGATTGTGGAGAGGGGTTTCGGGTTTCCGAGGGGGGTTTCGGTTTTGCCGAGGGTGTTTGAAGTAGGGGGAGTGGGTTTCGGCTAGTGGGTTTTGTCGAGGGGGTTGAAGTACAGGGTTTCGGGGTTTCCCGAGGGTGTTTGAAATAAGTGTAGAGGGTTTCGGTCGGTGGATTTGCCGATGGGTTTTGAAGGATAGGGTTTCGGGGTTTCCCGAGTGTGTTTGAAGTAGGGGGAGTGAGTTTTGGCTAGTGGGGTTTGCCGAGGGGGTTGAAGTATAGGGTTCCCGAGGGTGTTTGAAATAGGTGTAGAGGGTTTCAGCCGATGAATTTGTCGAGGGGTTTTGAAGGATAGGGTTTCGGCTTTATGGGGTTTTGAGCCGAGGGCGGTGGTGTGGTGTAGAAGGGTGGTGGTTTGATGGTGGGTGGTGGGTAGGAGGTAAGATGTTTCTGCTTTGGGTTTGCCGAGGCTTGGTGGTTGAAGGGGGGGGGGTTTGGCTAGGAGGGTTAGTTGTAGCTTGGTAGTTGAAGGGAGGAGGAGGGACTGTGGGGAGGAATGGCAAGGCGCCAGCCTCACGTACATGAAGTTTTTTTTTTTTTTGTATAAGGTGAAGGAGGATGAAGCGGCTGTGTTAGGGTTTAGCCGAGGTGGGTAGTTTTAGGGTTTTAGGCGGAAGTGGGTCGGAGAAAGTAAAGAAAAGAGAAGAAAAACAAATAAGGTTTCGGCCTTTTTTGGAAGGTTTGAGCCGAGGGCGGTGAAGGTTGTTTAACGGTGTGTTTCGGTTATAGGGTTGTAGCCGATGGTGGTGAGGGATAGATGAACATGGAAGGGCGGTGGAACTAGGGCAGCCTTGAAGGAGTTGTTTTGGGTGTGTTTCGGCTGAAGGTGGGAGGGTTTTGGCTGGTAAGGGTTTGAGCAGGAGGTTTTGCTGATGGGTTCTAAGGGTTTTAGTTGGCGGCTGGCAGTGGGTTTGCCGCAGGGTGATGTTTGGAGACAGCGAGATTGGGTGTTGTGTGGGTGGTAATTTTAAAGGTTTTGGCTGAGTTGGTTGAGCTGAGGGAGGTGTAGAGGTTTTGTTTATTGGTGACGAAAGCAAGGTGGTGATGGGAGGAGATTTCAATGGTGGGTTTGGCAGTAGGGTGTTTTTGCCGTGGATTGTTTGAAGGAGGTGGAGAGGTGTTTGACCGGAGGGTGTTGCCGTGGGTTGTGGTGGAAGGCGGAAGCAATGTGGTGAGGTTGGGGCGGCTTTAGGGTTTTGCCGCTAGGGTTTTGACGGAGAAGTCCTTCTATGAATCTTAAGGCTTTGATACCATATTAGAATTAAGGAGAGAGACGAAGCCAATTATACAAGGAAGAAAAGAATTGGTATGAAAGATTCAATTTGATTATGATGTTAGAGTTACATATTTATAGGGTTACAACGAGGAGATAATCGCCTAGGAGGATTCTAGATCTATACAATCTTTCCCAATCTAATACAAAAATTAAGTTTCCTAATCTATATATAACAATATATACTTGAATATAATATTATTATATTCCTAATAAAAAGTGCATTAGATTTCAACCTTATTTTTCATGTGTTTCTGTAAAAATATGTCATCCACAAGACTAATTCTAATAGTAGTTAATATTCCACGAGAAAGATAATCTCATTTGACTTTTTATAGTCAACATAAATAAATTTTGATCAAACATCAATGTCAATTTAATTATTCCAATGAAATTTAAAACATTATAATCAATAAATCACTACGATGATTAGATTGACATTATTAGTCCACTTGTGTTGATTATAAAAATTCAAATGAGACCATCTTTCTTGTGCACAAAGGGAGTATTTTATTGTTACAATTTACAAAAACTTAAAAGCAAACTCCAAGCATCATGGCGATTAAACTTAAATTCTAGTTAATTTTTTATAAGATACTCCCTTCATCCCAATATAAATGCCTCATTGATCCAAAATTGACAAGTTTGATTTAGACATAAATGCAAATCTAATCATTCTATTGAAATTTTAAAAATTGTTATTGATAAATAAATTGTTTATTTATCAATAACAATTTTTAAAATTTCAATAGGATGATTAGATTTGCATTTATGCCTAAGTCATTCTTGTCAATTTTGGGTCAATGAGACATTTAGATTGGGACGGAGGTAGTTGAATGTGCGCTCGCCCCCGAAAAATTTTGGGTTTCCCGGTTTAAATGAAAAGAAGGAGTCGCCACGCCGTTTTAAGAGGAAACATTGAAAACCTTTATTTAGAGAGAAAAACATGAGTTCGGAGGTCAGGTTACGTGTTGGGAAGAACCGAGAGTTCACCCAACACGCCTCGTCCGTAGACGAGTCTTTCAATCAAAAACATCCAAATAAATCCAAAGTGTGTGCAAATATTGATAATAAACAAAGTGTGATTAAATGCATCTTATTAATTATGGAACGAGAATTACATATTGTGAGCCCATTATTTAGGGAGGCCACATCCCTGATACAAACAATCTAAAACAGATTACAAAGGAAAAAGGTCTCTGCAGATGGGTCATGTATGTCGCATGACACATCGCACCAGTGACCACATGTGTCGCGTGACACAGGATCACTTGGAGACAAAGGTATCGCGTGACACATATGAGCCATCTGCAGAAACTATACAATACGAACACAGAATCAACAGAAAGCTATACAGCTCTAATCAATTAACTAGATTACGAACGTAATACAGAAACGAAACTAAATCAACCCAGGGAGTGTGGATATGGGTAGATCCACACCCCCTTGGGGTTCAAACACCAAATCCAATCAAATAATCAACAATATAAGCTCAATTGCACGAATTATTCGTATTAAACGAGAGATTGCGATTGGGATTCGAATCCGGAATAGCTAGGATCTGATTACTGAATCCAAACAAAATTAAATGCTAGAATTAATAGAAATTAAGCAAGAGAGAGAGATTGAGAGTTAGGGAATCGTTACCCTTGTTGCTTCCACGAATTCTATATCCAGTCAGATATAGAACCCTTCAATTCTTCACCTCTGATCTGGAAGGATTAAGGCAAGAGGCTCAATTGGTGTGACTTGAGAATTGGGTTTGGAAGGAAGGAATTGGTTAGGTTGAAGGTAGGAGAGAGAGAGGTTTGTGTTTGGAGAGGTTTGTTACGCTGCAAATTCTGCAGAGTAACAGTAGGCTAAAATTCGGATCCATCTATGAGAGGGGGAGGGTCTTATTTATAGGCTGCGGTTAGGTCGCCTTAGTGTGTCGCACGACCTTACGCGTCCACTTTTCATGCCTCAAGCCGTCGCGTGACACAAGGTGGCTCAACCGCTTTTGGCGCCAAAAACCGGTTTACGGAACATTCCGGGAAAATACCCAAAAGGTCCAACGGGTTTTATTCCCAAGGGGTCCTTTGGCATGAATAATGTACCAAAAGGTACTTCCTTCAAGGGAAACTCATGGAACGTTTCCGGAAGTCTCGGGATAGGCCGAATTTACCAAAACGCCCTTTAATGCGGTTTATTATATTAAAATGCATCTAAAAGGTTGCGAATTGGATTGGCGTACTTACAGAGCCCCTCGGCAACGTCACTTTTGGAAAAAGTGAGGTTGTCGATAAAATAAGACCCAATCCCAATGATCGTCTAGGGTTAAGGTGAAGGGCTAGAATGGTGAGAAGGGGAAAAGATGGCTGGACCTTTCTGAGAAAGGATTCCTACGTATCCCTTGAACAAGGGAATCAAGCCAAATCGTAGTTCAGAACACAAGACTGGAGGGGAAAACGACAAACCGAAGAAGTGAGAACTATGGTGTCTCAAACCAATTTTGAAAATATTGTGAGATCTATGGTGTCTCGAACCACTTTTGAAAATATTGTGAGATCTATGGTGTCTCGAACCACTTTTGAAAATGTTGGTGAGATCTATGGTGTCTCGAACCACTTTTGAAAATGTTGTGAGATCTATGGTGTCTCGGACCAATTTTGAAAATGTTGTGAGATCTATGGTGTCTCGAACCAAATATTGTAAATAATGTGAGAACTATGGTGTCTCGAACCAATTTTGAAAATGTTGTGAGATCTATGGTGTCTCAGACCAATTTTGAAAATGTTGTGAGATCTATGGTGTCTCGGACCAAATTTGAAAATGTTGTGAGATCTATGGTGTCTCGAACCAATTTTGAAAATATTGTGAGATCTATGGTGTCTCGAACCATTTTTGAAAATATTGTGAGAACTATGGTGTCTCGAACCAATTTTGAAAATATTGTGAGAACTATGGTGTCTCGGACCACTTTTGAAAATGTTGTGAGATCTATGGTGTCTCGGACCAATTTTGAAAATGTTGTGAGAACTATGGTGTCTCGAACCACTTTTGAAAATGTTGTGAGATCTATGGTGTCTCGGACCAATTTTGAAAATGTTGTGAGATCTATGGTGTCTCGGACCACTTTTGAAAATGTTGTGAGATCTATGGTGTCTCGGACCACTTTTGAAAATGTTGTGAGATCTATGGTGTCTCAGACCACTTTTGAAAATGTTGTGAGATCTATGGTGTCTCGAACCACTTTTGAAAATGTTGTGAGATCTATGGTGTCTCGGACCAATTTTGAAAATGTTGTGAGATATATGGTGTCTCGAACCACTTTTGAAAATGTTGTGAGATCTATGGTGTCTCGAACCACTTTTGAAAATTTTGTGAGATCTATGGTGTCTCGAACCAATTTTGAAAATGTTGTGAGATCTATGGTGTCTCGAACCACTTTTGAAAATGTTGTGAGATCTATGGTGTCTCGAACCACTTTTGAAAATGTTGTGAGATCTATGGTGTCTCGAACCAATTTTGAAAATGTTGTGGTATGATGATTTGACGCTTGCAAGAAATATGTGTTCATACCTGTGTTGTGCTCACCCGCAGCTGTCGGAAGGTCTTAGACTACCATTGTTGTTTCTGCTCTGTTGGAGATAAGTGTAGCTTCCGGAGGGCTCACGCTACTTCTTTCCTGCTCTCTTGTTGTTCTTTCTTTCGTGTACTGGGCTTTGCTTGGGAAACTGGGGACTTTGCCTCTTTCTGTTTCTTTCTTTCTCAATTTGGTCTGAGGGCCAGTCTTGAGATTCAATTGATTATTGTACCTGCGAGGGTAAGACAACAACTCCCGATGCTATGCCTAAATAAGCTTATCTTGTTAGCAAAGATTAATTTATGTTAGCTTGTTTGCACGAGTACATGCATTGCAGGAAAGCAAATGCGATTATTGGGTTAAAGGTCGGTTTTGCCGGGTTTATTCATGAGGTTTTGGGATTGTTTCGGACAGGTATGTATAGTAGGGGTCCTCTCCCGTGAGGTGGAAAATGATATGGCGCAGCTAGGCAAGTTAGGGACGTTCCCGGGAGTACAGATTGCAGCAGGTCCAGAGTGTATCGCGTGTCTGAGACAGCAAGAAGCAGAGAAGGTGCAGAGGATAATCCTGGCTTGCGCAGCCCCAGTTGATAATGAAGAGCAATCTTGGAGGGAATCTGGTGAGGAGAGCCGGAGGGACACCTTAACCAAAGCCCCAGTTTGAGGGCAAATCCATGCAGCTTCATCGCGGCGAGTCATCTTGTGGCCACGAGAAGGCAATTCATCATTTCAAACCGCAGTCAATCGATCATTTGGACAAGACTCGGAAGTGTTTACGTGCAGGGGCACATCCTTCGAGGGTGGGAAATGAATCCCGAGTTCTGTGTATGACACTCTCGCTTTGGGTTTGGCTCTTTTGAGAGAGTATAAGCATCACAAGGTGTGGAAAGTATATGGAAGCCCCTGCTGACCGAAACGGTGTTTAGCTCTATCTTCCTATGATGTAGCAATAGAAGACTTTTCGAGACACTTGAAAACTTGTCTTATTCGTGGTGATCACAAAGCTGCTTAAAACCCTTTATTGATGTTCGGGTTACTCAACCACCAAAGCTGATATGAGCAAATATTTTTATCAATCCTGAGGAGAAAGCCCACTGATATCGAGAATCGGAAGGATAGACAGTGTATGGGCATGGTCCTTGAAGAGACCGGATTTTCTGAGATTTGTTTGTGATTTCGACCGGACCAATTATGGTTGCCTACGTTCCCATCCATAGGAGGAGCTCAGGTCGCCGTAGTTCGGCTTATCCCGAATGAAAAGAATGAACATTGAAATTCGAGGATGTGAGGACTTTCGGAGATTTTAAGAATTGAAAAATATGTCCTCTCAGAGTGTCGATGGGAGACACAGATGCAAAGCCCCAGTGGGACATCCACGGCAAGTGTTTGCGGAGGAGAAATGAAATATGCTCACATGCAACGTCGAATGAACGGACGGAATTTGCACAATCTTCGCTTGATAATCTTTTGAGCCGGGATGGACTTGGCTCTGCTTTAAGCAATAATTTGTTTTAGATCTCGACGATATTGGAAATGAAACTGCTATCCGGTAGGAACTGCGGCTGGGTTTCGGGATTTCGATCGGTCTTCGGGTGATTTGGAATATCATGACCTCTTAAGATGAGAGGTCGGCTAGGCTTTTTGCTGGCTGAACCTCTAAAGATGAGAGGTTTGGCTTTTGGGTAGGTGTTTGGGATTTCTAAGGTGAGGGAATCCATGATTGCATTTTCGCTGCCTCTAAGGATGAGAGGTCAATCTTGGCTTTGGTCAAGGCAAAGGTAAGGGTAATGGGATGGGAATGTCCTCTAAAATCGAGAGGACGGCCGGAATTGGTTGAGGTAGTGGTGAGGGACATCCGTGCTGTCTCTTTATTCACTCTGAGACTCCCTTTGAGTAACAACCGAATCTTCTGATTTTCGCTTCTGAGAGGATCACTGGGGACTAGGCTCTCTTTCTTGTCTTTTTTTTTGTATTTATTTTTTTTTTGTATTTTTGCCTCTCTTTTTTTTTTGTATTCTTTTTTTGTATTTTTGTCTCTCTCTTTTTTTCTTTTGAGAGGAGGATTTCAGCTAGTCCCCAGGATGGATCATTGCCTCCCGTCATTCTTGAGCTTGGAGACGGTCGATTTTCTTTTGCATCGCGGGAGCCTCAAGGATAGTCCCTCTTCTTCGGGTGATGGCTAAACGGGTTTCAAATATGCCGATCTTGAAATGAAGGGATATTGTTTAGTGAGGGTAAGGTGATGGTTTTTCTAAGGGTGAGAGGTTTCAACCGCAGTCCCTACCGGATAGTCTGAACGAGATTGAGCTTCCATTGCTTTCTTATGCTTACTTCGCGGAAGATCCATGCAAATTCATCGAGCAACGAGATAGCGAGGACGAAGGAAGATATGTGAGCATATGGGAATCGAGGTGGGGAGTTCTTAAGCCCCACTCTGGGAAGGATATCAGTCAATTTTCTCACTCCGATCAAATTAAAACATTAGCCATTTCAAAGCGTTGGTCGGTGAGCAGCACAAGTGATCATTTGGAATACGACCATTTCAATTGAGTGTAACGTAGGTGTTCTAGTAATGTCTCGAGTCTAGCAAGAAGAGAAACAAAGATTTTATCACTGCAAAGCAAAATTGGTCCAACTTGGACTCGACAGACTCATGTCCAACAATGGACATTCTAGACCCTACGAGGACTGTTTGACTGCATCAACATTCGGACGGGAGGAAGAGTATTGTTGCCATCGGTGCGGTGAGGACCCTTCTCGATCTTTCTGTCCTTCACAAATCGCCCTCCTTGTCTTTATCAATCTGAGCGGGCACCCGGGCCTCTCGCTTGCGAGGAAGAATATCTTCAAGTGTAGCTCGCTTTCGATGGACACACCATTTGCACTCTGCTGCTGACCCATGGGATATGAACTTCTAGATTCATGGGCCATAGTCTTCTCTGCACCGAGCATTTTGGATTCTGAGTCAGATGAACGACTGCTCGGGCACTTGAACTGCTTCCGCCTCAGGAATATGGACTACTGAGCGCCGGGAATGAGAGCGCAAACCCAACTTGCCGTAGCCTTGCAAAGGTGAAGAGGTGAGAGCGTGTATAGACGGAGGGTAGAGAACTTTGAGAAAGTACGGGAGAGGGAAGAATACGGGAGGAGACGGACTCGTGCAACACTTTATTAATCTTCAAGTAGAAATCGGTGTCTTTTAAGTCCTATGAACGGTTGGAAAAGGCTAATCCTTTATTTCACGCAATCTAGACCTCGGGGAAACCTAGGGACACATCATTCACAAATACGCCAAATGCATCGAGTCAAAATTAATAATAGGCAGTGGTACCTAATCAAAACCAAAGCATTTATGGGACGGACGAGCAGCCCCAATTTCTGGAGAAATTTGGGCAGCATAACGGGTATTCCTGAAGAATTTCAAGGAAAAATTCGGCATGACCTCTCGTCGGTGCACGTTGACAAAGCGACATGATCTCTCGTTAGAACATGCCGTGGGAACGACATGTCCTCTCGTGAAACCATGTTGCGATGGCAACATGCCCACACGTGCTAGAGTTTGGAGGAGGTACGAAAGTCTATTAAGAATTTTGAAACAATTCATTTTAGTGTATTTGAAAAATGTCGTGTCAAAAACCAACCGTTTTGGGTGAGGTTTAAATGTGTGGCGCCACCTATAACGCACTAGGGGAATGGGTTTGACATTAGGCGCTCAAGCGTAGGCGAATTTTATGGCCGTCCGCGATGCCGTCAATCGCACCCGAGGGTTCTAGATCTACGTGATGTAGTGTGCGGGGATGGCTATGTTCCTTTATTTGCAAAAATGATTTTTTTTATTATTATTTTTTTATTATTTTTTTGAAAAAGAAAACAACACACACCCTCACACAGGATAAACGAGGAACAACAATCAATTGAGTCACGCTTGATCCAAGGGCGCCCTCAAACCGGTCTTCGATGTTACATTCGGTGGCCACCTTTTGTCGCGTGACACGGGACAACCGAGAGACAAAAGGTGTCGCACGACACAGGTGAGTCAGCGAACCAGCAGCTCTTCAATCATCAAATCAGCCCCTGTTTTACCATAGCAAGAGCAACACAAAAAGAAGACTAATGCACAAAAAGTGACCACAAGCACAAAGGGCTCACAAGTTCCATAATCAACAAGATGTATGAATCACAAATGATTATCAAATAATGCACACAAAATGGATGTATTGGATGTTTGACTAAATAAAAGCTTGACCCACTCAACACTTGAAAAACAGGTTTTCAAGTGTTTCATCCCCAGCAGAGTCGCCACTGAATGTGCGCTCGCCCCCGGAAAATTTTGGGTTTCCCGGTTTAAATGAAAAGAAGGAGTCGCCACGCCGTTTTAAGAGGAAACATTGAAAACCTTTATTTAGAGAGAAAAACATGAGTTCGGAGGTCAGGTTACGTGTTGGGAAGAACCGAGAGTTCACCCAACACGCCTCGTCCGTAGACGAGTCTTTCAATCAAAAACATCCAAATAAATCCAAAGTGTGTGCAAATATTGATAATAAACAAAGTGTGATTAAATGCATCTTATTAATTATGGAACGAGAATTACATATTGTGAGCCCATTATTTAGGGAGGCCACATCCCTGATACAAACAATCTAAAACAGATTACAAAGGAAAAAGGGTCTCTGCAGATGGGTCATGTATGTCGCATGACACATCGCACCAGTGACCACATGTGTCGCGTGACACAGGATCACTTGGAGACAAAGGTGTCGCGTGACACATATGAGCCATCTGCAGAAACTATACAATACGAACACAGAATCAACAGAAAGCTATACAGATCTAATCAATTAACTAGATTACGAACGTAATACAGAAACGAAACTAAATCAACCCAGGGAGTGTGGATATGGGTAGATCCACACCCCCTTGGGGTTCAAACACCAAATCCAATCAAATAATCAACAATATAAGCTCAATTGCACGAATTATTCAGATTAAACAGAGAGATTGCGATTGGGATTCAGTAATCCAGATAGCTAGGATCTGATTACTGAATCCAAACAAAATTAAATGCTAGAATTAATAGAAATTAAGCAAGAGAGAGAGATTGAGAGTTAGGGAATCGTTACCCTTGTTGCTTCCACGAATTCTATATCCAGTCAGATATAGAACCCTTCAATTCTTCACCTCTGATCTGGAAGGATTAAGGCAAGAGGCTCAATTGGTGTGACTTGAGAATTGGGTTTGGAAGGGAGGAATTGGTTAGGTTGAAGGTAGGAGAGAGAGAGGTTTGTGTTTGGAGAGGTTTGTTACGCTGCAAATTCTGCAGAGTAACAGTAGGCTAAAATTCGGATCCATTTATGAGAGGGGGAGGGTCTTATTTATAGGATGCAGTTGGCTGCCTTAGTGTGTCGCACGACCTTACGCGTCCACTTTTCATGCCTCAAGCTGTCGCGTGACACAAGGTGGCTCAACCGCTTTTGACGCCAAAAACCAGTTTCTGGAACATTCCGGGAAAATACCCAAAAGGTCCAACAGGTTTTATTCCCAAGGGGTCCTTTGGCATGAATAATGTACCAAAAGGTACTTCCTTCGCGAGAAACTCATGGAACGTTTCCGGAAGTCTCGGGATAGGCCGGAAATTTACCAAAACGCCCTTTAATGCAGTTTTATTATATTAAAATGCATCTAAAAGGTTGCGAATTGGATTGGCGTACTTACAGTAGTACAATAATATTTTCAACTATAAATGAACTTCACAAATTATAACCACAAACTCTTTTTTGAGGTTTTTTCCCGTAAGATCATCTCCGACGGTTTAGTGCAAAATTTGCACTATTTTCTATAATGGTGCAATTCTTGCACCAAACTTCTTTGACAATTTGCTTTAAATCTTATGCCAAATAAAAATATTCTTAAAATATTCATTATCATTTCACTTATATAAATATATTACGTTATTTATATTTTATATGATAAATTTCTTTCATATATATCTTTTTTTTTTTAAATAGAGAGAAAAACGGGATAGTGCAGCTCTATCCCTTGCACTAAATTTGGTGCGAGAAATAGAGTTGCTTCATAATAGAGCAAGGTTTAAAGTTTAGCAAAAATGCTCACTTTTTAAATTTTAGAGTACCGTTAGAGATGCTTTTAGACCAACAATTTAAACAGATGAAAAAGAATCATTAATCTAAAATACCTCAAAAAGTAATCTGTTATCACCTATTACAAACATGTTGGCACGTTGTCAATTGTCTTATTTCCTCCGTCCCAAATTGAATGACCATTTTTGTCTAATCAATAATCACAATATCATCTGCGAACAATATACACCATGATATATCATCTTGGATTGATCTCGTCAATTCGTCCATTATCAGAGCAAAGAGAAACGGACTAAGTGCAGAACATTGATGGAGATATGGTTCATAAGATTAAATCAGGTTGATTGAATTGGAACAGTGCCACAGAGTTTCTATGTGATCCCGGCATGCCACATAGATTAAAGAGAAAATTCTATCCTACGACAATTAGGGCGATACTGCTTTATGACACTAAATGTTGGGCCGTAAAACATTCACGTTCATTCATGAATGTACGTAGATTCGTATGGTACAATGGATGTGTGAGCATACAAGAAACAATCAATTGAGGAATGAGATGATCAGGATAAAGTAAAAATTGCGTCTATTGATGATAAAATGAGAGAGACCAGTCTAATGTGGTTTGGTCATGTGAGACGGAGACCGAGTGATGCACATACTACTATTATTATTATTAATTATTATTATAATTTTCATTTTCCCTATCTGTTATACATTTATTCTTTTTTATCACTATTTTTAATTTTTTTTTCGTTTCTTTTTTCATTTTCTAATTATATATATACATATCTATATATTTTTCCCCACCTATTTCTTCTTCTAACTTTTTTTTCCTTACAATTACATAATGATGACATATGAGGATTAATATTAGCCGACCACAAATTAGTTTGAGACTAACACTTTATTGTTGTTGTATAGTTCATTATATTTTTGCAAAACTAAAATTTTGAAAGTGAATAGCAAGAACGTTTAAAAAAAAATTCTATAAAAAATCTACATTTTCAAAATGACTCTGAAATTCAAAATGTTCATTCATTTTGGGACGGAGGGAGTAACTAAATTTCTCATGTCAACAAACAATTTAGTTACTATGGCAGCATCTTGGGCAATTTAAATGAGAACATTGGGATACTTTTGGACACAAGACCATGGAAGAATGAATTTGTTGGGATTGGAGTCCTAAATTATGAGGAAAAAGGAGTTTAAGTCGGAGGAGTTGGTGAGATCAATGAGGAAAATCGTCGGAGGGGCGACTGTTGGGGTGGGCGACCGCCCATGGTGGTGGTGGGCGATCGCCCACATGTACAGAATGTTATGGCTGGGGTGAAATTCTTCATGGGCGACCGCCCATGGGGTGGTGGGCGACCGCCTACGTGTCGGGAGAGTTTTTCTGCAGCAGATTTTGTTTCCTATTTTGATACAAACTCTTCTTAATTTGATTTAGGGTTTCCTTGTATTACTATATAAGCATAGATACGACCTAGAACACATTGGTAGTTGTAGTAGCAACATATTAGAAGATGTCTAATACAATATTGGCTTGGCAATTGCCCCCAGACGTAGTTCATGTGTTGAATGAACCGGGTAAATAATTTCTTGTGTTCTTGTGTGTGTGATTCTTCCATTATTGTGCTTGTGGGTGTGTTGATTTCTTGTCTTGATTGCAACGAGGGTACCACCAAATTCACAACAACTGGTATCATAGCATTGGTTCGGAGGATTCAAAGTTTTTTCATTAGTTGATTAATTTTGAATCGCGTTCTTGGGGACTTGGTGAAGCAATCAGATGAAGAACTCAATCGAGAAATTCAACGGTGTGAATTTCACGTTCTGGAGGACAAGGATTGAAGATTACCTTTATTGTAAGGATCTTCATAAACCCTTGAAGGAGAAACCCGAAGACATGTCACAAGAGGATTGGGCGACGTTAGATCGGAAGGCGTTAGGAGCGGTGAGGGGCGCTCTAACCGACGACGTTGCATGGAATGCTATGGAGGCCAAGACAACGCTGGAGTTGCTACAAACGCTGTCAGACATGTATGAGAAGCCGTCTAATATCAATAAGGTTCATTTGATAAAGAGGTTTGCGAATGCGAAGATGTCGAGGGGCGGGCAATGCAAGTCATATCGGCAGTTTCAAAGGTATGGTGGACCAATTGAAAAGTGTTGATATTACTTTCTCCGATGAAGTGCTAGCTTGTTTTCTACTAAAATCATTGCCTGATAGTTGGGAGGTAACTGTCACAACGATTAGTACGTCAACGGCATTGGTGTATACGGAGGGTAGAGATCTCATCCTTCAAGAGGAGTTGCGAAGGAAAGAGAAAAGGGGAGCATCTTCCGTTGATGGGGCTGCACTTAGGGTGGAGAGAAATAGGGGAAGGGGAGGACCGAAAAAGGAAAAAAAGGTCAAGTGTTACAATTGTGGCGAATTGGGTCATATCAGTTATGACTGTCCGGATAAAGATGGTGGTGCACACGTGGTGGATGATGGAGATGTATTAATCCTAGGAGAGGAACAGTCGGGTGAAGATTGGGTGTTGGATTCTGGAGCTTCTTGTCATGCTAGTGGGGATGCAGGATCAATGGAGCGGTATAAAACTGGAGATTTTGGGGTTATCTGTCTTGGTGATGGTCAACCATTGAAGATCAAAGGTAAGTGGGATGTGATGATGAAGACACCTAACGTGGCTGTTTTACAACTACACAACGTGATGCATGTTCCGGATTTGAGAAGAAGAGTGATTTCTGTGGGACAACTTGACAATGAAGGGTATGGTGTGACCTTCATTGGTGGGTCTTGGGAAGTCAAAAAGGGGGCTAAGGTGATAGCTCATGGGGTTAAGGGAAAGATGTTGTACTCTACCTACAATGTCGACATTCGTTCCGGTGGGAGCAAGAGGCTAAAGAACCGGCCTATTGGTGTAGAAAGGAGAGACATCAAGAAACGGTATGTTAGGGGGGACACAAAGTTGATCAACGCGGTGTGGATGTCCAAGTGCCCTAACAGAGAGCGTAATCAGACCAAAAGAAGACGATGCAAGAAACAAGGTGTGTCCAAGTTTCAAGGGGAAGCATTGCGAGAAAGGTGGGTCTGGAGGGAGAAGGCGAAGTTAGACTTGCGGGGAGAAATCAAGGTAGAAGCTGATTTGGGGAGGCAAGAATCATCTAACACGGAGAGGTTGAAACGTCGCTTGGTTTCAACTCACCTTAGTACTTGAGCAGGAGGTTCGGTAGTGTCAAGCCAATATGAGGGAAATGTGTTCGAAGGTCATTACTCCGTGGTGGGAGTTGATGGGTGTTTCTATGCTTGTTAGTTTAGTCTCCGGTGGGAGATTGTTGGGATCGAAGTCCTAAACTATGAGGAAAAAGGAGTCTAAGTCGGAGGAGTTGATGAGTGTGTTGATTTCTTGTCTTGATTGCAACGGTGGTACCACCAAATTCACAACAGAATTCGTAACACAGACATACCAGAATCAAATTCTTCAGTTATCTGCTGCTATAATTTGCAGACGGGTCCATGACATTTTTCTCTGCTGCACTAGTGCTAGTGTCAACTGCCAAGACAAAGGCTCTCAATCATGTGCCAAAGTTTTACACTACCATATACTCCCTCCTTTCCGGTAATTGCTTCACCCTTTTGAGGTGGACACGCAAATTAAGGAAATTGGTAAGTGAAAAAAATATTGTGAGTGTAATAGTAAAATAGGAGAGAGAATGAGTGGAGGGAATAGTAAATTTGAAAAATGTTGTGAGTGTAATAGTAAAATAGGAGAGAGAATGATTGGGTAGAATAGTAAAGATTCTTTTTCATTTTAAAAAAGGTGAAGCTTTAAACGGGACACCCGTTTTGACAAAAAGTGAAATTATTAATGGGACGGAGGGAGTACATAAAAAGAGAAATTTTACTTGCCTAAAATTATGTCCGAAATCCATCGCGGATAAATAAGTAGGTAAGCCGAAATTTCTTCAATGAAGCTCACAGACCATTATCCCACTTGCAGCAGCCTCATACTAGTTTGATCATACTGTTAGATCTAGCAAAACAAGTCCTGAATCTGAGAGCTAAAAATCTATTTCAATAAGATTGATTGTCAAACTTACCAAAAACAAACAAATCTTTCTGACATCTTACATAGCAATGGTACTTTCACATGTTATTTCTTAGTGTGGAATATGGACGAATGTAGTGCTTGCATATATAGGCGGACAGTGGATGAGACTCTCATCATTGCAGGGTTTTGGAAGGGTTCAATGGAAGTTCAGTCAACCTTACAAGTTTTTCCGTCGTCCAAGCGCATGGCATCCAAAAAGTAAATCAGCAGTACTGTAAGAGCTTCATTTGCACATGTTTTTTTGTCAAGTATCCATACGGATGAAGAGATCATTTGATGAAGGAGGAACCGAGGAAGGAATCTACAGCCCAGGCATGCGCCTGAGAAGCCACCAGGCGGCCGCCCCACTGCAGCAGCAAGGCCCACCAGCGTCTGGACTCCAAGCGGCCGCATGAAAAGATCCCAGGCGGGCGCCTCACTGACGGGAAGAATACTGATTGTTTGCGTTTAATTTTATTGTTGCTGTTTTAAAAGTTAATTAAGAAGGGTATTTTAGTCTTTGTTTTATTATTTCGTTTTAGGGTTTCAAGGAAGTATTTAAACACTTTTAGGGCTTGGTTAAACTCAGTTTTGATGATTTAATTTTGAAGAGTTTTCTCTTATCGTTTTCTAGGGTTCATTGCTGGTGAATTCTTGTGTTTAGTCTTTGTTTTATTATTTCGTTTTAGGGTTTCAAGGAAGTATTTAAACACTTTTAGGGCTTGGTTAAACTCAGTTTTGATGATTTAATTTTGAAGAGTTTTCTCTTATCGTTTTCTAGGGTTCATTGCTGGTGAATTCTTGTGTTTAGCGCTTGCCATTCGCGAATATCGCTTCCGTGCTGCGTCAGTTAGTATAGAGTTGGTATCAGAGCAGGCTTTATCCTGTCTTTTCATCGCTGAATCATTATGGGGGATGTTTCAGATAATGATGAAGGTGAGGCCAGGGCAGTGCCTCCTCAAGTTCAACGATCCGTGGAGAAGATGACCAACAATGGTGGAGAAGACCATTATGCTATTCTTGAAGACATCAATGTTCGTCTAATACAATGTTCGTCTAATACATGCTTGACAACAAGAAGAATATTTCTTTGCAATTGAGGCAAAATTTGCAGAGAAGGGCTACAATCATGCTCAACAGCTGCATATATCCGATGCAAAGGAAAATCGGATTGCTAGGGATAAATATTGGGCGAAATCTGATTTGTATTATTCTAAAGCATGTTTTTATTCCGGGCAAATTCGACGATTGGAGGCGAAATTATCCGCTGAGATTAGGCGTGTGGATGAAGCCAAATCAACTCCAGACCCAAAAACTTTGAACGACGATTTCATGGAAGAGGAGGTTATTTGTGAGTTCAAAGAAGATTTGAGCATTGTTCAGGTTTGTGGTGATATTATTACTTCAAATATTATAGTACCGGATTGTTCAAGGAGAAAAAAGAGGTTGGTATTGATTGTTCAAAACTCCCAATTTTTGATGAAAATTTGGGTATTGTTCACAACAAGGAAGAAATTATTTTTGAAGATTTATTGATCATTGTTGATCAAGGGGAGGAAGGGGTGGAAGATCAACACAAAGAGGATGGGATGGACGGAATAATTTTATATCTGGAAGTGATAATCTTACGTCAATGGGTGCTTAAAAAGAAGATTTATTCGAAATATATTTTTAAGTAGGATAGCACTTTCCAAACATCGGATGAGAACTCGGGGTCGAGCTCTTTTGAAGAGTGGGTGACTGATGTAGGAGCAACCGAGGAAGGAATCTGCAGCCCAGGCGTGCGCCTGAGAAGCCACCAGGCGGCCGCCCCACTGCAGCAGCAAGGCCCACCAACGTTTGGACTCCAGGTGGCCGCATGAAAAGATCCCAGGCGGGCGCCTCACTGACGGGAAGAATACTGATTGTTTGCGTTTAATTTTATTGCTGCTGTTTTAAAAGTTAATTAAGAAGGGTATTTTAGTCTTTGTTTTATTATTTCGTTTTAGGGTTTCAAGGAAGTATTTAAACACTTTTAGGGCTTGGTTAAACTCAGTTTTGATGATTTAATTTTGAAGAGTTTTCTCTTATTTTTCGGTGGATTCCAGTTTATCATTTTCTAGGGTTCATCGCTGGTGAATTCTTGTGTTTAGCGCTTGCTATTCGCGAATATCGCTTCCGTGCTGCGTCATCATTAGAAAAGTGAGACCAACATTTCGGGATGGAGGGAGTATTTGGACTTAACATTGAGGAGATTTTAAGGGTAATATAGTTATTTCATATATATATAGAGAGAGTTGACAAAAAGGTATATGAAAACAAACCTCTGGGGCAGTGATACTTGTTCAAACCTCAAGGGTGGGCAGTGAAATTAACCCTTCTCAAAGTCCCATAATGGAAAAGAAGCAAACAATTGAAAGCCCCATTATACAACTGTAGTAGGTGAAAGTATACACACCAAGACTATCAATAGCAGTAACCATAAATCATATTAACTCGGTCCCAGAATTAGAAACAAAACTGAACATTCATTTTAAGACGTAGTGAGTATGAAAGGAAATTCCATTGAGTCAAAAGTTGTTGCAACACAACCCCTCGAAAACTATGCCATTAAAAACATTGTTAAGTCTGTCAATAACAAAGAAGAAACTATACAACCGCTGCAGCAACTCCCAACAATCACATTTCAGTGCCTACTCAGCAAATGAAAATTTCCAAAGAACTGTGCCTCAAGATCTCACCAATAGCCGAAATAATTCTCTTATTTACCGAGAAAATTCAAATCTCCTTTGTAGATTTGCAACACTTCAGGTACTACCTTGGCGAATCTGGTCAAATACCTCTTGATGTAGTAATCTTCAGAGACCTCCAATATACTAGTCAAGTTAGGAAATTTCTTTAACATGCCCTTCGAATGTAGGAATAAAACAACGGAGCACCTAGGGATAATCCTCTTCTCCAAGCTGAACTTGAAAAGATGTGGCTTTTTTACAATATCACTGAAGGCCCATCCCATCTTGTTTACCAGACAGTCCATAACTCTGTAGATTTTCTCCTCCGACACTAACATACAAAAGGGCCGCTTCTTGAATGCCCATGCAATCTCATCACTAGAACAACCAAACTCCAAAAAAATCTCATAAGATCGTTCCCACACTACTAGCTGACTCTTCCTTGAAAGGGTAATCACCCCATAAAGAAAATTAACACGTGACGGATCAAACCCCATTTCCTTGACCCGGATAACAGCTTGTCTGAACCGACTATGGTTTTCTGTGCAAGTATTGGGATAATTAATCATCAGATAGTCAATTTTCGATTTGGGTACTTTCGCATCCCTCAAAACCTCAACATTAGGAACAAGAGTACTAAGAAGATCCTCTTGGATAATCTTCGAACTTTTCTTAATAGTGGCATGAATCAATTCATGATTTGAATCGAGAAGTTCCTTGACTATATTATAGTTAGGTATAAGTTTATTCTTCAGGCTTGTTGCCAATATTTGAGGTTCCTTTGAAATAATTTCCCCAAGGGCAATGCCACATTTGAACCCTATTGATTGAAGGAAATCTAGTTTAGGCAAAATGGTTTCATAAGGACGAGCTATAAGGATAAAGGGGCGTCTTTTAACAGCCATTGATATCTGGGTAGGGCTTAAACCATGTTCTCTGAAAATGGCCAGAATAACATCTGCATTTGCCGCCCGATTCTTCTCCGATAGCCTTTTATTCCTCACTACTAGCCTCTTGGCAGCATAAATGGCTTCTTCCTCTGATAACCCACAAGCATTTTTAAGGTAATTGACAGTGTACAACTCTACTTCCTCTTCTTGTTCTGGTTTTTCATTGTTTAAAGAATCTTTAACTGTTTGTGGGTTTAGTTCAATTGATTGTAACAAGCAAGAAATCGAATTGGGGAAAGGTTGAATTCTGAAGAATCGATAGAAATTAGGGATTTTGTTAAGGAACAAGTGATGTGTATGAGATTTCTTGGTTGGAATTAGCTGGCCACAATGGTTAACAGAGAGCATGTTTGAATTAAAAGATAACGTTGCCGGAATTAAGAAGGAGATGACTTACCGGGTTTGGAGAGCTCGCATTCCGGCAACACTACTGATGCCGCCGGTGGGAAGCAAATCCCAAAAGGGAAAATGCTCATGACCACTTTGATTTTGGGAAAATATACCTCCGTCCCTTTGTACATTTTGCAATTATTAAGAAATTATTAAGAAAGAGCTTTACCTTCTTGTACCTTAGTAGATTTACACCAATATTCATGCCTAAATTTAAAAATGGGATATACTTTTTGGGACAAGTCAAAATAACAAATGTGACAATCTTTCGGGACGGAGGGAGTATCACTTTACTGACACCTAGTTTATACAAAATTGCAATTTAAAATGGGAAAAATTCCTTTTTAACCACAACTACCAGATCTTATCCCCTAAAAACCCAGCCCAAATAAAAAAAGACTAACTCCTTTGTTATTCCAAATTAAAATCCCTTTAAACCCCATTATACCGTGAACGGCCACAAAATGAAGTTAGTACGCCGTTAACTTCCGTCCGGCGTTCTTTGCGAAATTGCAAAATTGAATCCAAAATTGAAGAATGGTGAAGATGGTAACGTTCTTCGCGATGACGCTTGGGGCCTTCGTTTTCCGGCAATCTATGGATAAAGTCCATGTCTGGATCGCTCTCCGCCAGGACGAAAAGGTCAATTCAATCTCTCTTTTTGTTTCTATTTACCGATTCTACTGTTTGGGGATTAGGGTTCTTTAATTTTACCTCCACAACCACAATCGCCTTTGTTCTTGACCTATTTCGCTAATTTCAACTTTAGGATCCAAAACTATGCAATAATTTTACAACATTTGTTTCAGTTTCTTTTAATGTGCTAATTGTACTTTGAAACTGCGTATGTGTTTAATGGATGTGTGCTATTTGAATTTGATTGGCAGGAACACTACTATCCCAACAAAGAAAAGCCAGGCAAGTATTTCCTCTTGTGCTCAAATTCTTTTACTTAACTAATTGATTGAAATGTTAAAACAACTTGCTGTTTTCTTCTCATGTTAGAATGGATAATCTTTGGTTATTCCTATCTCAAATTTTGGATGATTGCTTTATCAAAAAACTAATTGGGAATGTTCTTGGTATGTGATTATGTGTTTCGATTGCTTTGGCATTCCTTTTTGACCACTTGGAATTGAAAAGTCACTTTCGTGTCTACGAGGAGTTATAGGTTTATGAAGAGATAATTGTGCTATTGTTCTGTTTTTCAAAATTTTGAGTAGATTGGCACTGTCGGTGGGAGGTGTTGGTCCTGCTTTCATTGTCGCCCCGTCCCGATTTTTTCTAATCTTTTGTGTCTCCATTTTCAGTGTTCTCCACGGCAGACGGACAATCGACTCAAGTGGGTATAAAGGTGTTGCAAGGTGAGCGTGAGATGGCGGCGGATAACAAGATGTTGGGAGAGTTTGATCGATGGGCATTCCTCCGGCTCTGGGGTACGCCTCGGATAGAGGTCACCTTTGACATTGATGCCAATGGTATTGTCACTGTTTACGCAAAGACAAGTCAACCGGCAAAGAGCAACAAATTACAATTCGGTCGTCGGGAGGTTTGTCGGAAGACGAGATAAAGAAAATGGGCAAGGATGCCGAACTCCATGCGGCCATTGGATCAACGAGAGGAAGGAAGTCATTGATCTTAAAAACTCTGCTGATACAACCGTATACAATGTTGAGAAGAATCTGAATGAGTACAGAGATATGTTGGGTTCGTTATGCTCTGATGGGAGTGGCAGCCTACTCAATTACTCAAGAACTACTCAATCTATGCTTAATGAGCATCAGGGAGTTCAACAACAATCCTGGGTATCGAAGTTTTCTCATTCACAAGCCAATAACTCTTCCAGTTCAACGACGCTTTCATCATATCCTGGCAAAGATACTGGCATGGAGCAGGAAAGTTGTAGCTCGGATGCCCAGAATGCTCTTTATGATTTGTGTATGACTAATAATATGTCTTATACCTGTTACTATAAGACCTCTTAGTAGTGTTTTAACATTTTATTGTTACTATCAATTTAATTTCTATGAATCTATTGTTGAATGCTTGTTGTATAAGAACATCAAGTGATCTTATAGATATAAGATATGTTGTTGTTTATGATGTTGTAGATGACTTATAGCAGGTCTTATACCTTTTGCTATAAGACCTCTTATTAGTATTGTTTATGTTTTTTTTTTAATGGTATAAGACCAGGTGTTATTATTCTTACAATTTGTGTATGACTAATAATAGGTATTATACCTGTTACTATAAGACCTCTTATTAGTGTTTTAACATTTTATTGTTGGTCCTATACCAGTTGCTATAGGACCAATTAAAGGGCTTATATCTTTGTATATGATGTTGTCAGGTCCTATACCAGCTTAAGTTATAGGCTCAATTAAAGTGCTTATAGCTTTGTATATGATATTGACAGGTCCTATACCATTTGCTATAGGACCATTCAAATGTCTTATTGCTTTGTATATGATGTTGTCAGGTCCTATACCAGTTGCTATAGGACCAATTAAAGGACTTATAGCTTTGTATATGATATTGATAGGTCCTATACCAATTGCTATAGGACCATTCAAAGGTCTTATAGCTTTGTATATGATATTGAAAGATCCTATAACAATTGATATAGGACCAATTAAAGGGGTTATAGCTTTGTATATGATGTTGCCAGGTCCTATACCAATTGCTATAGGACCAGTCAAAGTTCTTATTGCTTTGTATATGATGTTGGCAGGTCCTATACCAATTGCTATAGGACCAATTAAAGGGCTTATAGCTTTGTATATGATGTTGTCAGGTCCTATACCAGTTGCTATAGGACCAACTAAGGGGCTTATAGCTTTATATATGATGTTGCCAGGTCATATACCAATTGCTATAGGACCAATTAAAGGGTTTATAGCTTTGTAAATTTATCTGTTTTTCATTTTCATTGTTCATTCTTTGCATCTTAAACAGAGTGTTATAAAGAATACAACTACAAAATGACTAATACTTATCTAATACTAGCATTTCATGTGAATATCAATGTGACAAATGGTATAAAGACCTAGCAACATCATATACAAAGCTATTTGCTAAGTGAAATAACATATATATAGGACCTACTGACTATACGACATTCACAATCACATTAACAACAACTATTTTAGGATATAAAAACTCCAGTAACCAAAATTCTAAAAAGAATATCAATGTATAATATTCAGATCAATGGTGTAAAATGTCAAATAAAAAGTGTACAAAACGACATTAATAATTGTTTGACTAAAAAAACTCAAATATACGGAATTTGTAATGGCTCCTTGCATGATCTTTTATATGTTATTCTTCTTTTCCACATCGACGACATGTCATCTTTCTCTTTGTATTCCTGTATATATTGACAACCATGAAATGATCTGAATGAACTTCAAACACATCTTTGTCGCAACAACAGACAATCTTTCATAGTTCAACATCACCATAATTAGACTCCACCCCATTGACAGTTAAAAAGGAAATATTCTGCAAAAAAAAAAAACAATAATTAAGGCATGGTATAAGACTACTTAGGTCTTTTACCTAATGGTATAAGATCAAATAGTTTCAAATTGAACAATTGTTACTGGATCAAGGCACATCCAAATCAAAAAGCAAAATAGATCAGGTCCTATAGCAAAGGTATAGGACCTGGAACAGGTCCTCTGTCACATTAATAATAAAAAATATAATGAAGAAATTTGCCTCAAAATCTTATGCACACTACAACAGATCCTATAGGAAGGGGTATAGGACCTATTACAAGTCATATACCACATCATCAAACAATCAAACTGAATCAAATCATCTCCAAATCAAATGCACACTATAACATGTCCTATAGCAAAGGTTATAGGACTTGGAACAGGTCCTCTCGCCACATAAATAATCACAAACAAAATGAAGCATGTTAACTCGTAATCATATAAACACTAGAACAGTCCTATAGCAAGTGTTATAAGACTCATTACGTATCATATAACACATCGACAAACACAATCAAAATGAAGCAAGTCATCTCCATAACAAATGCACACTAAAAAATGTCATATACCAATGATTATAGGACCTGGTATTAGAGATTTTGAAGAAATATTTCAATTGATTGCTATTTAATAATTGAAACCTTCAATAAAACTATTCACCAATGACAAAATGAGTTGATATATCATCAAAAACTTAAACTTCCAAATTTCTTCATCAAAATTCAAACAAAATCAATTGAAGGTTCAATAAAAAAAATCACCAGATCTAGTACCTTTTCTTCTTCAGAAGTGACCGAAAATGTGACCGGCGTTGTGTTCAAGGGAGGAGGTGGTCGGCGACATGGGTGTATGAAATTAATGGAGTTGGTCGGAGTTGATAGGAGGCCGGAAAAGATGGAGAGGGGCGGGAGGTTTGAAGACGACGATTAGGGTTTGAATTGGGGTGGGAGATTGATTGCCGTCGATGAGAGAGTGAACGAGAGGGTTTTTGAGAGTTTTTGATTTTTTGAGAATGTTAGGTTACGGGGAGATTATGGGATGTAAACGCCGTCTGCTCCGTTAATGTCTGGGTTTCAATGGAATTTTCATCTCAAATGGGTTAAAATGGATTATTAATGTGGACTATGGGGTTTAGAGTCCTTGACTCTTTAAAATGTAATGTTACAATTTTTTAATTTATTACACTATATTCACATTTTATTAAAAAACATTACTATTAAATTCACATAGTTACATATTTTATAAAAATATATTGTAAAAATAATTTTTAATAAAAAACATTACTATTAAATGATAATATATAAATGATTTTAAAAATATAAAAATATACTCCCTTCGCCCCAAAAAATTTGTTATATAAGAAATACTTATTTTTTTCATTTTTTAATGTGGCAAATTATTTGAGCATTTGACGAACATTTGTTTTCTTTAAAAGTATTATTTGTATGTTAAAAAAGGGCAATATTTGCATGTTTAGGCTAATAATCGTGATTAAAGTTAGGGGCGTTCATAGTCCGAGTTGGTCCGATTTTTGTCAAAATTTTAGAAAATCAGGACAGGACCAAATACTTCGGTTCTGTAAAAATTTAGGACCAGGATCGGACCATTATATTATAGGTCCGGTCCATCGGTCCGGTTCCAATGGTCCGGTTCCGGTCCGGTTCCACCGGTTCTACAAATTACAATATAATATCATTTTTTACAATAACAAAATTTACAAGTAAAAGCATATTTAAAAATCAAATTGTTGAACAATATTACAATAACAAAATCAACAGTTAATTACAATATAATATATTTTTTTTACAAGAACAAAATCTACGATATGATATTCATTTTGGAATTAAAAATATTATTGAAAACGTTACAAATTGAAATAAGTTAGGGGGGTGTAAGTGAACTTTTAAAACTTATGTTTACAGACTAAGTAGACGAAGATTTAAATTGCAACTTAATTTCTTTCACAAGGTTTTTCATGCATATCAAGTCTTTTGTTGCAATAACTCCAAGAAAATGACAAGAGTCCTTCATGAAGACCAACAAAGTTAATTATATATATATATATATATATATATATATATATATATATATATATATATATATATATATATATATATATATATATATATATATATATATATATATATATATATATATATATATATATATATATATATATATATATATATATACTCCCTCCGTCCCACTACAGTTGACACTTCTTTCCATTTTGGACCGTCCCACCTCACTTGACACCTTCCAAAAATAACCAAGTTTTTATATTTTTATATTAATGGACCCCACCACTCATTCTCTTTCTTCATTTTCTACCACACATTTTCTTTATTTTATTGTTTCTTCTTAGTTCCCGTGCCCACCCTTGAGGTGTCAACTGTAGTGGGACGGAGGGAGTATATATATATATATATATATATATATATATATATATATATATATATATATATATATATTCGGTCCGATCCGGTTCCGGTCCAGGATCGCGTATATTTTTTTCAAAACCAGGACCGGACCAAATAATCGGTTCCATAAAAATTTTGATCCAGGACCGGACCAATACTATTTTTTCGGTCCGATTTTTACTGGTCCAGTCCGATTCTACTGATCCGGTCCGGTTCCTCAAATTTTTTGTACAACACTAGTTAAAGTAGGAAGTACGGGGGTGGTATAATTTTTCTGGAAGAATCTGTAAATAAACATTATTGAATTTTATTTTTATTTTCTAAGATTTTTCTATTTTCATGCATATGAAATTATTTTTTCATAATCATTTATATGTTATATTTACTAGCAATATTTTTTATTAGAAATTATTTTTACAATATAATTTTCATAATATACGAAATTTTAGGGGTTGAATATGGATTTTTTTCTCATTTAATTCCTTTTTAAAATTTTATTTCCAAATATGACTTACTGTTCAAACTTTTGCCCGAAATGTCCTTATTATTGAAAATCGCTAAATCGTGAAGCGAATTTAACATTTTTAATTTTAAACTCGCTAAACCATTTAGTGAGTTTATTTTTTTTTATTTCCATTAATTATTTTCTGAGATATTAAAAAAAAAATTCCAAATATTAAAAAACAAATTACAGGAAAATTGAACTCGCCATTTCATTTAGCGAGTTTAAACGAAAATTAAATAAAATCGCCAATTCAATTAGCGAGTTTAAATGAAAGGAAACTCGCCAATTGAATTGGCGAGTTTGTGAAAAACCAGAATCAAACTAGCAGTTCAGTTAGTAGTCCACCTGCAAAACATATACAAACAACAAAACCAACTAAACAAACCCATGTATACAACAACAAATATAGAAACAAACTAAAACTTTCAAAAAACAAACAAATAGATTACAAAAATATTATAATATACTACAAATATACATTACAAAAACTACTAAACTAATCAAATCTCACTTCTTCTTCCTTCTTTCATATGTTTTATCATATGTAGATGGAGTGAATTTGTTTACCGAATGTCGCGACCTAGACCCCTTTCTTATGTCAGTCTGTCTCTGAAATTCCTCCCTCTGAGGTTGTGTAATGCCCTCAAAGTAAGTCCCACCAGAAGAAGTCGAATTTGAATCGGAGAAGGGTTGGAACGATGCTTGTGACGTAGCTAGACCAAAGGCACTTCCACTCCCCGAAAATTGTCCAAAACCCATAGTGGGTTCAGGGGGAGGGTCTAGCTGGGCATTTCACCCACTCCCATCCCCCACCTACTCCCACTCCCACTCCCATCCCCCCACCTACTCCAACTCCCACTCCCACTAAATTGACTTTGAGTCAACTGTGACCAATCAAATAGATCATCATCCTGGGTCTGGGCTTGAGGCTCTGGCTCTGGCTGTGGGTCGATGTGAGGCTCTAGCTGCGGCTCTGGCTCATCATGTAAGTTCATCCCCGGCTGTGCCTATCTGGGTGCACGATGTCCACGTCTACGAGGCTGTCTAGGTGCCACACACTGGGTGCGATCAATCGGTACTGAAGGTTCTTCAGCCTCAAGCCGCTGCTGCTCTCTCACATGCGTGAGAGTGTGTCTGACAATCCTTCGCACCTCAAACTGGGATGGACATGGCGGACTTTGCTGCTCCTCATCCCTAGTAATGCCAGCTTCATTTGTCACATGAACATGATGTATGTTTTGTACCTGTTTTTATAGCATAAATTATGAGAATGAGACATAATTTAATAATTCGAAGTAAAAAAAGTAAGGAGATTATAATGAGAACAATTTAAGAAATGCTTACCAAACCCTCCAAGAAAGGGGCCATCGTTCGGTAACCAATCTCCTCTACATGCACTGGGTTTTGGACAAACATGCACGTGATCCTCTTATACCAAATCATGTAAGGATGCTTATAATACATGGCCTGAACCCCCATCTGCCCGTACACCACTCTATCCCGCCGTTGTTCCCAAGCTGCTATAAATCGCTGGTGTCGGGAACCCCAAACGACATGGTTGTTCCCGCGGCGGTCAATCCTGTGCAACTCCTCCCCTATGTCACACGGTTCTGGGATCCCCTGCAGCATGCCGAACTGCCTCAACACGCGATCAGGGTGGTGCCACTTTACCTTCTCAAAACAGATCAGAGGGACTCTAGACCTCCAAACAGCCTCTCCCTGACGGCAATAAGCTGGATCCTGTCGATCTCTGTATGGCATCCACACAAACTGATCATCCTCCAAGTGCGCTAGCTGGTCTCGATAGCTGCGAAGGTTGTGTGCAGTAACATACTTTAGAGATAACCATCCAATCCACCTGAAATTCAATAAATGGAGAAGTATAAGTCAAAAGTTTCAATATGTAGTAGGTGACAATAACATTTCAGATGGAAAACTCGTTGGAATTTTATATATATATATATATATATATATGTCATCGATTGATAACGCCGGATGGCCTCTTTTGCAAGAGGTTAATGCCGGGCAGCTAGATTCATGCAAGGTGGCAGCTAGAAGCTTTATTCCAGCAAGGGACTGCTTGGAATTTTAATTCCTAGCAAGTCCTTCCTCCCTTGGAAAGTTTGGAAAAGTTCCAGAATTGCCCCTGAACTTTAAGAAAGTTTAGGGAATTGCCAGAAAACTTAACCGGAAGGCAAGAGCCAGATTTTGGTACTTACAGTAGTCCCTCAGCAACGGAACTTGCAAGTCGATAAAAAGGATCCAATCTGGCGAAGTGCCGAGATTGATTGGGTGACCAAGGAGGCCGAGTGACTAAACCTTTGGAAGGCTACCTACGTATCCTGAAGAGGAATCAAGCCGGATCGTAGTTCTGGGTCCACTGGGGAAAGGATGTCATGGTGACAGATCGGTTGAACCTAAAGTAGGCTACCTACGTATCCCGGAGGAATCAAGCCATGATCGTAGTTCGGAATCTACTGGGGAATGGCGAAGAGAAACTGGTCCCTTGCTATGAAGGATGGAAATGAAGTGACCTAGGAGGTCGAATGGCTGATCCTACGGGGGATATGCCAAATGAAGGAAGTGACCAATGTGGTCGGATGACTAGACCTTTATGAAAGGCTCATGCACCATTGAGGAATGGTGAATGAAAAAGGGTGACCACTGCGGTCGGATGACTAGACCTTTATGAAAGACTCATGCACCATTGAGGAATGGTGAATGAAAAAGGGTGACCACTGCGGTCGGATGACTAGACCTTTATGAAAGGCTCATACACCATTGAGGAATGGTGAATGAAAAAGGGTGACCACTGCGATCGGATGGCTGGACCTTATGAAAGGCTCATACACCATTGAGGAATGGTGAAGGAAAAGAGGTGACCAATGTGGTCGGATGGCTGGACCTTTATGAAAGGCTACCTACGTATCTCGGAGGAATCAAGCCTTGGTCGTAGTTCAAGTTTTACTAGACAGTTAGGAACAGGTCTAGGATCCTTGGAATTTTGACGATTAATGGAGGAGTCCCCTTAAGAAACTAAACCTTACGTCGCTATCGAGGAGATAGAGGTAGCTAAAGTTTGAAAGACTAAAGCTTACGTCACTATCGAGGAGATAGAGGTAGCTAAAGTTTGGTTTTGACAATTCGAAGGCTGTCACCTGACGTTATCCCATTTGGCGATAACGAAGGTTTCTCGGAGAAGACGTTATCCCATTTAGCAATAACTGAAGGATTTTTTGAGAGACGACGTTATTCCATTTGGAAATAACGGAAGATTTTGGAGAAATCGTTATTCTCTTTGGAAATAACAGGGAATTTTTGCTTAAATGGAAAGTCCAGGGGCAAAAATGTAAATTCAATCCAGAGCGAATGAAGCCGCCCGACATGAGATGGGGAAAAAGAAGCCATTCGGCTTGAAACCTGATTTCACCAGATTGATTTAAACAGAATTAGAATGGGCAGTGGCGCCATTGTTGTCTTTGTTCTTGAGAGGAGAGAGGAGAGAAAAGAGAGAGAAACGTCAAGATTTTTTGAATCTCTAGCTTCTATTGCTCAAAATGGATCAAGAAGGGAACGTCTTGCCTCGATAAGTACGTCAGAACTTGTCGCAAGCCGCAAGGATGAGGCGGAGGGAATTCGTTAGGACCGAGTGGAAGTATGACTTCACGACGCCTACTTCCTTGTTCTATCCCAGCAAAAGGGAGCACAAGTCAATGAAACCTCAATCGATTGGGGTAAGCACTCTCGATTTGCTTGATTTCGTTGATTTTGATCGACTTTTGATTGATTTAGGGCTTGACTTGATTTTTTGGGGATTTTTTGAATTTTCCTCGCGATTTTATTGATGATTTTGTTGATTTGGTAATTGGCCTATGGGGCTAAGGATATGGACAATCATGCATGTGCAATTTATTTGGAAGAAATATGAGAATGACTCATTTTTTGAAAATAAAGTGAGAAAAATAATGCCTAGAATGTGATGGAGTTCTTGCATGTGCTAGAACTAGGTCAACTTCTGATCATGGATAGGAAAACAAGATTTTGGACGATGAAAAGGATTCATGCATGCCATCTTGAAAAATTAAAACTTATGTGCAAAGAATTTTGTGAAAACTGGGATGGCGTGTTTCAAATGATGAAAGACACGTGTTCTAGGCAAATGATGCTAGAAATCTCTTATGAATGCTTTCTTTGGCAGTTTGTGCACCATTTTGTGAATGTATGCATGCTTCTGAGATAAATTGAAGGACTAACGTGTCTTTACTGTTAATCAAAATCAACCAATTTGTGTTTCTCAAACCCAAAAATTCGTGAGTCTTGGCTTAGGCAAAAGGGGGCTATTTATACTTTATAAATATTCCTAATTGTTAAGGAGAAAAGCCCTAATCCAAGCCTAAAATGGAGCAGATCAGGCGGTAGGGCGCGATTGCCCCCTCCAGGACGAGCGATCGCCCCTTTTGTCCAGAGAAAAGTAGAGCCGTCAAGTTGGGACGGTCCCGTCAGGACGTCACGTCCCGCCATACAAATGGGACGGGATGGGATAAAATATTTTAGTCCCGTCCCGTCTCATCGCGGGACAACATAGTACGGTCCCGCCCATCCCGTCCCGTCCCGCGACGTTCAAGTAATCACCCAAGTTTAGAGCAATACTCATCTCCAGTATCTTAAAAAGTGTCTCCTTCAAACCCCCTGCATTTCCTTGTTCATCTTTCAAATCCACAAAATCCTTCGAGAAAACAATGGTACTCAAAGTGTTAAAAATAGTGGCAAACACAACTTTTCCGATTTTCACCACCTTGCCTTCCTTGGACCTCATGAACTCCAACATTTGGACCAATTTCTTCTCTCTCATACTGGATTAAGATTAAATGCCTTTTGATGAAAATATCTCTGTCTTGCACAAGGTGCATAAATACTTCCAGTGAGAGTCACAGTCCAAGGACCAAATAAGGTAGGATGGTAGAACATTATGATGAAATGCAAAGGGAACGTGTCATGAAGAAAGTTCACGGTCATGGTTTTGAGAATTTCGGTTGCAGCTGCAGGAGAAGAGGCTACAACAAGGAGTTGAGTTCCTAGCTTGAGCGATATTAATGGTCCATATTCTTTGGGCCATCCCGCCTAGTCAATGCCTAATCTTGCCTAGTCAACGGGTCCCGCGTCCCGCAATGGATTTGGGACGGGACAGAATATTTTAGTCCCGTTTCTGTCGCGGGACAACTTAGTTTCATCCTGTCCCGTCCTGTTATCCCGTATTGACGGCTCTAGAGAAAAGGCACGATCTCTCCCTCTATGGGCGCGCGATTACCCCTCCCCTTTTTCCATATTTGAGCCATTTTCAATCCGTTCTTTGTGTGTAACCCTATATGAATTATATTTATGTTGGTAGTGAGTTGAAACATCAATCCTCATAAGACATAAGTGGTCTCTAGCAAGCCATTATGTCCACCCAATTAAATATAACATCAAATCTTGATTCCTTGATAGATCATTGTCACAATCTCTTTGTCTCACGATGTCATATTCAACATAAGTCATGGTCCACGTCAACTTATATTGTTCAATGCTTTCTCGATTCCTAATATGTTGATAATCCAAGCGCATTTGATCTTTATCAAATCTCTTGAGTATGGCCATACATTTCATCAACACTATTCATTGAGGGGCCCAAGCAAACATCTCTTTACGAGGGACAAACCCCATTTTTACTTATCATTCTCCCTACAAGAATTCGGTCATGCCAACATAGCCCTTATTGCTATCATATTAAAGATAGTTTTAGACTACATCAAACATAACGTTCTTCATGTGGAAGATGATGATAATCTCAGGTACTAAGGATTCTAATGACATGAATACCATGGGATTTAATTATGACATATATGACCATAGACCATGACATAAATCTCATAGGTGGGTTTGTTCAGTACCTTGTTCTCTAACAAGTACACATAAGCGTAATGTGCATCCCCATGCATATAATCATCTCTATGATTATCCATTACCAACTTATACTAGTTATTCACAATAACTAAAGACACAGATTATTATAATAAATATGTAAAATATATAATAATCAAAATAAATATTCTTTATAATAAATGGTAAAGACGATTACATAACGATATTAACTATGAATCAAAATAGTTATAAGCCTAGGGCATAACACCATCAATCTCCCACTTGCACTAGGCCCAATCTCCTATGTAACGTATACCCATGGACCTAACATGACCATCATGCTTTGCTTGTGCAAGGGGCTTTGTAAGCGGATCCCCTATGTTATCATCGGTTGATACTTTGCATATCTTAATGTCTCCTCTATCTATGAATTCTCGAATGAGGTGGAAACGTCTAAGTACGTGTTTGGATCGTTGATGTGACCTTGGTTCCTTTACTTGGGCAATGGCACCATTATTATCACATTAAAGCTCCACCAGATTAGTGATACTTGGAACTACTTCTAAGTCACTAATGAACTTCTTGATCCAAACTGCATCTTTAGCTGCATTGAATGTCGCTATATATTCGGCCTCAGTTGTAGAATCGGCTATGGTACTTTGCTTGTAACTCTTCCAACAAATCACACCTCTGTTAAGCATAAACACAAACCCCGATTACGATCTAAAATCTTCTTTGTCAGTTTGGAAGCTTGCATCTGTGTAACCCTTTACAACAAGATCATCTTCCATCCCTCCAAAGACCAAGAACGCATCCTTAGTCCTTCTTAAGTACTTAAGGATCATCTTAACTGCCATCCAATCGTTTTCACCAGGTTCAGATTTGTGAGGACCCCGACCCGGAACCTACACGTGTCCCGAGCTGGAGCGTCCTCAACTAACCCAAACTTCATAGACTTTTAAAATCTTTATTTAACTTTCAAAAACAAATACAATTATTATAACCATTTAGAAATAACTCTACACCTTTTCACAATGGGAAATAGTTGACTAACTTAGAAAGTAAGAAACTGTTTCAGTTACAAAGAGGCATCGTTTATAACCTAAGATAAAGATTTATAAATACAATACCGTAAATGGTTTATACCATCGTACACTTTCTATACCCATCTAATCAAACCCGACAAATCCCAAAATATAACCTCCGAACTCCTCACCGCCCTTACTTGGCCGGTCCACCTGTCTCGGAATCTAAAACAGGAAAGGGAGAGGGGTGAGAATAAATCTCAGCAAGCTATTATGAATGCAGCAATATGCCATATAAGATGCAACACATAACAAGTTGCACATAACAAGTTGGAAAAGCTGTAAACACCTTACGTTACCTTGGTTTACCTTTTTCCCGTCTGAATGTAGTCGTACAACATTGGGTATAATAATACTCCAATCTTACAGTGAATGAGCTACTTAAGCAATACTCACGTCTTATAAGACCCGTTTTTCGTGGAACCAAATAAGACGGTAGCAACTCTGTAAGGCTTTTGGCTCACTACTGATGCTATACCCCAAGCCGTGGCCACGAAGGACGGTCACAGTGTATAACATAATCCGATCACATTAGGTCACACTTCCATAATTGATCGTATTATGTTATACCCCCAAATGTCACCGACTCACACATAATCAAGCACATAATAGATACTTGAATAAATCCACAAAGGGGATAAACAACATAGCAACATGGTAAAATATACTCATGCTCAATCAACATCATAGTGTAACATTTCTTTAACACACTATGCATAAATAAGCAATATAGCCACATGGTAAAATATACTCATATACAACAATAATCAGAGTGCAGCATTTATATAATACACTAAGCATAATCCAATCCATAAATAGGTACTCAAGTAAGATAATGAGATATCATCAACCTATCTTACTTAGTCATTATATGACAATATATGATCTCTATAAGGATCCAAGTTCCATTTACCAATTTAGAATCATTTACGTTAAGTTACCAAACTAGGTTAACTAGCGCTTTCCAAGCAACATTCAAAGTACTTCCCCAATTCTATTTTAATCGCTTAGGATGTCAATGTGTAGCCAATTTATTCTACTTTAATCTAGGTTGAAGAGATTCTATTTCGGTTCGAGTTTGGTTAGGTTTAAACAGCTCTAAATTTGATGTGAAACCAGGCCAGGGCACGACTCGTCCCCCAGGGCACGACTCGTGCCCATTGCACCTTCCTGCGAATCTGTCGTCCCCACAAGGCACGACTTCCTTATAACCCTAGTCACGACTCGTCCCACACCTCGGGCACGACTCGTGCCACCGGAGCACGACTCGTGACTGAGCCAGAATCAACATAAATGCAGAAATTACTCATACCCATTTGTCCCAACCAAAGTTTTTCCTTGTCTTGAACACCTAGAAAAGCATACCCACTTCATGGATCTCATAATACATACTTTAAACTCCCAAATTGATATACCTACATCATTTAACACTAGATTTCCAACCCATTTCATTTACACATTCCAAGTTAATCCCTTTAATCTACTCATTCAATTTTCTTACACCTTTTAACACTTTCATGAATAACAATACTTTTCTAGGACATTAACCACTTTCTCAACCCAAGAAGATTTCACAAGCATCATATAACCGTTATACCAAATAACAACCTTAAATAATTTATGAACATTTAAAGGAAAGGAAAAGTCATAATAATTCCCATACTAGCCCATGTAACCAAAAATGATTAAATCTTATATCATTTACCCTTTGAAGCACTACCCATTTCCTATCACTTTCCAAGTATTAATTTCATAATTTAATTAACCCATTTGCTTACCTTCTTGACCCATTTTAATAACACATTTCAAATTAAATCTCCTAAACTAATTTCACCCATTTCTTATACTCCAATTTCACTTCCATGAATAATAATATCATACTAATTTATTTATCCATTTCCTCAACTTCAAATAGAATTCCAAAACATCCTAAACTAATTCTACCCATTTCTTTCATTCTTGAACACTTCCAAGAACAACCACATCTACTCATTATCTTAGCCAATTTCTTCAATTCAAGAAGGTTCCCAAAACATCCAATAAACATCTTAACAACAATAATATCAATAATATCTCATGAACATTTAGAAGAAAGAAGGTCACAATAACTCACCTCTAGCAATACAAGATGGAATGATGATTTTCTTGGCTTGAATCACTCTCCTAGTTGCCCCACTCTCAAAAGTACATCCGGATTTGAAAATGGAGGAGGATTCATCTTGGAAATAACTTGGGAGATGAAGCTTTCATGGGAGGTTTCCATGGAGGTTTTTGTTAGGAGAAGTAAAATGAAATGAATGAAGGAGGGAGAGGGGAGGAGGAAGTAAAGTGAGGTGAATGATGAAAAGGGGGGGGGCCGGTCCAAGAGGAGGGTTTTGGGGAAAAGAAGTCAAACAAAGTATGGTCCCCCACACCCTAATTAAATGTTGTCATCAATTTATTTCTTTTCCTTTACATAATTTAAAGTTTAACTACTCACATTTATTTATTGTCAATTATTATATTTTCCCCAAGGACTTTATTTAATTTTTCTCAATCATCTCACCCTAATAAAAGAAATCAAAGATATAAAAATGAACACATAATATTAACCATAATATTAAAAGCACATAATATGGTGTTAAATTGGTGCCTAGGGTTAGGGTCGTTACACTCACTCCCCCTTAAAGAAAATTCGTCCCGAATTTTAAAAGGACTTACCTAAAAGTTCAATCCTCCTCGGTTACTCATGCATACCTCAAACTCCAGTTCCCATATAGTCCCTTCAATTTGTGATTTCTTCCCAAAATTTTCTAATTCCATTAATAATATGATATTACCACTTAATGATCCAAGCACACTATACAAATATCACCAACACAAATTTTTCATGATCTCAATGAAAATATGATTAAATAAAAGTATTACAACTTATGTCACCAAACACATTACGATATTACATTTAAAACTTCAAATACTCTACACTTTGCTCCAAGTTAGTCTATAAGCCAAATCACTAACCATTTCTAAAACTTCAAATGGATTAACAAATTATACCTTAGGCCTTGCTTCTCTACCCTCAGCCCAACAAATTAGAGATCGATATTTTCTTCCCAAACTATGCTTCATACAATTTCCTCTCAATGTTAGAATGATAACTACTATTATACGCACTCAACCCTTGGTAACCATACGTACTATTGACTATTAACATCCATTGTTCATGCCCGTAGCATCTCATCAACAACAAGTAATGATTCCTTAACTTTTCACAAGGTTAACTTAATAGCATTCCTACATCCCAAAAAGGACCTTCCCGAACGATGTCTATCCCATCCATTTAACACTTTGGGGTTTATAAAATCAAACTATCTCCTAACATATGTGAGGACTTTAATAATAACATCTCATCAAGCTATATATATATATAACGAGTAGAAAATACAATTCAACTTTCTATAACAGAACAACATTCCCTTCTTTACTTTCAATGTTTCAATTATGTTCGGGCACAGTGACAAATCACTTTTCAAATTGAATGGTTGGCCGCCCACAACGGAGCCGATCCAACTCCAAAACAAAAACCGAGTCTACTGCGACTTCCACATTAATAACTCCACGATTTATCAGTTATTTCTCAGATCAAAACTTTTAATACAATTAATCACTATAGGGGAACTAGGTTGCTTTTCTACTTGCTTCTGTACGAATTATAACTTTAAAGTAACATGTCTTTCGAAAAATTTACAACATTTTTCAGAATTTCAATTGATAATATAAAAAGAGATCCAAAGAGACCCGAATGGTTTTAGTTATTTAAAACCGGCCCATACCAGTTTTAATTAACTAAACCACTCAGAAATTTCAAAGGATTGATAAGCTAACAAAAATAACTCGAGTGATTTAATTATCTACAACCGTCCCATACCAAAGTGGTAGATAGTTAAACTACTCACAGTATTTTAATTTACACGAAAATGGTTTACTGACCTTATTAAATCAATTATCCCCGAAGGGCACAATTGCTCATACCGAAGTTCAACACACACTTCCAAGTTTTAAAACACATTTAAACAATTCTAACATATTATTCTTGTTTAACTGCTATTTATAGGGTAGCCACCACTCATAATATTTTACTTAGTTGAATTCTCTGTAAGAAAACACAATCTCGCAATACTATTATTATCCTTGATAAATAACACTAAAACAACCACTAAGATTATAAACTAGGTAAATCATCCTCAAATTACAATTAACCTTAACAGTGCAAACTAACTTACTTCTTGTTAACCATCAAAACTCAAAGTCCGTATAACGCCAATATCTCCCAAACATCACACTAATCCCCCATATGAGTTACGCAACTAAATCGACCTATAGGGTATAATCATCCTAAAGTATCCTTTCTCCCCATAAAATTCATCCTCATTTTCCTTCCTCATTTAATGCTAATCGTCTTTCAAAATAACCACGTACATATATTATCAATCCTGAAGTTGATCCTATAAATCACCAATAACTACATCTATTATACTTCTTCATATTTACCCTATTTACCTTTTCATAACTAATATACAATCCACAAATCCAAACGGTCATACTAGATATAAATGTTGTCCTAAGTATATCCTTAAAGCAAATATTTACTGTAATTGTAACACTCCGAAAAGTTCAACTAATAACCATTGAGTATCCTACAAATTTCTAAAATCAGTCATGCAATTTATCAGCAAGTGACAACGAATACTTATTGCTTACAGTTACCAATTTGAGATCTCTATAACCTTAGAATTAACCACCAAGTATCATCTTTTCTAAATACAGTAACAATTTATCCTTACTGAGAATCGCTAAGCTAGTTACCTTCTTTATCAATTAATTTCTCAAGTTGAATCATCAATTCCATCATCCCAATTTGTATACTCTATCTAGGGATCCGAATACCGAGATAGTGACTTATATCTACTCGGCTTCAATATCCACGGTATGATACACGATGAAAACCCATTTTTGAAACTCACTTGAAAAACACCACTTAGTCAACTTATAGGGTGATATTACTTACAAAAATATCTGATTTCCTATTCAATTTAGTAACAAGAATTCAATCAATCTCTCCTTAGAGAATACTTATAGCACCTAAGGCAAAGATATATTAGTTCCATAAGATCTCTTACTCGCGATAATTTATAACTCATATAATCTCACTTAGACTATCACTTCCAATACTAGTCTCATATATCTAGTCTCCCCTACGAGACACCAATGTATAAATACTCACGCAATTATACAACCATAAATCATTCTTAATTAGGCCATACTTTCGACATTTATGCATATATGATAAAATAGCAATAATGACTCATCCGCCTCTACCACCCACGGAGGCAAATCAAACATAGATAAGGAGACTCGCTTCTTGCGACAGTCCTCCCAAATCATAATCACCATGATAAACAATAATGATTCAAGGTGCTCTCCCGTAGGAATAGAACCTCCAACACATAAGGCAACTTTTAGGCCAATTAGGCAAATAAAAGATGAAATGTAATGCCACATGAGAACGAATGAACAGGGATTTATAAAAGTATGAACCCTAACTCCTGAGACAGGTAAATTACCTCAAATGATGGTGGGGAAATCTATCTTTTCAATAACTCACCTTTCCTTGATTCCTTGGTTGGTCAATATCATTTTCTGTCTTTGAACAAATTCCTGCATTAAACTCTCGACGTAAGTTATCGCACACTCTCACTCAGCTAGACTCTACCCGAGAACTCTAACCGAGCTCTGATACCAACTGTGAGGACCCCGACCCGGAACCTACACGTGTCCCGAGCTGGAGCGTCCTCAACTAACCCAAACTTCATAGACTTTTAAAATCTTTATTTAACTTTCAAAAACAAATACAATTATTATAACCATTTAGAAATAACTCTACACCTTTTCACAATGGGAAATAGTTGACTAACTTAGAAAGTAAGAAACTGTTTCAGTTACAAAGAGGCATCGTTTATAACCTAAGATAAAGATTTATAAATACAATACCGTAAATGGTTTATACCATCGTACACTTTCTATACCCATCTAATCAAACCCGACAAATCCCAAAATATAACCTCCGAACTCCTCACCGCCCTTACTTGGCCGGTCCACCTGTCTCGGAATCTAAAACAGTAAAGGGAGAGGGGTGAGAATAAATCTCAGCAAGCTATTATGAATGCAGCAATATGCCATATAAGATGCAACACATAACAAGTTGCACATAACACGTTGGAAAAGCTGTAAACACCTTACGTTACCTTGGTTTACCTTTTTCCCGTCTGAACAGTAGTCGTACAACATTGGGTATAATAATACTCCAATCTTACAGTGAGCTGCTTAAGCAATACTCACGTCTTATAAGACCCGTTTTTCAGGGAACCAAATAAGACAGTAGCAACTCTGTAAGGCTTTTGGCTCACTACAGATGCTATACCCCAAACTGTGGCCACAGAAGGGGACGGTCACAGGTATAACATAATCCGATCACATTAGGTCACACTTCCATAATTGATCGTATTATGTTATACCCCCAAATGTCAGCTGACTCACACATAATCAAGCACATAATAGATACTTGAATAAATCCACAAAGGGGATAAACAACATAGCAACATGGTAAAATATACTCATGCTCAATCAACATCATAGTGTAACATTTCTTTAACACACTATGCATAAATAAGCAATATAGCCACATGGTAAAATATACTCATATACAACAATAATCAGAGTGCAGCATTTATATAATACACTAAGCATAATCCAATCCATAAATAGGTACTCAAGTAAGATAATGAGATATCATCAACCTATCTTACTTAGTCATTATATGACAATATATGATCTCTATAAGGATCCAAGTTCCATTTACCAATTTAGAATCATTTCTGTTAAGTTACCAAACTAGGTTAACTAGCGCTTTCCAAGCAACATTCAAAGTACTTCCCCAATTCTATTTTAATCGCTTAGGATGTCAATGTGTAGCCAATTTATTCTACTTTAATCTAGGTTGAAGAGATTCTATTTCGGTTCGAGTTTGGTTAGGTTTAAACAGCTCTAAATTTGATGTGAAACCAGGCCAGGGCACGACTCGTCCCCCAGGGCACGACTCGTGCCCATTGCACCTTCCTTCGAATCTGTCGTCCCCCACAAGGCACGACTTCCTTATAACCCTAGTCACGACTCGTCCCACACCTCAGGCACGACTCGTGCCACCAGGCACGACTCGTGACCTGAGCCCAGAATCAACATAAATGCAGAAATTACTCATACCCATTTGTCCCAACCAAAGTTTTCCCTTGTCTTGAACACCTAGAAAAGCATACCCACTTCATGGATCTCATAATACATACTTTAAACTCCCAAATTGATATACCTACATCATTTAACACTAGATTTCCAACCCATTTCATTTACACATTCCAAGTTAATCCCTTTAATCTACTCATTCAATTTTCTTACACCTTTTAACACTTTCATGAATAACAATACTTTTCTAGGACATTAACCACTTTCTCAACCCAAGAAGATTTCACAAGCATCATATAACCGTTATACCAAATAACAACCTTAAATAATTTATGAACATTTAAAGGAAAGGAAAAGTCATAATAATTCCCATACTAGCCCATGTAACCAAAAATGATTAAATCTTATATCATTTACCCTTTGAAGCACTACCCATTTCCTATCACTTTCCAAGTATTAATTTCATAATTTAATTAACCCATTTGCTTACCTTCTTGACCCATTTTAATAACACATTTCAAATTAAATCTCCTAAACTAATTTCACCCATTTCTTATACTCCAATTTCACTTCCATGAATAATAATATCATACTAATTTATTTATCCATTTCCTCAACTTCAAATAGAATTCCAAAACATCCTAAACTAATTCTACCCATTTCTTTCATTCTTGAACACTTCCAAGAACAACCACATCTCCTCATTATCTTAGCCAATTTCTTCAATTCAAGAAGGTTCCCAAAACATCCAATAAACATCTTAACAACAATAATATCAATAATATCTCATGAACATTTAGAAGAAAGAAGGTCACAATAACTCACCTCTAGCAATACAAGATGGAATGATGATTTTCTTGGCTTGAATCACTCTCCTAGTTGCCCCACTCTCAAAAGTACATCCGGATTTGAAAATGGAGGAGGATTCATCTTGGAAATAACTTGGGAGATGAAGCTTTCATGGGAGGTTTCCATGGAGGTTTTTGTTAGGAGAAGTAAAATGAAATGAATGAAGGAGGGAGAGGGGAGGAGGAAGTAAAGTGAGGTGAATGATGAAAAGGGGGGGGGGCCGGTCCAAGAGGAGGGTTTTGGGGAAAAGAAGTCAAACAAAGTATGGTCCCCCACACCCTAATTAAATGTTGTCATCAATTTATTTCTTTTCCTTTACATAATTTAAAGTTTAACTACTCACATTTATTTATTGTCAATTATTATATTTTCCCCAAGGACTTTATTTAATTTTTCTCAATCATCTCACCCTAATAAAAGAAATCAAAGATATAAAAATGAACACATAATATTAACCATAATATTAAAAGCACATAATATGGTGTTAAATTGGTGCCTAGGGTTAGGGTCGTTACAAGATTGGTATCTACTCATCATGCTTAAAGCATACGAGACATCAGGTCTAGTACAAATCATGGCATACATAATATCCAATTGCCGAAGCATATTGAATCTCATTTATTCTCTTTTGCTCACCAGTTGTCTTAGGACATTGAGTCTTGCTAAGAGTAACACCATGGCTCATTGGCAAGTTTCCTCTCTTAGAATTTTCCATCTTGAATCTTCTAAGAACTTTGTCAATGTAAGTAGTATGACTCAAACCAATCATCCTTTCAGATCTATCTTTATAGATCTTGATGCCAAAGATGTAGGCGGCTTCACCCATATCTTTCATTGAGAAACACTTCCCTAACCAAGACTTGACAGTCTGAAGTGCAGGAATGTCGTTTCTAATAAGTAAGATATCATCGACATACAATATCAGAAATAGTACTACTCTCCCACTAATTTTCATGTATACACATGGTTCATCTTCGTTCTTGATGAAGCCAAACTCTTTGATCAATTCATCAAAATGAAGATTCCAACTCCTAGAAGCTTGCTTCAACCCAAATATGGATCTTAACAACTTGCATACTTTATTAGAATTTCTTGGATCGACAAACCATTCAGGTCGTGTCATGTACACATCCTCAAGTAGCTTCCCATTTAGTAAAGTTGTTTTGACATTCATTTGCCATATCTCATAGTCGTAATATGCGGCTATGGCAATTAAAATTCTAATAGACTTAAGCATTGCAACTGGCAAAAAGGGTTCATCCTAGTCTATACCATGAATTTGCATGTATCCCTTTTCTACAAGCCTAGCCTTGTAAGTATGCACCTTCCCATCCATGTCGATCTTATTCTTAAAGACCCACTTACACCCTATTGTTTTTACACCTTCAGGTGGATCAATCAAGTTCCAAACTTGATTATCATGCATGGATTGTATTTCGGATTCCATGGATCTTAGCCATTTATCCGAATCAGGAGTGAAAATCACCTCTTGATAGGAAGTAGGCTTGTCATTCTCAATGACTTCCACTTTATTACTTTCCGATACGAGAAATCCATATCTCTCAGGTTCGGATCGTAACCTATCCTATCTATGATGGACTTGTGAATCTTGAACCGGTTCCATAACTCCTTGTGAACTTTGTTTCGTCTCTACTCTTGGTTTCATGTTATCTTCGGGGTCTTGAACTTCTTCAAGATCAATTTTAATCCCACTAGATCCTTTATTGAGAAACTGTTTCTCAAGAAAGGTACCATATTGAGCAACAAACACTTTGTTCTCATTGCGATTGTAAAAATAATATCCTTTAGTTTCTTAGGATAACCAACGAAAATAATTTTTTCAGATTTTGGTGCTAACTTATCGGAGACAAGTCTCTTCACATAAGCTTCGCAACCCCAAATATTCATGAAAGAGAAATTTGGTTTTCTTCCATGCCACATCTTATGTGGGGTCTTATGAGATGATTTAGTAGGGACTCTATTCAGTGTGAACGCAACAGTCTCTAATGTATGTCCCTTAAAGGAAATAGGAAGGTCAACTTGACTCATCATTGAACGAACCATGTCCAACAAGGTTCTATTCCTCCTCTCAGATACACCATTCCATTATGGTGTTCTGGGTGGAGTCAACTCTGAAACGATTCCACAGTGTTTGAGATGATTGTCAAACTCTTGGCTTAAATATTCACCACCTCGATCGGATCAAAGTACTTTAATAGTTTTGCCAAGTTGATTTTGTACTTCATTTTGAAATATTATAATATTTCAAATGATTCACTTTTGTGCTTCATCAGATAGACATATCCATATCTAGATAAGTCATCAGTGAATGTAATGAAATACCGAAATCCTCCTCTAGCAATGCTACTTAATGGTCCACATCCATCTGTATGTATAAGGGCCAATAAGTCACTAGCCCTTTCACTACTCTTAGTGAAGGGTGGTTTTGTCATTTTACCCAATAAACAAGATTCGCATACCTCATATGATTTATAATCGTGTGAGTTTAAAAGTCCATCTTTATGGAGTTTAGATATACGTTTCTCATTTATATGACCAAGCCGGCAATGCCACATGTATGTGTTGTTCACATCATTCGGTTTAGATTTCTTATTTACATTATAGATATCTTTAACATCATTTTGTTTCTCATCATCAAGGATATAAAGGCCATTAAATGAATGTGCAATACAATAAAGCATATCATTTAAATAAATAGAAAACTTCTTATTCTCAATAAGAAAACTATATCCTTCATTATCCAAACAAGAAACTGAAACAAAATTCCTACTCAAATCTGGAACGTAATAACAATTGTTCAGAATAAGTACTAGTCCACTAGGTAAAGTAACTTCATAAGTTCCTACGGCTAATGCAACAACTCTTGCTCCATTCCCCACGCGTAGGTCCATTTAACATTCTTTGAGTAGCTTTCTATTCTTTAGTCCCTGCACATTTATACAAATGTGATATCCACATCCGGTATTCAATACCCATGAACTTGAAGTAGCAAGGAAAGTATCTATCATATAGATACCTGAAGCAGTAGCAATCGTATTGCCTTTCTTCGCTTTTAGGCCTTCCTGATAAGCCTTGCAATTTCGCCTCTAATGACCAACCTCTTGGCAATGGTTGCAAATTGCATCATTTTGAGACACTTTGGGTTTAGCCTCTTCGGCATATGCAACTTTTGCCTTAGGTTTAGCAACCTTTCCTTTACCAACTTTGCCTTCCTTTTTTAACCCCTTTCCTCTGTTAACCATTAATACATTTTCAGTACTAGGCTTCTTGATATTTTTCTCTACAGTCTTAAGCATCACATGCAATTCTGACAGATTCTTCTCCATTCCACTCATGTTATAGTTCATAATGAAATGACTATAACTTTCAGGAAATGAATTCAATATAGTATCCGTTGCGAGTTCCAAACTCATAGGATACCCAAGCCTATCAAGGTGCTCAATATATCCTTTCATATTAAGAACATGAGGACCTACCGAATGCCCCTCTTGCATCTTGCATGCATTAAGAGCCTTCACTATATTATCATACCTCTCTTGCCTAGCTTGCACTTGGAATATTTCCTTTAAGCGTTGTGCTAGGTCAGAAGTAGCTTCCATGTGTTCAAGGTCCTTCTGAAGAGCCTTACACATGGTGGCAAGCAAAATCATTAGAATCTTCAACATGTTTCTTATGTTGCTCCTTATCAACCCATATAGCATTGGCAGCGGGTTCTGCAGGAACGGGTTCATCAAGAACGTACAATTTCTTTTCTTGCCTAAGAACAATTCTTAAGCTTCTGATCCAATCAGAATAGTTTGTACCATTCTCTTCGAGCTTGTCATTCTCAAGGACGGATTACAGCGACAAGGGTTGATTATTGTTTGATGTCGTTTCTACATTAAGATATACAAACAATATGAACACATATAAGTATCAATTCATTTACCATCTAAGAGACAAATAATGTATTTCATAAATATTCTCACTAAATTATACACCTTCAAATACAAGCATGTATCGTATAATTATAATGGGCTAAGATTCATATTTCACTTAATTTTGATTTAATTGAGTCAATGCCCGAAATCAAGTTATTTAGGTAGATAACATTTATCAATCATATCATATATGACTCTTAGATTTTTTATAAGATTTTAGACATCTTATGTCAATACATGTTTTAATCTCATCTATGCCTTGGGTCAAAACTCTTTTGAAAGCACCAATTAAGTTTAACCTTTTTCAAACGTATTAGACACATAGAACGTTATCTCATCTTGATCCATATTAAGACATAATGATGCACCGAACTGAGTCGAAACTACATCAAAATACCTGAATATTTCACAAGTGTTCTAATCAAGGGGTGACATAAAACTTAAACATTTAAGAATATTTTTTCATATAGCAATAAACATCGCATGGTTGTATATGAAACTTACGTGTACATAATCATGAACATGAGATTTCACATAATATCCTACTTTAAGATCATACAAATAATCATGTAATAAATAACAATTATTAATTACATAATTAGTCAATTCTCAAAATTTAAGGATTCAAATAATCATGCTAATCAAATTAAATATGAACATTAAATCCAAAAGAAGCGATTTGTTTTAACTTGAAAATTTACTAATCTAATTAATCAAATTAAAGAGATCAATAACCCATGTAGAAGATCAATTACATCAATCAACTATTAATCATAATCATGTTATATCGCATATAAAAGTTTGACAAAACAATACACATATAATCATCGATCTATATCATTTAGCATGTTAAAACATATAATCCAATTATATCTAGCATACCAATTTAACCTAATAATGATTAAACGTGGCTCTGATACCACTGTTGGGTTTTGGAGTAATATGCGCAGCGGAAGATTTAGCATAATCACAAAACGCTAGCCATGAATCCGTCTAATATGAATAAATTAAAATTATGAATATAGATTTACTAACCTTTGTTGCGATTTTGTCTTTCGTATACGTATTCGTAATTCACCTTGAATCGTAGACGAAACTTTGATCTTCTTCCTTGTTCTTTGATAAGTGACTATTTTATAGTCATTTATAGTGTATTTATCTAATTATTTACTTTAATTATTATACCAAACAAGTGTAAATTAGCTTCTTTTGTATATATCTTCGATTTTACGCTTTTTTGGTATTTTGTGTAAATTTACATGTTTTTAGGTAATATGTGTATATATATATCCAAAATCTTATCAAAAAATGCTATTTTCCTTAAGTTTAGAAAAAACGTATTTTGTTTTCCCCGCTAATGTCAGTGTTAGTGTAATAAAGTGTCAGTGTTAGTGTAACAAAGTGCCAGTGTAAAAAAGTGTCAGTGTTAGTGTAACAAAGTGCCGGTGTAAAGAGTGCCAGTGCAAAGAGTGCCGGTGCATTTATATTAAGTGCCAGTGTAAAAAAGTGCCAGTGTTAGTATAACAAAGTGTCAGTGTTAGTGTAACAAAGTGCCAGTGTAAAGAGTGTCAGTGCATGTATATTAAGTGCCAGTATAAAGAGTGCCAGTTCGTAGAGTAAAAAAGTGTCAGTATTAGTATAAAAAAGTGCCAGTGTTAAAGAGTGACTGTGCATGTATTATTAAGTATCAGTGTAAAAATGGTTTTTCCTTAAGCTTAGAAAAAAATGCATTTTTTATAAGACCAACTCATATATATAAATATAAGGATTTCAATAGTGGGCCACTTTCTCTAATGCTCCTATGACGAGATTCAAACTCAATGCAAGACACACTAGATCTAAAATTTCATAGACACCCCTCGCCCTGTTATAATTGACGTATAAGACTACTATATCTTTTATAAGTGACTTATAATAAGACTAATTTGTCTCTTATATTGACTTATAAGACAATTTTTTACAACAAAAAAATCAAAATTTTCAATAATAACAACGAATTAATCTCATAATTTACACATTAAAACTCTTATAGCTGAATTATAAGACCAACTTGCTTGTTATAACTGTTTTGTCTCTTATAATTGCCTTATAACCGACTTATAAGACTAATTCATCTCTTTTATTTCAGTTATTAGACAATTTTTTCAACCAAAAAAATTTCAATTTCAATTTCAATAATAACGAATTGGTCTTATAATTTACACATTACAACTTTTATAAGTGACTTATATGACTACTTTGTCCTTTATAATTGACTTATAAGACAACTTTTTCAAAAAAAAAATCAAATTTTCAATAATAACAACGGATTAATCTTATAATTTACACATTAAAAACTCTTATAGCTGAATTATAAGACCAACTTGCCTCCTATAACTAATTCATCTCTTAAAATTGACTTTATAAGACATTTTTTTTTTCAAAAAAAAAAAATCAAAAATTTCAATAACGACGACGTTTTAATCTCATAATTTACAAATTACAACTCTTATAGCTTAATAATAACTGACTTATAAAACTATTTCATATCTTATAAGTAACTTACTTTTTCGTCTCTTTTTAACTTATAAAACAATGGAGTTGGAAGCAGAAATAGCAAAACTGAAATAGGAAAATGAAGAACTACCGAAGAAAAGGTATGTTCAAAGATGGTTTGTAGGAGGAGGATAAAGTAGAGTATGATTATTTATTTGGTTTATACAACATTATGGCTGTGGATTGATATATGGATTTGTTTGGTGCAGGAAGAGATAATAGAAATGCAGAAGAATCAGGTACTCACTCTATAATTCCTATATACCTTTCTCCCTCCTCAATTATTTTCTTTCGGAATGGAGCCTAATTTTCTGTCAAATATCTTTTTTCCTTCTTTCTAGTAAAGGAAATTTGTAGCAACCATTGATTAATCTTCAATGTTTTATTCGGTTTTGGTAGGCAATGGAGATGATGAAGATGCAGAAGGGAGCCAAACGACGTTGCTTGAGAAGGACACAGACGTTGGAGAGAACTCTTTATTTTTGAGATTTATTAAAAGATTTTCTTTAAAACGAATAAAATTTGAATAGGGGGGCCAAGAGAATTTTTCCTTCAATATTCAGGGACATAAGAAGCCCGCCATTGAGTATTTGGGCTTAGTAAGTAAGGTTACACTCACCCTTGCCATTTCTATTCTAAATCTTATTGACGGATATCAAAAGTCCAACTATTAAACAATGTGCTCAATAAGGATATGCTTACCATTCATTGCCTCTTTTATTCTAATTCATAAAAAATACCACCAGTGCATAGGAGAGACCCACCCTGCTTCCAATCTGCTTGATGGATTATTATTCAATACCCACTTCTTGTTATAATAATCCTCGCAAGTACGGGTGCCAACTTTGTAGCAAGATACTCTTGTAGGGGTCGAATCCACATGGACTCGGGTTGCTTGATTTAGAACAAAGATACACAATAAAACAAATAAAGGACAAAGAAAGGGAGGGGGGGGGGTTGAAAATAACAAACAACTACAAGGATAAAAATTTAAACTTTAATCTAGAAAGAACAAGTAAACAAAGATACCAATTTCAAATAGAGATTAAAATAATACTAAGAAAGGATTTCATGGATTTGATTTCATTTAATCACAAAATACTATGCCATTAATTTAGAAAAATATATTAATTTCAATCTTGGGTTCAATCACAATAGTCAAGATTGTGTGGTAAGGTGGCCACAACCAATCTATCGAATCCAAGTCAATCACTTTTCGCAAATCAAGTTCAAATGAATAAAAAAGGAAAGCTTTGAGCTTTAAAGATTTTATGAACTAAAACCCATGTAGTTTCAATCAAGAAAACAAATGAATTTTATCATCTAGCAAATGTCTAAATCAAAATCCCCAAATCAATATAAGAAATTGACAACCAAAAAGTTAAAAGGAATAAATTAGAAATCAATCACAATTTAACCCAAGAAACATTCATTAAAAGAGCAAAGATGAACAAGACATCAATTAATTAGATAAAATCATCAATGACATAACATAAGTGACTAAATTACTATCCAACCCAAGAAATTAAGAAATTAGCTACACATATTAAGCATTAAATAAACAAAACTAAACAAGAAAAACATTAAAAAATCTTATCTTGAATGAAGAAAGAATATCTCTAATTTTCTCTCTCTAAATAGCCTCCTCTTTGTCCAAGGGATAAAACATAAACCCTAAAAAATATATCATCAACTATTTATACTCAAGGAGAAAAGACTGAATAAGGCCTTAATAATAAGATTAAGGCTAAAAAACAATCCAAAGGAAAGCCTAAAACAACCATCAAAACGCTGAAAAATGGCCTTGAGCATTGAGGAAGGGCGGCCGCACATGGCACTTGGGTGGCCGCTGATGATGGGCCGAAGCACTTGGGCGTCCGGGCAAGGGGGAAGGGCAGCCGCACAAGCTGGCAGAAGCATTAGGGCGATCACACAAGCTGAGATGGGCGGCCGCTGAAATGGAATGGCATGAAAAAGACCGGCTGGCCACTTCTCCCTTTCTCCAATAATTTCTTAAAAGCCCTTGCCATGGAAATTACTAACAAGACCTTGCAGCACTAAAATGCCTCAAAAGCCCCAAAGTCTGCTCCGCTCCAAATTTTCATCTTTTCTTCACTTTAAACCACCAAATTTCCACTATTTTCAACCTGAACTAAAACAATACTAATAAAGCGATTAAACTACCATTTTACTCGAAAATATTGCAATAAATAGAGTTTAGACTATATTAAATTGGATATGTAAACATATCCATCACCGCTATACTAATAATCTAATTAGTACTCACTCTCACTAAATGAATGTCCAAATTCAAGATTTTTTTGTCCAAAATGAATGTCCTTTTTGCAAAAAAAAAAAAAAACTTTGTATCTAAACGTTTTTTACCAATAAAATTTCGCTATTCATTTTATTATTGTAAAACTAAATATTTAAAAAGTGGGTGACAAGAATATTTATGCATTTTTGCCATTAAAATGTATAAAAAAACACACATTTTATTATTGTGAAACTTAAATGCAATATAGAAAAGCAAAAGTCCAATATAATTTTACCGACAACATCTCTAGCAGTTTAAATGAGAATATTGGAATATTTTAGGCAGAAGCCTCTATACAGAGGAAGAATGAATTCATAACACTGACTAACCCGAATCAAAGGAATATGGATGAAGAAATGTACTACTCCCTCCCCATCCTAAATAAATTTCCATTTTTGATTTCAAGGGAACAGTGCTGTAAAAGCTCTTTGTTTGCACATATTCATATGGATGAAGAGATCATGTTTTATAATTTCAAATTTTTTCCTCTTCATTTTAGAAAGAAACAGGTAAAATCATTTTTTTTTCAAGTGCTATAGCAAAGACAGAGATGCATACACACAGCAGAAACAAGCATGTAGAGTCTGTATCATCACTTCCTTTTTCTCACCAGAGAACCTTACAAGACCTTAGATGCATACTAATGTCCTGCAAGAAATCAGATAAAAACGAAAATGTTTATGCGATCATTTAGCAATTCTTGATATGTTTTTACACCAACCTTTTACCTGGGGTAATCATGGACTGTTAAGCACATAAGAAACTAAAATCTTTGAGATAATCCGAAATGACCAACAGGAACTTTGGTTGTATAATTAAACATGAAAAAGAAAAGATATAAGTAAACAAAACGACCTAAAGATCAACTACCAAAACATTACAAACTCTTTATATCATCAACTATTTATACTCAAGGAGTAAAGGCTGATTAAGGCCTTAAAAATAAGCTTAAGGCTAAAAAACAATCCAAAGAAAAGCCCAAAACAACCATCAAAACGCTGAAAAATGGCCTTGGGCACTGAGGAAGGGCGGCCGCACATGGCACTTGGGTGGCCGCTGAAGATGGGTCGAAGCACTTAGGCGTCCGGGCAAGGGGGAAGGGCGGTCGCACAAGCTAGCCGAAGCACTAGGGCGATCACACACGCTGAGATGGGCGGCCGCTGAAATGGAATGGCATGAAAAAGGTCGGCTGACCACTTCTCCCTTTCTCCAATAATTCTTTAAAAGCCCTTGCCATGGAAATTACTAACAAGACCTTGCAGCACCAAAATGCCTCAAAAGCCCCCAAAGTCTGCTCCGCTCCAAATTTTCATCTTTTCTTCACTTTAAACCACCAAATTTCCACCATTTTCAACCTGAACTAAAACAATACTAACAAAGCGATTAAACTATACTAATAATCTAATTAGTACTCCCTCTCACTAAATGAAATGAATGTCCGAATTCAAGATTTTTTTTGTCCAAAATGAATGTTATTTTTGTAAAAAAAAACTTTGTACCTAAATGTTTTTTTACCAAAAAATATTCGTTATTCATTTTATTATTGTAAAACTAAATATTTAGAAAGTGGATGACAAGAATATTTATACATATTTGCCATTAAAATATATAACAAACACACATTTTCAGAGTGTCCCTTAAAATGAAATTAGGACATTCGGACAAAGGGAACAAAATTACATGGAACGGGCTAATTATTCTTTTATCGATTGAGATTACCAGAGTGCTTATATATACTCCTTCCATCCCATCCCATAAAAAGAGTCACTTTGCTGAAATTTAAATGCAATATATAAAAGCAAAAGTCCAATATAATTTTACCGACAACATCTCTAGCAGTTTAAATGAGAATATTGGAATATTTTAGGCAGAAGCCTCCATAAAGAGGAAGAATGAATTCATAACACTGACTAAGTGGGTGTTTGTTTTTTTTTATTTTAAGCCTTATTTGCCTCTTAACACTTATTCATTAAGAGGATTAGAGAAATAAGTGTGTTTGTTTTTTTTTTTGAAATAAGGCTTGTTAGGCTCTTAAAGTCCTCTTAATTTTAAGTGGTTAAAATGTTGCTGAATTGCCTCTGAAAGCCTCTGAAAGCCACTGTTTCATATTTGGTTTTGGGTAATTTTTTTTTAAATTGTTTACTGTTTCATAATGCATTTACGGTTTTTTTTTTTTTTAATTTTTTTTAATTTTTTTTAACTATTTCAGATAATGAATTCAGATACAAAATCAAACAACTTATCCAATTCAGAATTCAGTTTTCAGTTGCTGCCTCTTAATCATTCAGCCATTTTCAGAACTGAAATCAGATTTCAGCACTTATCACTTAAAAAAAAACAAAAACCCCATAACCTGAATCAAAGGAATACTCCCTCCGTCCCATCCGAAGCGTCACTTTTTACCCAAAAGGGTGTCCCGTTTAAAGCGTCACCCTTTCCTAAAAAGGAAATATTTTATTAATATTCTATTACCCATCCACTATTCCCTCCACTAATTCTCTCTCCTCTACACTCACAACACTTTTTAAATTCACTATTTCCTCCACTAATTCTCTCTCCTATTTTCAAATTACACTCACAACATTTTTTCTTCCCACACTTTTCCTTAATTTGCGTGCCACCCCTAAAATGGCGACGCTTCTACCGGGACGGAGGGAGTATGGATGAAGAAATGTACTGCTCCCTTCCCGTCCTAAATAAATTTCCATTTTTGATTTCAAGGGAACAAGTTTTTCATTCGTCCAAGCGCATGACTTTAAAGCAGTGCTGTAAAAGCTCTTTGTTTGCACATATACATTTCAGGTCAATTTGAAGTGTCTGCAAATGATATTGGTAAGAGTATTCATATGGATGAAGAGATCATGTTTTATAATTTCGAATTTTTTCCTCTTCATTTTAGAAAGAAAAAGGTAAAATCATCTTTTTTTTTTTTTTTTTTTTTTTCAAGTGCTATAGCAAAGACAGAGATGCATACACACAGCAGAAACATGCATGTAGAGTCTGTACCATCACATCCTTTTTCTCACCAGTGAACCTTATAAGACCTTCGACATTGTGGCAACATGACTTCAAACGCACCATCAACGTTTTGCAGTCATAGATGTTAGATGCATACTAATGTCCTGCAAGAAATCAGATAAAAACCAAAATGTTTATCCGATCATTTAGCAATTCTTGATATGTTTTTACATCAACCTTTTACCTGGGGTAATCATGGACTGTTAAGCACATAAGAAACTAAAATCTTTGAGATAATCCGAAATGACCAACAGGAACTTTGGTTGTATAATTAAACATGAAAAAGAAAAGATATAAGTAAACAAAACGACCTAAAGATCAACTACCAAAACATTACAAACTCTTTAATTTCAACAACCTATATTCAAAGTCTATAATGACAGAACAAATTTATTACTCCCTCCGTCCCAAAATGAATGTCCAAAGAATTTCCAAATTTAAACCCCTTTATTTTAGGAATGAGACTATCTTTATTGGACAAACAAAATAGAAGAGGGGACTATCATTGTGGGATGGAGGGAGTATTTATACTATCTAAAGCATGGTATTTGATCCGAACTTATAAACAATACAGTTACACAAACACCAAAGTCTTACCACAACAAACGATTTACAAACCCCATAATGGAAAACAAGCAAACAACTGAAATCTCCATATGCATTCATCAACTCTAGTAGGTGAAAAAGCACACACCAAGATTATCAAAAGCAATTACCATAAATCAGAACAAGCAATTTCATTGAGTAAAAAGTTGATCTTTATTGCAATTCTACCACCCTCCAAAAATGACAATAGAGAAATTGTTAGGATTGACAATGAATAATAAGAGCTATACAACTGCTGCAGCAACTCCCATCAATCACATTTCACTGCCTACCGAAAACAATGCAATGCTTAAGAAAATACTAGCTAGCACATGGAAATTTCAAAGAATTGCAACTCAAGATCTCACCAATGGCCACTTATTTCTCTCGTTTACCAAGAAAATTTAATTCCCCATTGTAGATTTGCAGCACTTCAGGCACCACCTCAGCGTATTTGGTCACATACCTCTTGATGAAGTAATTTGCCGTGCCCTCCATCGTAGTAGATGCTTTAGGAAGTTTCTTTAGTAAACCCTTCGAATGTAAGAATAGAACAACAGAGCACCTAGGCATAATCTTCTTCTCTAAGCTGTGCTTAAAGAGGTGTGGCTTATTAGTAATATCGCTGCTGGGCCATCCCATATTGTTCACCAGACAGTCCATCACTTTGTTAATTTTCTCTACCGACACTAGCATACATAAGGGACGCCCCCTGAATGCCGACAAAATCTCATCTTTTGAACACCCCAATTCCAAAAATTTCTCATAAGATTGATCCCATATAGTTTTATTCTTCCCTAAAAAGGCAATCACCCCATAAATATAATTTTCACGTGAAGGATCAAACCCCATTTCTTTGAGCTGGATAACAGCTTGTCTGAACTGACTATGTTTTTCTAAAAGAGTCCTGGGATAATTAACCACAAGATAGGCGATTCTCGATTTGGATACTCCTTCATTCGTCAAAACCTCAGCATTCGGAACAATAGTCCTAGTAAAATCACTCTGCATAATCCTCATATCTTTCTTCAAAGTGGCATGGATCAATTCATGATTTGAATCGAGAACTTCCTTGAGTATATTATAATTAGGTATAAGCTTGCGCTTCAGGCTCACAAACAGTATTCTAGGATTCCTTGAAATGATTTCCGCAATGTAAGCACCACGTGTAAACCCTATCGATTGAAAAAACTCTAGCTTGGGTAAAATGGTTTTGTAAGGACGAGCTAGAAGGATTAAGGGGAATTTAATAACAGCCATTGATATCTGGGTACGGCTGAAACCATGTTCTCTTAAAAGGGCCAAAACAGCATCTGGATTTGGCGGCCGATTCTTCCTAGATAGCCTCTTATTCCTCATCTTTAGCCTCTTGGCAACATAAAAGGCTTTTCCCTCTGATAACCCACAAGCATTTTTAAGGTAATTAACAGCGTACAACTCTACTTCCTCCTCTAAATCTGGTTGTTTATCATTTAAAGAACCTTTAACAGTTTGTGGGTTTAGTTCAATTGAGTGTAACAGGCAAGAAATTGAATTGGGGGAAGGTTGAATTCTCAAGACTCGGTAGAAATTAGGGCTTTTGTTAAGGGACAAGTGATTTGTATGGAGAAAACCAAAAGATGATTTCTTGGTTGAAATTAGCTGCCCACAAAGATTAACAGAAACCATGGCGTGAAGAATTGAAAGATAACTGTGCCGGAAAAAGTAGAAAGAGATGACTTACATGAACGGGAGAGTTAGCATTCCGGCAAGTAGACTGACCTCTAGGGAAATTAAGGGAAATTCACGCGGCTCATGCTTATACTTAGGGCATCATTATGAGAGAATTGCAAAATAACCCTTGGACAAGTTTATTCATTGCAAATTGAACATTGTACACATAATAATTACGTAAAAAACCATGTACTAGGAATTTAGTTACAGATTGAACCTTCCATCCGTTAGTTGTTGAGATTTTCAAAAACTTACAACAAGTTTTTTAATAAAAACTCTCTACTTGCACATTTCCATCAAAACAATCAAATATACTAGTATTTCTTTTCTTCTAACTTTTATGAGAAATTGTAATTTCAAAAAAGAAAACTATTAAATTTCTCTAGTCTTTTTTTGAAATGTACTCTTTTTTATTAAGATACCTAGGGCTAACGACATCCATTTTTCAGTTAAATAGACATGTGCAATGCATGTGACCCACTTTTTAAAGGGCAAAATAGAAAAAAACAATCCAAAGCAAAATAACATAACTATATAAAGGTTTTTAATGTAAAATTAAAAAATATAAAATACTATATACTTCCTCTGTCCCACTAGGAAAGGCGCAAAATTCCATTTTGGGTGTCCCATTTAGAAATGCACACTCTCAAAATGGAAAGTTTTTAATACTTCTTTATGCATGTGACATACTTGTCATACTCACAATAACTATTCACTTACTATTCCATATCTCACATTCTCTCTCATACCTTACTTTTTATACTTACAACACTTGCTCCACTATACGTTCTCCTTAATTTCCGTGCAAAAACCATTTTATACATTTTCGAATGGGACAGAGGAACTAGTAATTTAAAAGGGGTATAAGGTCTAAATGAAAAAGAAAAACAAACATCACCAACCCACCCCTCTCCCTCCCATGTATGTCTCTCTTTATCCCCAACCTAAACCCTCACTTCAGTCAAACCCATCACTAGTTCACAACCAAACTCCCAACCCTCCTTAAAAGTATCAGAGTTGATTGTACAATGGTGCTCTAACCTTTAATCTCTTCCTATAATGTTTGCAATATTACCATTATCCCAAAATAACAACATTATATATATATATATATATATATATATATATATATATATATATATATATATATATATATATATATATATATATATATATATATATATATATATATTGTTAGTGTAAACTGGATGTGATATCGTAGATGATTTCTCAAATTTCAGGTGATATCGCAGATAATTTCCTGAATTGGAATTTATATAGTTGTATATTTCTTACTTATTATTTAATGGACTAATGTGCTAATATAATCTGTATAGTCTATGATTTATGTTTATATTTCAGAGTACAATAGCATCAAAGAAGGAGCTAGACACGTGTGGAATTTAGAAGGAAACAATTTATGCATTTTATGCATAAATCCGTAACTTTGGCAACAACAATTAAAACGTGTGAAGACTTGGTCAAGGAGTTGTTGCTGAATAAAAGAAGAGTACAAGGTTGATAAAGCTTGGGAGTACAAGGCGTGGAAGTTTGACTTGGAGATAAATCAACTTGGTTGCTACATTTGAGGAAGAGGGAGCTAAAATTAAGGAACAACCTCAACCACTCTCCCTACACTCCCTCAACGTGCATACACAGCCCCAAGGCTGTTAATTGAGTAGCCTTCAAGTATTTGAAGACTATAAATAAGCTTGAAAGGTTTCATTTGAAGATATGCCAATTTACACCAACTCATACACACCTTCGAAAGCTTAGAGATAAAGTTCTTTGTTTGGTTCTTTTAATTCTTCCTCCCTTGTAATTTTGCACTTGATTACATTGGTATCAAGTTGTGTGAAGGCTAGGATAGGATTTCGTTCTTTATCTCTTGTTCCATAGAGCTCAAAATTGTTATAGCTATAGGGAACATTTTCGACTTTGTAAATTCATTATAGTGATTATAAAGTCTTGCCTAATAAGCACTCTCAAGTTATATTTATATAACTTGAGAAAAACAATTTTGGTGTTTTTATTCCGCTGCAAACTCTTTTTCAAAATTGTTTTATTTTCGAAGTGTGTGTGTGCTATCCCAAGTGCTATCGTTGGTGCTGTTATCACCTTGGATATCACTTGTGATTCTGGCCGTGACAATTTCAATTGGTATCAGAGCAGGTCACTTGACGATACTAAGTGCTTGGTCTAGGAGTCATGGCTTTTGATCCTGCAAATCCAAACCAAAAACGTCTTCCTGTTTTAGATGGTTCGAATTATGCATATTGGAAAATTCGTCTTCGCTCGCATATCAAATCAATTGATCTTCGAGCATGGCGATCTATAGTTAATGAGTACTCTCTTCCACTTTTACCTCCTGATGAGGATGGTGATATTCAGGTTAAACCTGAAGGTGAGTGGACTAATGAAGAGATCACCCTAGCTAACTATAATGAGAAAGCTCTTAATGCTATCTTTGAGTGGGTTGACATACATATTTTTAAACTTATTCAAAATAGTTCCACAGCTCAAGAAGCTTGGGATATTTTACAAAGGTTTTGTGAAGGTGATTCTAGTGTGCGTGAAAACAAACTTAGAGGTCTTACTGGCAAATTTGAAAGGTTGAGAATGGGTGAAAATGATACCATTTCCTTTTATTTTGAAAAATTGTTTGACATTGCTAATGAGTGTCAACATTTAGGTGAACCTTTTACAAACAAACAATTGGTTTCAAAGGCTATTAGAACTCTCCCTGAGCGTTTTAATATAAAGGTTTCATCTATAGAAGAGGCTCACAACCTTTCTACTATGGACATCAATTCCTTAATGACCATTTTAAAAAATTTTGAGTCAAACCTTGCTGAGCAAAGTGAAGCTTCTAAAGGCAAGAGTGTTGCTTTAAAAGTTCAATCCTCTAGTGGTTCAACTAATGAGGATGACGGAATTTTTGAGGAATTAGGTGAAGATGCCAGTGTTGCCTTACTTGCTAGGAAATAAAACTCAATGGTGAGAAAATTTAACAAAGAAAATGTGCAGGTGAAGGCTAAAGAGCAACAAACCAAGGTGTACAATTCAATGCCAAAGAGGACATTTCCATCTACTCAGAAGGTGGTCACATAAGGAGAGCATCATCGAGATCAATCCAGATACGATCCAAAATACCTTGAATCAATCCAATGTCATGCTTGCTCGATGGGGTCATTACTCAAACGAGTGTGCTAACACTCTAAGGAAGATGGGAAAGAACCTATGGGTTTCACTCGGTGACAATGAGGATGAGGAGACCAATCAATCGAAGATTCAGATCAAACAGCAATGGTGGTCACAAATTGTGACTCGGATTCTGTCAGTGATACCACATGTGATATCCAAAGTGGGATAGCACCTGAGATATCATCCAACAGGTATACAGATTTAAATTTGATAAATGCTGTTTATTTTGTGGGTTCTATTAACATGGATGCAGGTAGTTCACAAGAGGGTGAACAAAGTAAGGAGTTCAGCAAGGATGAACTCATTTGTGGTCTTAAGAACCTTTGCAAAGAATTGGTGGATGAATGGAAGAAAGAGAACAAGAAGGTGATTTCTCTGTCCAAAGAGGTTCAAGACCTGACTGATGGCTTGACTAGACTGGAAGTTCAACTCACAAAGAAGGATGTGGAGCTGGACAAAGTCAAGGCCAAGCTTACTCTTGCCGAGGCAACATTTAAGAAACTCAACACGAGTTCTTCCAAGTTAGATGCAATTCTTGGGTTGAGCAAACCACTCAAGGCAGGTATGGGTTTTCGAGAGTCTTTAAATGCTATTACATCTACTTTGTCTAATAAGGAAGATAAGTTAGTTTTTGTTAAAGAAAGAGACCATGTTGAACTAATATCTTCTGATAAGTCTTCTGACAAGGTAAAAATATGTAACTACTATTACTCTACTGGACATTTGAAAAATGATTGTAAAACTCTCTTAAAGAAACAGTCCAGTTCCTGTGTGATACCTGAAGTGTTGCCTAGCACGTCAGATATCACCGATCGAAGAAAAATTATCAAAGTAGGAAAGTGTGGAAACCTAAGTCTAACCTGATATGTGATGTTGTGTGCACTGCCTTAAAAACTAATGTTGAAGGTTCATGGTATTTTGGTAGTGGTTGTTCTCGTCATATGACTGAAACAAAAATGTTTTTAAAGGAATATGAACCTATTCAAGATGGTAGTGTAACATATGGTGATGGTGGCAAGAGTAATATAGTAGGAAAAGGCATATTAAATGTACCTGGATTTCCTGCTTTGAAAAATATTTTGCATGTTGATGGACTTGTAACTAATTTAATTAGTATTAGCCAACTTTTTGATGACAACCTTGAAGTGAAATTCAATAAAAACACTTGTAAAGTTTTTTATTGTACCAATAATTGTGTTATGACTGGTACTAGGTCAAGTAGTAAATGTTATCTTGTTGAGGATAAACAAGTATGTCATTCTGTGAGGGTTGATGATGCTACTTTATGGCATCAAAAGTTGGGTCATGTCTATTTTCGAAACATTGTGAAACTCATTAATGCTGAAGCTATAAGAGGTATACCTAGTCTGGACATAAGTACGAAAATCATATGTGAAGATTGTCTCAAGGGTAAACAAACACGTGCTACCCATAGTGCTACCTAACATAATGAGGAGTATTCTGGGACAACTCACTGTTTCCAATTGATACATATGGATTTAATGGGTCCAGTGGAGGTAGACAGTTTAAGTGGTAAGAAATATACTTTTGTAATAGTTGATGATTTTTCTAGATTTACTTGGGTATATTTTTTGAAAGAAAAATTAGAAACTTTTGAAAAGTTTAAGATCTTACATGCTAAAATCAAAAACATGTTTTCTGCTCTTATCATGCGAATAAGGTCTGATCATGGAACGGAGTTTGATAATTCATTGTTCTTTACTTTTTGTGAATTAAAATGAATTAAACATGAGTTTTCTGCTCCCAAAACACCTCAACAAAATGGGGTGGCTGAAAGGAAAAAACAGGACCTTACTTGAGATGGCACGTGTGATGTTGTTTTCAAAAAGAATTTCAAAAAGATTTTGGGCTGAGGCCTTAAACACAGCTTGTCACACGACCAATAGAGTGTTTCTAAGACCTGGTACTAGAATGACACCTTATGAAATTTTGAATGGTAGGATACCAAAGGTTCATTATTTTCATACATTTGGGTGCGTGTGTTATTTTCTAAATGATCGGGATTACTTAGCTAAATTTGACTCTAAAAGTGATAAGGCTATATTTCTTGGGTATGCTCAAGACAGTCGAGCATATAGGGTTTATAACCTTAGGTTAAAAACCATTCAGGAATCAATTAACGTTGTTTTTGATGATTTAGCAAGTGTTACAGGTAATGGAGTACAGGAATCTCCATTGATATTGCTGGAAGAACTGGAGGATCAAAATCAAGCAAGTGATACCCCAGGTGCTGGCCCAAGTGTTGCCACTGAAGGGATAGCATCTTCGGTATCACCCAAGACCAGTCCAGCAACTGAAAAGGATGAACAGTCAGATGATGATGCTCATGTGCATGAAGATTTGAGAAGGTATCCACCAGCTAGGATTAGAAGAGATCATCCTTCATCTCAAATCATTGGAGAAGCAAGTGAAGGGATACGAACAAGGAACAAAGGGTACTTTAGTAACCGTGAAATGGCAAGGTATGTGTGCATGTCCACCACATACCACAAGGTAAAATATTCCTGTTTTGTTTCTTCTTTAGAACCCAAAAATATTTCTGAAGCTTTAAAAGATAATTTTTGGATACATGACATGCAAGAGGAACTTGAACAATTTGCTCGTAATGAAGTTTGGTGTTTAGTACCACGTCCCATTAATACAAATGTAATTGGTACAAAATGGATTTTCAAGAATAAATCAGATGAGCAAGGAAATATTGTTAGGAACAAAGCTCGTCTTCTAGCTCAAGGTTAAACTCAAATTGAAGGTGTTGACTTTGATGAGACCTTTGCTTCTGTTGCTAGAATAGAATCCATAAGACTCCTCTTGGCTATAGCTTGTTTTCTAAAAATTACCTTGTTTCAAATGGATGTTAAAGTTGACTTTTTAAATGGTTATTTAAAAGAAGAAGTTTTTGTTGAACAACCAAAAGGATTTGAAGATCCTCATCTACCAAACCATGTGTATAGACTTGATAAAGCCTTATATGGCTTGAAACAAGCTCCACGTGCATGGTATGGTCGCTTAACCTCTTTCTTACTTGAATATGGTTTTACAAGAGGTGAAGCAGATAGGACCTTATTTATCCTAAGGCATGGCAAAGAAACAGTTATTGTTCAAATCTATGTTGATGACATAGTCTATGGCTCTACTTCTCAAACATGTTTAAAAGATTTTGTAGAGGCTATGACATCAACATTTGAAATGAGCATGATTGGTGAGTCAACATTCTTTCTAGGCTTGCAGGTGAAACAATCAAATGAAGGAATATTCATTTCTCAAAGCAAGTATGCAAAGAGCCTAGTGAAACGGTTTGGGTTGGAAGGAGCAAAAAGTTCAAAAATCCCTATGTGCTCTTCTCTTAAACTTGGTAGAGACCAAGTAGGTGAGGATGTTGATCCTACTCTTTATCATTCTATGATAGGTAGCCTTCTCTATCTCACTTCTAGTCGTCCTGATATCATGTTTAGCGTGTGTGTTTGTGCACGTTATCAAGCTAATCCTAAAGTCTCACAGCTTAATTCTGTCAAAAAGATAATTAAATATGTTTGAGGAACAAGTGAATTAGGGATTTGGTTCAGTAAGGATACTAATACCAATTTGGTAGGCTTTAGCGACTCGGATTGGGCGGGGGATATGGATGATAGGAAAAGTACTAGTGGGGGGTGTTTTTACTTGGGTAACAATTTAGTTTCATGGTATAGTCGTAAACAAAATTGTATCTCTCTTTTTACAGCTGAGTCTGAGTATGTTGCAGCTGGTAGTTGTTGTTCACAAAAATTATTTGGCTAAAACATATGCTAGATGACTATGGCCTAGAGAGTAATTCTTTGACTATGTACTGTGATAACCTGAGTGCTATCAACATTTCAAAAAACCCTGTTCAACATTCTCGTACTAAGCACATAGATATACGTCATCATTTTCTTAGAGATATGGTAGATAAAGGCCTAATTAACATTGATCATATTGATACTAAGTATCAACTGACTGATATCTTTACCAAGGCCTTAGACCACGAGAGATTTTCTAGTTTGAAAAGATCTCTTGGTCTTTGTAATCTCTGAGTCTGTTTGTCTGTGCTACCCCAGGTGATATTATCACTCAGGGTAACACTTGTATATTAGTGTAATTTTTTCTGTTTATTTAAAAAAAATGATTTCATTCTCTTTTGTTCTGGTTAGCTTAGTTCTAACCGTGGCACATGCTGACCTTTTTGTTATGGTAGGTTATTTCTTAGGTTATCATGTGTGATATCATTTCCCTTCATATGCTTAAAGTGACAAAGTCACTAATCTTTTCTTTTTGATAAATAAAAGGCAAAGACATTTTATCCATACTATTCTCTCGAGGTCGGGGCACGGTGTTCGCTGAAACGATGTACTCTTGCCAATGAGAATGTATGAGGTAGTTTATGCTAAGTATTAGGGACATGGAGTTCGCTACTACAGTGTACCCTACTTCAAAGGCATAAATCACTTTATCTTTACACTTGAAATATAACTCGAAGCACGGAGCTCGTTACTACGATGCTTTCTTGTTTAAAGAAGTGTATTGATCATTTATAACAAGCAATGTACTTAAAAAGAATATAGGCTTATAATGCCTAAAAGTGCATGAAAAATACTCAGCTTGTTATGCCTTAAGTGTCTAAAAAAGGCTAAGCTTGTTATGCCTCAAGTGTTTGAAACTGAAAAATATTTATCAAGGGAATTTATATCACATGTGTTATCCTGCGTGTTACCATCATTACCTTAACACATTAGTGTGTGCTATATTAGTTTTTTTTTTTATTTTCGAAATATTGTTGATTAATTTTTCAAAATCTGAAAGTCATTTTAATTAAAGAGTTTACGATTTTGAAAACGTCTTCAACAAGTTTTCTTTACTTTTGGTGAACTTTGTTGAGTAACTAACTTATATTTATTTTGATTTGTGCATATAATGTTTTGGGCCTAGTTGCAAAATATTTAGTTTACTTATTTTTATTTTTTATGATTTACTTAAAAAAAATTATTATTTTTTCATTTTATTTTGTTCAACCGTGTTGTTTTATTTTTTGTTGGGTTTTTATAAATATTGTGGGGTTAGGGTTTATTGTTAATGAGTGGATATGGATAAAGGTGAGCTTTTTTAGGGGTTAGATGGGATGGGGTAAGTTTAAAGTGTCAAATCAATTTAATTAGATGTTCCCCATCCATTTCTCTCTCTTAATTCCCTAATTTTTCTCTAACTCCCCTCTTATCTCTCTCTATCTAACCATTACTTCCTTTCTCTTTAAACCCCGTTCTGCGTCTTCGTATCTCCCAAAACCTAGGTCAAACCCGTCTCCAAAAAATTCCAAAAATTCTCCATGGCTTCTCCATCCAAAGCCAATACCGAACCATCTCTCACAGACCAAATGGACATTTCACCAAGCATTGCCCACTCCGTTGCTTCTCGTGTAGCCATGGAAACCTCTCCCATGATTACACCAAGTTCTTCTCCTCCTACAATGGCTATTGTGTCATCCTCTGCCCCCATTGCCTCTTTTGAACATGGAATTCCCAAGGTAACTCTCATCCCAGCTGAACCGAAAAGAAAGAGGAAAGCTCCAACATCCAAGCTATCTCCTCAAGTTGCAAAGAGGAGGTCTTTCAACCGCATTAGGTCAATCAGGTCCAAGGCAACTTCAAATACCACCTCTGATCCGGTTGAAGTCTCAGAAAGCTCCCTAGATGTGTCCTCACCCCATGTGAGTGACGATAATTTTGATGCCAACAAGGAGAAGGAGCCTTCTGTGGATTCTTTTGATGCTTGGGTGGATGGTGATGAAGAGGAAACTCTCTCTGATTTTCAGAAGAAGAAGGCCAAGGGCAAAGCTTCTGTGAGTGCTACCAAAGGTGCTACCAAGAAGAAGATATCATCTGAGGTAACACCTGCCCCCTCCTCTGTTCCTACTCATTCCTCTAGTGATAATTCTGGTGATGAGATTATTTGAAATAAAGAGGATAAGGCTTTTCCAAAACCTTTTCTTACTCTGGAATTTTATAAGAAAGAAAATATGGAATTTTGGTTGAATAATTCGAGTAAGAGATTGTTAAAAGAAAAGCACATTGATGAGGGTCAGTTAGAAAAGGAAGGAATGTTTCAATTTTTGAAGGACATGAATTTTCTTAAAGCTAATAATCGTGCTTCTGTGTTTGTTGAAAGTGTTGTGAGAAATTTCTTTGCTAACCTACATGCTCATTTGGATGATGAAGGTTCTGAAAAATTTGGGAAGGTATTTGTTAGGGAAAAAGTTTATTCATTTACTCCAGCCCTAATTAACAAGGTTTTAGGCCTCCCAAATTTAGATGATGAGAGCATTAGGGTTAATAGGGATGAAATGGTAAAATTGCTCACTCACAACAAACTGCAGTCCTGGCCTTTAAAAGAGAAACTTCATGCTTCTAGGCTTACTTCTCTATATTATGTGCTTCACAAATTGTGCATCTTCAATTGGCTTCCTACAACTAATGAACCTATTGTGACATTGGAGCATGTGAATGTGTTGTACAGATTGGGTAAGAACTTAAGGATTAACTTTGGAAGATTAGTGTTCAAACACTTAGCTTCATGGGGTAGAAAGAAAGAAATGAACATTAGCTTTTTCCCCTATCCTTCTCTAATCTTCAAAGTTTTAGTATCTCAATCCTTGCCCATTGAAGCCTCTGATGTTTTCACCACTGAACCTGAGTACTATACCATTGATCAACAACTGAAAAAGGGTAAAAGATATAAAAAAGATCTTCCTTGGAACAAATCTGATGAAACAGCCCATGTTCTTCCCAGTGCTATCTCACGTGATATCCCAAGTGCCTCCCAGTCTTTGCCCTAATACTTTTGCGAGGCGATGCTTTGCAAGTATTCTGACCAACATGATAAATCTTCTGGGTAACTCTGGTCCATCAATCCCAAAGGAAACAGTGATTAAATTCTTGCACAAACAGTCAAGTGCAATGGGAGAACTTGTTAAGGGATGGGCTAAGCTTAAGCAGGTTACATATGCTTTTATTGATGAAATTTCTTCCCAAACAGGGGGAGGATCTGCTGCTGCTGCTGCTGCAACTTCTGGAGGTGGTGCTACTGCAGGTGCTACCACCAGTGCTGGCCCAAGTGATGGTGGAAGTGATAGGGTAGGAGATCAGGAGGAAGATGAAGAAGAAGAGGAGTTTGAAGAAGAAGAAAGCTGAAACCTGAAGGTTGATAAACCTGAAGGTTGATGCTACCACTATCTTGTGGGTGGCTGTTTTTGTGGTGGTCCTAAAACAATTTCTTTTATTTTTGTGATGTGATGTGGTTCCCTAAACAATTTTCTTTTATTTTGTTTATATTTTCTAAACACTTTAGTTGGTTTGTTTAAAAACTTTAACTGCTAGGATGTTTTGCTAGTTTTGGATGATATTTTGCTACAATGGTTTATGTTTTTTTTATGCTAACTTAGTTTACTTCAAAAACTTTTTAAAGTTTGAAATAAATTAGTTTATTATGATAAATCATTGTTTAGGATTAGCTCCTTGATTAAGGGGGAGTTAATTTTCTTGGAGATATTATACTATGTTTCTATGCTCTGTATATTTGTTCATAGACTAACCTTGCAGGACCGCAGCACATTAGGTTTGGAAAAAAATATCCAACTAAGGGGGAGATTGTTAGTGTAAACTGCAGGTGATATCGTAGATGATTTCCCAAATTCCAGGTGATATCGCAGATGATTTCCTGAATTGGAATTTATATAGTTGTATATTTCTTACTTATTATTTAATGGACTAATGTGCTAATATAATCTGTATAGTCTATGATTTATATTTATATTTAGAGTGCAATAGCATCAAATAAGGAGCTAGACACGTGTGGAATTTAGAAGGAAACAATTTATGCATTTTATGCATAAATCCGTAACTTTGGCAACAACAATTAAAATGTGTGGAGACTTGGTCAAGGAGTTATTGCTGAATAAAAGAAGAGTACAAGGTTGATAAAGCTTGGGAGTACAAGGCATGGAAGCTTGACTTGGAGATAAAAACTTGGTTGCTACATTTGAGGAAGTGGGAGCTAAAATTAAGGAACTACCTCAACCACTCTCCCTACACTCCCTCAACGTGCATACACAGCCCCAAGGTTGTTAATTGAGTAGCCTTCAAGTATTTGAAGACTATAAATAAGCTTGGAAGGTTTCATTTGAAGATATGCCAATTTACACCAACTTATACACACCTTCGAAAGCTTAGAGATAGAGTTCTTTGTTTGATTATTTTAATTCTTCCTCCCTTGTAATTTCGCACTTGATTACATTGGTATCAAGTTGTGTGAAGGCTAGGATAGGATTCCGTTCTTTATCTCTTGTTCCATAGAGCTCAAAATTGTTATAGCTATAGGGAATATTTTCGGCTTTGTAAATTCAGTTATAGTGATTATAAAGTCTTGCCTAAGAGGCACTCTCAAGTTATATTTATATAACTTGAGAAAAACAATTTTGGTGTTTTTATTCCACTGCAAACTCTTTTTCAAAATTGTTTTATTTTCGAAGTGTGTGCGTGCTATCCCAAGTGCTATCGTTGGTGCTGTTATCACCTTGGATATCACTTGTGATTCTGGCCGTAACAATTTCATATATATATATATATATATATATATATATATATATATATAGGGTCACACTCCAATGAGAACCGTTTAAAATGACAACCGTGAGAATCACTTGTATACAGTAGATATTTAGCTACTGTATACATATACAATAGACTGTATACATATACAGTAGATACTTAGCTACTGTATTCAAGTATATATATATATATATATATATATATATATATATATATATATATATATATATATATATATATATATATATATATATATATATATATATATCGAATTAATTGCAAATCAATACCCAAAACAAGTAAAATCAAGCTCCTAATCAACTAATTTTTGAGCATAAAAAGAGGATTGAGGCTTCATGTAAATTGTAATCACCCTCCATTTTCAAACTTTAATGAAATACTCCAATCACTGATTTTTCTCAAACAACCTCACACACAGTAACGTTGATAATATAAATTATGCTCCTCCAATTGATTTTCTTAGTTTTTGATTTCATGGATTCGATTGGGGCATAGGTGTCGATTTCATGGATTCGAGTTTCTTGGAAGCTTTATCGACGGTGGATTTGAGGGATTTGTAGGAGGAAGTGCGGTAGATGAAGAGGTAAAAGATAAGATTGATTTGAGGGCTTATAGGAATGGGTTGGGAAGGATGAGGGAGGAGGATTATTTTGCTCACTAGGTGACATGTATTGCAGATATCTATTTAACTTAAAAAATGAATGTCGTTAGCCCTAAGTACCTTAAACGAGCATCCAAAACAAATAAGGTACTGTGTTTGTAACGAAAATTAGTTTAGGTATGATAACCAAATAAGTCCTATAGTTAGGATAATTTTGTTGCATTTTTTCCTTTTTATTATAAACAATTTTCGCTGTAGAATATTGATTCGTTAAATAAATATTTATTTAATTCAAAAGAGTAGATTTATTAACTAAATGTCAATCTATATTACAATAGAGGTCAAGAATTATCGCCACATAATGAATGGCTAGGATTGTGTTTCAGAAAAGACAAAGGGTGGTCATGATTGATCTTCACCTCCAACATCAGTTTTAACTTTTTTTATTTTCAATCATTGGATTTCTATTCAATTTGTTTGATCCTACGGCTGTAGATTGGCGGTTTCTATCTCAATACATACTCCCTCCATCACGAGACTTTTAGTCAAATTGCAATAATTTTAACTATTAATTTAAAAATCATTATTGAAAATATTATTAATTGTGTTATAATAAAAAAAATTATTAGAATCACTATTTTTTATTTAAATTATTGATCAAAGTTACATCAATTTGACTAAAAATTTGCATTCACTTGGGACGGTACGGGAGTATAATAATGTAGTAATAGTATACATAACTATTATTTGAAAATTGACGTGTACCAAAATTTTCAATTCAAATGTAAATGGAAAGAAAACAAGCAAGTGGTTTGGTTGTGTGTACCAACTGTTTGACTTTTTCTCAATTTACAATTTAACTGACATGGATTTTGGTTACTTTTGTAATATACTTTTTAAAAATAAAAGTATGTAGATTCGATCGCTCCCTTTATTTTGCAGAATCAACTCAATCAGATTTAGACATATTTTTATAAAAATAATATGAATAATTTTATAGAAAAATATAGATATTTTCATGAAATTCTAAAAATTGTTATTGATAGTATTTTTAATGGTAAAACAATAACAATTTTTATAATTGCATAAAAATATCTAAATTACAGTAAAATTACAGTAAAAATTCGATTGAGTTGACTATTAAAGTCAAAGTGATCTAAATTTTTCGAGACGGAGGGAGTATTTGTTTTTATAATCTGTCGCAAATAAAAAAATATGATGTTATATTTCCAAGTCATATATCATGGACATCTTTTTTGACTAAAATTTTTCATTCACGTGAAACGGTGCGGGAGTATAAAAATGTAGTAATAGTATACATAACTATTATTTAGAAATTGGCGTGTACCAAGATTTTCAATTCAAATGTAAATGGAAAGAAAACAAGCAAGTGGTCTGGTTGTATGTACCGACTGTCTGACTTTCTCTCAATTTACAATTTAACTGACATGAATTTTGGTTACTTTTGTAATATACTTTTTAAAAATGAAAGTGTGTAGATCCGATCGCTCCCTTTATTTTGAAGAATCAACTCAATCAAATTTTGACATATTTTTATAAAAAATATAGAAAAATATCGATATTTTCATGAAATTCTAAAAATTGTTATTGATAGTATTTTTAATGGTAAAACAATAACAATTTTTTTAATTGCATAAAAATATTTAAATTTTCATAAAATTACGGTCAAAATTCGATTGAGTTGACTATTAAAGTCAAAGTGATCTAAATTTTTCGAGACGGAGGGAGTATTTGTTTTTATAATCTGTTGCAAATAAAAAACATATGATGTTATATTTCCAAGGCATATATCATGGACATCTTTTTTTAAGGAACAATTTGATCATTTCACATGACATATTACCCGGAGTTAGTTTCATGACTAACTTCCGTTAGCCAAAATGCATATTTTGACCTTAATTTAATGCAATACTCCCTCTACTTCTATTCCGAATAATCTTACCCACTTTGTCATCTAGAGCGTCTTATTGATAAGTCTCATTTTCTATGAACGAAAGTATATAATATTTATTTATTAATGAGACTCATTTGTAATACTCATAACGACTATCGCCATACTATTTTATATCACATTTTCTCTCTCACCTCAGTTCATAACTGCATATTGACTTTACACAAAGAACGGTTGATATCAATCCATAACCGCTACGATCCAAGGGCTGTCATTTGATAATTTAATTTCTTCTTCAATTCTAACCGTAAGATTAATTATCAATGCTTTAATCCAACGACTCTCATTAACCGATTTCTAAAATTATCCCTGAATTTATCAATCACAATCTCTCTCTATTTTTCGCGATATCAGTATACTTCAGCTGTTTCATATTAAATATTTTTTATAAAATTTAATATATTGTTGTATTAATAATATTTAAAATTTTATGAATATATGAATTTTAGTAACTTTTTTGTTAAATTTAAATTAAATTAACTAAAAAATAAAGTTATGAGATTTATAATGGGATGAATAACTAACTAACTAAATGGCGGGACCTAATATCGATAACATGACACATTTATATATAACTATATATATGTGTATATATTGATCTAATGCATGTTTTAAATAGGTTTTGACAAAAAATTTACAAGATACTGAAGCTCCAACTGATTCACAAATGACTCTGTTAGTGTAAACTGCAGGTGATATCGTAGATGATTTCCCAAATTCCAGGTGATATCGCAGATGATTTCCTGTACTGGAATTTATATAGTTGTATATTTCTTGTTTATTATTTAATGGACTAATGTGCTAATATAATCTGTATAGTCTATGGTTTATGTTCATATTTCAGACTGCAATAGGATCAAAGAATGAGCTAGACACGTGAGGAATTTGGAAGGAAATAATTTATGCATAAATAACATTTTATGCATAAATTCATTACTTTGGCAACAACAATTAAAAACGTGTGGAGACTTGGTCAAGGAGTTGTTGCTGAATAAAAGAAGAGTACAAGGTTGATAAAGCTTGGGAGTACAAGGCGTGGAAGCTTGGACTTGGAGATAAATCAACTCAGTTGCTATTTTTGAGGAAGTGGGTGCTTAAATCAAGGAACAACCTCAACCTCTTCCCCACTCTTCCACAAACATGCAAATACAGCCCCAAGGCTGTTTATTGAGTAGCCTTCAAGTAAATTAAAGACTATAAATAAGCTTGGAAGGTTTCATTTGAAGATATGCCAATATTTGCCATTTCATACACACCTTCGAAAGCTTAGAGATAGAGTTCTTTGTTTGGTTCTTTTAATCCTTTCTCCCTTGTAATTTCGCACTTGATTACATTGGTATCAAGTTGTGTGAAGGCTAGGATAGGATTTCGTTCTTTATCTCTTGTTCCATAGAGCTCAAATTGTTATAGCCATAGGGAACATTTTCGGCTTTGTAAATTCATTATAGTGATTATAAAGTCTTGCCTAAGAGGCACTCTCAAGTTATATTTATATAACTTGAGAAAAACAATTTTGGTGTTATTATTCCGCTGCAATCTCTTTTACAAAATTGTTTTATTTTCGAAGTGTGTGAGTGTTATCCTAAGTGCTATCGTTGGTGCTGTTATCACCTTGGATATCACTTGTGATTCTGGCCGTGACATTTTCAATTGGTATCAGAGCAGGTCACTTGACGATACTAAGTGCTTGGTCTAGGTGTCATGGCTTATGATCCTGCAAATCCAAACCAAAAACGTCTTCCTGTTTTAGATGGTTCGATTTATGCATATTGGAAGATCCGCCTTCGCTCGCATATCAAATCAATTGATCTTCGAGCATGGCGATCTATAGTTAATGGGTACTCTCTTCCACTTTTACCTCCTGATGAGGATGGTGATGTCCAAGTTAAACCAGACTACGAGTGGACTAATGAAGAGATCACCCTAGCTAACTTTAATGAGAAAGCTCTTAATGCTATTTTTGAGTGGGTTGACATGCACATTTCTAAACTTGTTCAAAATTGTTCCACAGCTAAAGAAGCTTGGGATATTTTACAAAGGTTTTGTGAAGGTGATTCTAGTGTGCGTGAAAACAAACTTAGAGGTCTTACTAGCAAATTTGAAAGATTGAGAATGGGTGAAAATGATACCATTTCCTCTTATTTTGAAAAATTGTTTGACATTGCTAATGAGTGTCAACTTTTAGGTGAACCTTTTACAAACAAAAAATTGGTTTCAAAGGCTATTAGAACTCTCCCTGAGCGTTTTAATATGAAGGTTTCATCTATAGAAGAGGCTCACAATCTTTCTACTATGGATATCAATTCCTTAATGAGCATTTTAAAAATTTTTGAGTCAAACCTTGCTGAGCAAAGTGAAGCTTCTAAAGGCAAGAGTGTTGCTTTAAAAGTTCAATCCTCTAGTGTATCAACTGATGAGGATGATGAAATTTTTGAGGAATTAGGTGAAGATGCCAGTGTTGCCTTGCTTGCTAGGAAATATAACTCTATGTTACGAAAATTTAACAAAGAAAATGTGCAGGTGAAGGCTAAAGAGCAACAAACCAAGGTGTACAATTCAATGCCAAAGAGGACATTTCCATCTACTCAAAAAGGTGGTCCCATAAGGAGATCATCATCAGATCAATCTAGATCTGATCTGAAATACCTTGAATCAATCCAATGTCATGCATGCTCTAGATGGGGTCATTACTCAAACGAGTGTGCTAACACTCTAAGGAAGATGGGAAAGAACCTATGGGTTTCACTCAGTAACAATAAGGATGAGGAGACCAATCAATCTGAAGATTCAGATCAAACAACAATGGTGGTCACAAATTGTGCCTCAGATTCTGTCAGTGATACCTCATGTGATACCCAAAGTGGGATAGCACCTGAGATATCATCCAACAGGTATATAGATTTTAATTTGATATATAAATGTTGTTTGTTTTGTGGGTTCTGTTAACATGGATGCAGGCAGTTCACAAGAGGGTGAACAAAGTAAGGAGTTCAGCAAGGATGAACTCATTTGTGGTCTTAAGAACTTTTGCAAAGAATTGGTGGACGAATGGAAGAAAGAGAACAAGAAGGTGGTTTCTCTATCCAAAGAGGTTCAAGACCTAACTGATGGCTTGACTAGATTGGAAGTTCAACTCACAAAGAAGGATGTGGAGCTGGACAAAGTCAAGGCCAAGCTTACTCTAGCCAAGGCCACATTTAAGAAACTCAACACGAGTTCCTCCAAGTTGGATGAAATTCCTGGGTTGAGCAAACCACTCAAGGCAGGTATGGGTTTTCAAGAGTCCTTAAATGCTATTACATCTACTTTAGCTAATAAGGAAGATAAGTTAGTTTTTGTTAAAGAAAGAGACCATGTCGAACTAATATCTTCTGATAAGTCTTCTGACAATGTGAAAATATGTAACTACTGTTATTCTACTGGATATTTGAAAAATGATTGTAAAACCCTTTTAAAGTAACAGTCCAGTTCCTCTGTGATACCTGAAGTGTTGCCTAGCACGTCAGATATCACCTACTGTCAGAAGAGAAATTATCAAAGTAGGGAAGTGTGGAAACCTAAGTCTAACTTGATATGTGATGTTGTGTACACTGCCTTAAAAACTGATGTTGAAGGTTCATGGTATTTTGATAGTGGTTGTTCACGTCACATGACAGGAACAAAAATGTTTTTGAAAGAATATGAACCTATTCAAGGTGGTAGTGTAACATATGGTGGTGGTGGCAAGAGTAATATAGTAGGAAAAGGCATTTTAAATATACCTGGATTTCCTGCTTTGAAAATTTTTTTGCATGTTGATGGACTTGTAACTAATTTAATTAGTATTAGCCAACTTTGTGATGACAACCTTGAAGTGAAATTCAATAAAAACACTTGTGAAGTTTTTTATTGTACCAATAACTGTGTTATGACTGGTACTAGGTCAAGTAATAACTGTTATCTTGTTTAGGATAAACAAGTGTGTCATTCTGTGAGAGTTGATGATGCTACCTTGTGGCATCAAAAGTTGGATCATGTCCATTTTCGAAACATTGTGAAACTCATTAAGGCTGAAGCTATAAGAGGTATACCTAGTCTGGACATAAGTAAGAAAATCATATGTGAAGATTGTCTTAAAGGTAAACAGACACGTGCTGCCCATAGTGCTACCCAACACAATGAGGAGTATTCTGGGACAACTCACTGTTTTCAATTGATGCATATGGATTTAATGGGTCCAGTTGAGGTAGACAGTTTAGGAGGTAAGAGATATGTTTTTGTAATAGTTGATGATTTTTCTAGATTTACTTGGGTATATTTTTTGAATGAAAAATCAGAAACTTTTGAAAAGTTTAAGATCTTACATGCTAAAATCAAAAACATGTTTTGTGCTCTTATCATGCGAATAAGGTCTGATCATGGAACGGAGTTTGATAATTCATTGTTCTTTACTTTTTGTGAATTAAAAGGAATTAAACATGAGTTTTATGCTCCTAAAACACCTCAACAAAATGGGGTGGCTGAAAGGAAAAATAGGACCTTACTTGAAATGGCACGTGTGATGTTGTTCTCAAAAAGAATTTCAAAAAGATTTTGGGCTGAGGCCTTAAATACGGCTTGTCACACGGTCAATAGAGTTTTCCTAAGACCCGGTACTAGAATGACACCGTATGAAATTTTGAATGGTAGGGTACCAAAAGTACATTATTTTCATACATTTGGGTGTGTGTGTTTCGTTCTAAATGATCGGGATTACTAAGCTAAATTTGACTCTAAAAGTGATAAGGCTATATTTCTTGGGTATGCTCAGGATAGTCGAGCATATAGGGTTTATACCTTAGGTTAAAAACCATTCAAGAATCAGTTAATATTGTTTTTGATGACTTAGCAAGTGTTACAGGTGATGGAGTGCAGGAATCTCCATTGATATTGCTGGAAGAGCTGGAAGATCAAAATCAAGTAAGTGATACCCCAGGTGCTGACCAGAGTGTTACCACTGAAGGGATAGCATCTCCGGTATCACCTAAGACCAGTCCAGCAACTGAAAAGGATGAACAGTCTGATGATGATGCTCATGTGCATGAAGATTTGAGAAGGGATTCACCAGCTAGGATTAGAATAGATCATCCTTCATCTCAAATTATTGGAGAAACAAGTGAAGGGGTACGAACAAGGAACAAGGAGCGTTTTAGTAACTGTGAATTGGTGAGGTATGTGTGCATGTCCACCACATACCATAAGGTAAAATATTCCTGTTTTATTTCCTCTTTAGAACCCAAAAATATTTCTGAAGCTTTATAAGACAATTTTTGGATACATGCCATGCAAGAGGAAAAGTTTATTCATTTACTCCAGCCCTAATTAACAAGGTTTTAGGCCTCCCAAATTTAGATGATGAGAGCATTAGGGTTAATAGGGATGAAATGGTCAAACTGCTCACTCACAACAAACTTCAGTCCTGACCTTTAAAGGAAAAACTTCATGCTTCTTGGCTTACTTCTCTGTATTCTGTGCTTCACAAGTTATGCATCTTCAATTGGCTCCCTACTACGAATGAACCCATTGTTACATTGGAGCATACTAATGTCTTATACAGATTTGGTAAGAATCTAAGGATTAACTTTGGAAGATTAGTGTTCAAACACTTAGCTTCATGGGGTAGAAAGAAAGAAATGAACATTAACTTTTTCCCCTATCCTTCTTTAATCTTCAAAGTTTTAGTGTTTCAATCCTTGCCCATTGAAGCCTCTGATATTTTTACCACTGAACCTGAGTACTATACCATTGATCAATAACTGAAAAAGGGTAAAATGTATACAAAAGATCTTCCTTGGAACAAATCTAATGAAACAACCTCTGTTCTTCCTAGTGCTATCTCACGTGATATCCCAAGTACTTCCCCAGGTGCTGCCCCTAATACTTTTGCAGGAACTGATGCTGCAAGTATTCTGTCCAACATGATAAATCTTCTGGGCAATACTGGTCCATCAATCCCAAAGGCAACAGTGCTCAACTGTTTGCACAAACAGTCAAGTGCAATGGGAGGACTTGTTGAGGGATGGGCTAAGCTTAAGCAGGCTACTGATGCTTTCATTGATGAAATTTCTTCCCAAACAGGGGGAGGATCTGCTGATGCTGCATCTACTGGAGCTGGTGCTACTGCAGGTGCTACCACCAGTGCTGGCCCAAGTGATGGTGGAAGTGATAGGGAAGGAGATCAGGAGGAAGATGAAGAAAAAGAGGAGTTTGAAAAAGAAGAAAACTGAAACCCGAAGGTTTTTGAACCTGAAGGTTGATGTTTCCACTATCTTGTTGGTGGCTGGGTTTGTGGTGTCTTAAAACAATTTCTTTTTATTTTGGTGATGTGGTGTGGTTGATGGAGAAAATTCCACTGTGTAATAAAAACCTTGCAAGTGTACAAGTCACCGAAGTAGCAATGTACAATAGTAAGGGTCGAACCACAGAGACTTGTGTGATTTAACAAGTAAATTTAATTAATGCTAAAAGTAACAAAATGGGGGTTTTTGATTTGGATTTATTAACTAAAATATTAAAACAAGAAATTAAACTATTTAATTAAAGAAAACAAGAAAACAATAAACTAGGATTTAATCAGATCAAAGAAATTCACGAATTGGATTTCATAATTGCATCCCCTCTATGCTAATGATTTTGATAAGCAAAATAACAATCTCATTCAAAGACTCTTTCACTTGGTTAAGGGTTGGGACGTTTGGTGTGTGAATTGCAACCCAAATATTTCTATCTTGTTATCAATTCCGGTAGGTCAAAATAACATTCAAGAAACTCATTAAGACCACAAGAAATATATGAATCTAAGTTGTATTGTATTCCGGTAGGTCAACAATCCAACCTAATTGATGAATTAGGGTGCTTTAAATAAACTGTTCACGGTAGTGCAACAGTCTAAAACGAATAAAATAGTGATAATTAATTCATCAAACAAGAATGAGAGAGTTTGGAAGAATTCAAACTTGAATTAGCATAGAGGTTCCACAATTACTAAATCCAATCCATGAAAAGGAAATTTAGCTACTCATATTCATGATCACAATCACAAAGTATGAATAATAACAATGCATCAAACCTAGAAAAAGAGCAAAAACCTTCAAAATCCGAAATCCTTCAATCCTTCAAAAACCTAGGCAAGAAAATAAGACAAAAGGTACCTAATAATAATAATAGTAGGAATATATATAGTCCCTAATGCAGTCCTTCATAAACTAGGAAAAAGATTTAAGAAAATCCATCAAAATCTGCTCCAATATCCGTGCTGACGTCACTAAACGCGTTCTGGCACGAGTCGTGCTAATTAGCACGAGTCGTGCCCTTCAGTTCCAGTCGTGATAACGACTCGTGCCAGACCCCTCCAATCGTTCTGAGTAACTTTGCTTGAAATCACCTTGGCTGTCACTCGTGAGAACGAGTCGTGCTCCCATGGTCCACTCGTTCTGAGTAGCTTGCTTGATTTGGCTTGACTCCATTCGTTCCCAAGTCGTGCTCTGGCCTTCTTCAGTCGTGCTCCACTCGTGCCAAAAGCAGAATTGCCCCATTTTGACTCAGCTTTGACCTGGCCTTCGTCCCTTGACCGTGCTTGACCCCGAGCTCGAACCTCGACCAATTTGCTGCCCTTTTTCCACTGACAAGTAATTTGCACGCTCCACAAGATTTCACAACCAATTACAAATAAAAAGCCAAAAATACCCTCAAAGATCATTGTTTTCTCACACAACCTCACATAACAAAATGTCACTCAAATACATCAAAACTAAACTAAATACATCAAAAAATCATTGTAAAGCATCCGGAAACATAGGCAAAAGATATGTATCAAATCCACTCATCAAATTCCCCCACACTTAGACCATTACTCGTCCCTGAGTAATATCCTAACTCCAACCTAAAATTGGTCTAAAGCAGATGTGCGGGAGAAAATGATACCTAGCCTCCTCTAACCACCAATACTAATCAAACAAAATGATACCGGAGTGTACAAAACTCTGTCTCCATAAGACTCCCCAAACGAAAATCAATGGCCCTAGCTTAACATCAAACTCCATGATAAAATGAACGTCCAAACTAGGGCCCTCACAATGATAGTGGGGGGAAACTAAAATGTCCTAAACTTTCCCCCACACTTGCTCACACTACCCAATGTACACCCTCGATCAAAAGTTAATGTTAAGAAAAAGTGATGCTCAACAAAAACTTACCTCGTGCTATTCTCCAACCCCCCTTATTACTCCAAGGTGCACGAGGATTTCTATCCTACCGCCTCTAACACGAACCTCCATCAACCAAAAAAATGTTCCTACCCGAACTCCTAACTCCCCCTTATGTCTCCACGCCGGTGAATAAGGATGTTTTCGCTCAAATTCTCACCTTTTGCCTAAGTGCCCTTTCGGGTTTTCACTTAGCCACTCTATTTTTTTTTATATATATATTTTTTTTATATATATTTTTTTTTTACGCATATACATACAATACAAGGCACCACCCTTCCCCCACACTTAAACTCCACAGTGTCCTCAATGTGTGCACAAAAATAAAATAGGACAGTTTAAATGTAAAAGGGAAGAGTATAAGAATAGGTACCATCAATATCTCGGGCCAAAGCCCCCATCTGGAAACTGGGCCTCTCGGGCCAACTGCCTCTGCCTCCTCCTATCAGCTCTCCTCATCATCTCCTGAAAATGCTCATCTGGGACTGGCTCGTACTGCCTCGGCTCAGGCTGCTGCATCCAAAGCTGTTGCTGATAGACCATTCTATTCGTGGTCTCTACCCTATCCTCCAAAGCCTCCAATCTATCGTCTTGAGCATCCCAACGCCTATCCACATAGTCGAACCGGGTGCGCCACATCACATTCTGCGCCTCCCGCGCCTCACACTCTTCTCTGTATCTCCTCTCTCTCTCCTCCGCATCTCTCTGGTACTGAGCATCTAAATATGCTCTCATATCACCCCAATAATCAAAGGCTCCAGCCATTCTCGACTGATCCTTCCCATGGCCTGCAAAGCCTCCACTGGTCCCAGTCTGAAACTGCTCTCTCATCTGATGGTCATCACCACCCTGCTGCTCTTGCTGCTGCTCTTCTTCATCATCACTCACTCTCTCACCCATATCTCTCCTCATATATCTCAATGTCATATCAGCTACAAATGGCATCCTCCAATCCCGTGCATATGGGCCCGCAGGGAATACCACTCCCGGTGCACACCTGAAGCTCCTCTCACCACCATAAGTAAAGGTCAATGCCTCATTCTGCCCGGAGATCCGCTCGAATGTGTCATATCGGTATAAGAAGAATCGATCATAGAATAAAGGCCCAGTTGCCTTCCCCACTGATTTAGGATGATTACGAACAAATTGTTCCACTAACAACGTCACCATACCACCCACCGGGATGTTCCCATTTCCATTAACACCCAACGCTTCACACCTCCTGAAAAACAGATCAACCCAATCCGGAATCACAGTATTAGACGGTAAAGCACACTCCATAGTTGCAAACTGTAGGGCGTTCATCTGCGCCGGCTCCCCATTAGCGTAGAAGGTCATAGATAAACCCCTATACAGGAGTTTCCACGCGGGATGGGAGAGAGATTTCATGACCACATAAGGTTTCTGCATAAATTTCCCTGTCAACTCAAAGAAGAATGTCTCAACAGTCCTATCTCTCTCTGACCACTCTCCTCTGGGCTCACTCACACCCAAATAATCTCTAGCTGCAGCATATGACATAACCCTCGTAATATCATTTGTATTAAAACGCACACTCCAAATCCCATTCTCCTCTCGTCTCTCTATGGTAGCCAAAAATTCAAGCGTCACTCGCTTGTATACCCCTGCACTTTTGCCCAAGAAACCTCCCAATCCGATGTTGTTCAATAATCCTGAAACCAAACCATGTAGTCCCAATTTCCTCAATGTATCCTCGCACAAGAATCTCGTCACCTGAATATCCCTACCATTCGCAAGGTTCCTCCATTTATTCTTTTGGGAATTCGTTAACTTAGTTAAACCCATAAAGTCATCGGGAGTTTGGGTGGGTTCCTCAATTACAATATTCCTCCTTTTCTTGGGCTGAGTTTCAACGGCTTTACCTTTGTCTTTTGTTCTTCCCATTATCAACACAATAACAGTCCACACAATCAGCAACAAAAATATTCCAAACAATACTACCCAAATAATCCCAACAATCCTCCAAATCCACCAATATCACAAATCAACAACCAACCACAACTTCAAACAACGGAGGAAACTGAAAATAGAATTACCTCTGAAGAGCTTAAGTCGCCGGAAAAATTTTGGCCGGAAATATGGCCGGAGAAGTCGCCGGAACTTGAGAAGAAGGTCGGAAAAGATGGAGAAGATCAATGCCACACCAACCTCCAAAGAATTTTGCTTCAATTTGCACTCCACTCCAAGCAATCGACAAACCCACACCACCTTCAAAGTTCAATTTTTTTCTTCAAAGAAAGCACCAAAAAGGAAGACTTTGGGGTTAAGATTTCGGAAAATAGGGGTTAAATGGGGTGGGGAAAAGGATTTTGTGGGTTAATAATGGAGGAATTGAGGGAATAATGGTAGAATTTAGAGAAAGAAAGATGGGTTCTTGAGTTTAGGGTAGAGAGAACAAAGGGGGAAAGGGGCGGCTGTGATATGGGAAAAAGGCAAATAGGGCACGACTTGAAAGGGCTTTGGAAACTGACAGTTTGAATTTTGAATTTGGCACGAGTCGTGCCATTTAGCACGAGTCGTGCTCCCTTGTCCAGTCGTTCTCACGACTCGTGCCCATCCTTCCAAGTCGTTCTGATCAAATGAGGCACTCGTTCCAACTCGTGCTCCCATTCGTGCTCAGGAGCACGAGTCGTGCTCTGCCTGGGCCAATTTTCAAATTTTCAAAATTTTTTTTTTTTTGGCCCAGGACTTTGGCTCCTCCACGCACTTTTCCTGCACATCATTAAACAAAGAGAATACCCTTCAGTAGCACCGGTTTAAAATACAATACAAATAAAAGACAACTAAAAGCGGAAGACCTTTATTATTATTTTTTTATTTTTTTATTTTTTTATAAATATCTCACCACCCCCCACACTTAAATCATGCTATGTCCTCATGGCATAGACCAAGAAAGATACAACACAATCCAAATGCAACGATGAAGAGACTGAAACGAAAATACGGAAAACCATAAATGTTACCTCCATTGGGTTGCCTCCCAACTAGCGCTTTGGTTAAAGTCGTTAAGCTCGACCTTATGCCCCAACAGAACTAGGTGGCCTCCTCCGGGTCCACCAACTCAATCACATCAATCATCTCCAAGATCGATACCCCTTCATAATATGGCTTCAGACGATGTCCATTCACCTTGAAGGTTCTCCCACTTTTCAAGTCCTTGATTTCAACAGCCCCAAATGAAGAAACAGTAACCACTTCATAGGGCCCATACCACTTGGAACATAACTTTCCCGGAAACAATTTCAACCTTGAGTTGAAAAGAAGGACTTTCATACCCGGCCTTAGAAATTTAGGCCTCAAGTGTTTGTCATGATAGCGTTTGGTCCTTTCTTTGTACAATTTAGCACTCTCATAGGACTCTTGTCGGAGCTCCTCAAGTTCATCAAGTGCGAGCAACCGCTTCTCCCCCGCTGCATTCAAGTCCATGTTCAATTCTTTGACCGCCCAATAAGACTTGTGTTCTAACTCCACCGGGAGATGACATTCTTTCCCATACACAATCCTATACGGGCTCATTCCAATTGGTGTTTTATACGCAGTTCTGTATGCCCACAATGCATCCCCCAACTTTAGTGCCCAATCCTTTCTGTTGGGACGCACTGTTTTCTCAAGCACACCCTTTATCTGCCGATTGCTCACCTCCACCTGTCCCGAAGTTTGGGGATGATATGCTGTAGCAAGCTTATGCACCACCCCATACTTTTTCAACACTAAATTGAACCTCTTATTGGTGAAGTGAGTACCTTGATCACTGATTATTGCCCGTGGCATGCCATACCTGCTGAAAATATTCTCACAAACAAACTTGCAAACGACATTAGCATCATTAGTTCGGGTGGCAATTGCCTCCACCCACTTTGAAACATAATCAACAACAACAAGTATGTACAAATAACCGTGGGACGGGGGAAACGGACCCATAAAATCAATGCCCCAAACATCAAAAATATCAACAATAAGATTATGTTGTAATGGCATCTCATCTCTCTTTCCTATGCCGCCGGTACGTTGGCATCTATCACACTTTTTATAGAACTCTTGAGCATCTTTAAAAATAGTGGGCCAATACAGACCGGATTGAACAACTTTTCTAGCGGTCTTTTGCCCACTAAAGTGCCCACCACAATGGAGCTCATGACAAAATTTTAAAACACTTTCTTGCTCATGCTCAGGCACACATCACCTCACAATATTATCCGGACATATCTTCCACAAATAAGGGTCATCCCAAATGTAGTATTTCACATCAGACCTGAACTTACGTTTTTGGTCATAAGTGAAGTGTGGTGGGATCATGTTAGACACCAAATAGTTGACAAAATCTGCATACCAAGGTTCTTGGACATGTATGGCAAGAAGTTGTTCATCCGGAAAATTTTCATTAACCGGAATCACACTCTCCTCGATATTAAGATATGAATAGTCCTCAAGCCTCGATAAATGATCCGCTACCACATTCTCACTCCCCTTTTTGTCTCGGATCTCAACATCAAATTCTTGTAACAATAACATCCACCTCAACAAACGAGGTTTAGCATCCTTTTTATTCAACAAATGTTTCAATGCAGCATGGTCAGAATAAATTATCACCTTTGACCCTAGCAAGTAAGAACGAAACTTTTCCAATGCAAACACAACGGCTAGAAATTCTTTTTCAGTTGTGGTATAATTCAGTTGTGCATCATTAAGTGTTCTACTAGCATAATGAATCACGGAAGGCAATTTGTCTACCCTTTGTCCCAAAACAGCCCCAATAGCAAAGTCCGAGGCATCACACATGATCTCAAAAGGGTGAGACCAATTGGGACTAGAAAGAATGGGGGCACATGTCAACTTTTCCTTAAGCAAATTGAAAGCATCAACACACTCTTGGTCAAAAATGAACTCCGTATCCTTGGCAAGCAGATTACATAAAGGCTTACAAATTTTTGAAAAGTCTTTTATGAATCGCCTATAGAAACCCGCATGCCCTAGGAAACTTCGCACACCCTTGACCGAATTCGGGGGAGGTAATTTTGCAATCACATCAATTTTAGCCCTATCGACCTTAATCCCCTTACTTGACACAATGTGACCCAAAACAATCCCATGCTTTACAAGAAAATGGCACTTTTCCCAACTTAACGTCAGGTTGGTTTCACAACATCTTTTCAAAACAGATTTCAAGTTCTTTAAGCAATCATCAAAACTATCCCCTACAACAGAAAAATCATCCATAAAAACCTCAACACACCTTTCAATCATATCCGAAAAAATGGAGGTCATACACCTTTGAAATGTCGCAGGTGCATTGCAAAGCCCGAAGGGCATCCTCCTAAATGCGTATGTGCCGAATGGACATGTGAAGGTGGTTTTGGACTGATCTTCAGGGGCTATGGCAATTTGATTATACCCCGAAAAGCCATCAAGAAAACAATAGTAAGAGTGACCGGCCAATCTTTCTAACATCTGATCAATAAAAGGCAAAGGAAAGTGATCTTTCTTGGTCGCAGCATTTAGTTTTCTCAAGTCAATACACATCCTAAGACCGGTCACTTCTCTCATGGGCACATCCTCACCTTTTTCGTTCTGAACTACAGTGATGCCCGATCTTTTTGGTACAACTTGTACCGGCTTACCCACTCACTCTCGGCCATTTGGGTAAATAATACCCGCATCTAGCAATTTCAGGACCTCTTTTCTCACGGCTTCCTCCATGTGAGGATTCAGTCTCCGTTGTCTCTCCCTAGACGGTTTAGCATCATCCAAGAGATGGATTCTGTGCATGCACATTGTGGGACTAATTCCCTTAATGTCTTTCAATGTCCACCCAATGGCCTCTTTATATTCACGCAAAACATCAATCAATTGGGCCTCTTGGTCAGTGGACAAATCAGATGCAATTATGACAGGTAAAGTCTCTCCCTCTCCTAAAAATGCATATTTTAAATTTGACGGGAGAACTTTCAACTCAAGGACTGGGGGAATCACAATAGAAGGCGCCAACTTCTCATTGAAGTGGCCTAGGGGGTGAAACGGGCCATCACTAGGATGGTGCTCGTCGGCCTTATCCACAGCCATCAGTTGAGCATCCGCATTATCCCTAGTTTTCTCACCGCCCATTGAAATCAATGACTCTAACTCCTCACAATCCCTCTCATGCCATGCAATCTCACGCACACAATCATCAACCTCATCAAACTCATCAACAAACATGCAAGACTCATCATGACCCACCGCATTTTTCATTACCTCAAAAACATTTATTTCAATTTTTTCATTTGCGACAGTCATGGAGAGCGTGCCACTAGCAACATTGATTACGGTGTTGGTCGTTGCCATGAATGGTCTCCCAAGCAATATGGGTGAATCACGGCGACTACCCTCACCGCGAGGCATCTCTAGGACCACAAAATCCACAGGAATGATCAATGACCCAACTTGAACTAAAACATCCTCTACGATGCCCAATGGTCTTTTAATGGACCTATCGGCAAGTTGTAGGGCCATCATAGTGGGTTTTAGCTCGGGCAAACCCAACTCAAGGTACATGTAATATGGCAACAGATTAATGCTTGCCCCAAGATCAAGCATAGCTCTCACCGTGTGAGAATCCCCCAAAGTAATGGAAATTAAAAAACTCCCGGGGTCTTTCATTTTCGGTGGAAGACTATGTTTTACTACAGCACTCGCATTCTCACCCAAAAACAATTTCTCATCCTTCCCAAACTGAATTTTCTTGGAATTAATTTCCTTGAAGAATTTGGCATACGCAGGAACATTCTTGATCACATTTAACAAAGGCAAATTTATGTTAACTTTTGAAAACATGTCAATCAATTCTTTCATTTGGTGATCAAGCTTGTTCCTCAAGAATCTGCCCGGGAAAGGAACAGGGGGCACATATGGCTTGGGATTGGTCTTTTCTACATTCACATTTTGTCCCAATCCATTAGTACCCTCATCATTAGACACAACATCCTCAACAACAACAACATTTTCCACAACAGGAGGTTCCACAGCAGGGGAATCAACAAGAGGGGGTGTAGGAGGAGAAGAAGGAGAAGCTACCTGATTGTCTACCTGTTTTCCACCACGTAGGGTGAAGATGGCCTTGGCTTGCTCCCCTTGGCTAGGGAACATACCCGGTTGTCGTCCCTGTAATGCCTCCGCCAATTGACCCATTTGGGGTCTCCAACTTTTTCATTACAGCAGCTTGATTGTTATTTGCTTGCTGCTGTTCGGCTCTTGCTTGGAGTTGTTCCGCTCTCATCCGATCCATCGCCTCTTCCCAAGGCTCTTTCTTCCTTTCATAAGGCCTCTGTGGTGGTGGTTGGGGATGGAGAGGTTTATTCGACTGTTGATTACCTCCCCAAGAAAAATTAGGGTGCTTCCCCCATCCAGGATTGTATGTCTGTGAAAATGGATTGTTCTGCGGGAACCTCTGCATATATCCTTGCATCGCCTGTACCTGCTCATGATTATACAAATGGGGACTAGTGGTGGGGCAAACTTCATAAGAATGGGTGTTAGATCCACAAGTTACACAACTATCATGCATGGCATTACCAACAGATGACACATTGGAAGCAAAATTGGAAGTATTATTCATGGCCAATGTATCAAATCTTTGATTTAAGAGTGCAATTTGTTTAGCAAGCTCATCATTCATTCCTACTCCATTCACACCATTGGTTTTACCCCTTGACCCCTTTTGTTGCGAATTGGATGATAATCTCTCAAAAAGATCTTGGGTCTCTTCCGCAGTTTTGGCTCCTAAGGAGCCTCCAGTTGCGTTATCCACCATAGCCTGATCGGCTTGTGTCAACCCCCCATAGAAAGTTTGATGCAGTAAAGGCAAAGGAAAATTATGGTGGGGACATTGCACCAAGAGCTTCTTAAATCTGTCCCATGCTTCATGAAATGCCTCAAATGAATCCTGTGTGAACCCAATGATTTTCTGTCTAAAGGTGGCTAATGTAGCATGTGGGAAGTATTTTCTCAAAAATATATCATGCAATTCATCCCAAGTATTAATGCTCCTAGGTGGGAGCAACATAAGCCACTTCTTAGCATTATCCCTTAAAGCAAAGGGAAAACATTTTAGTCTCAAGTGCTCATCAGTCACACCTTCTCTCAATGGAAAACTAGACACAATCATCATATATTCCCTCAAGAAATTCAAAGAATCTTCAGAGGCGAGGCCATGAAATTGAGGGATCATGTTAAACAGATGGCCTTTTACCTCATAACTTTTTGTTGCATCATTCAACACAATGCATGACACCGATGTGTCCACCCGCGGCCTAGAGAAGGCATCCATGGTGGGCGCTTGCAAAGCCATATCAATTTCAAGTTCTTCTCCCTCGGTGGAAGAAGTTTCTATTTCACTCAAAGTTACCTCTGTCTCGGTGACAGAAGTTTCCGAATCAGTCTCGCTCACTTGAGTAGAGGGAATGCCTCTCTCAATTCTGTCTATATCGTCGTTCAAAGGAACCAAATTAGGATCCAATGACCGGCGACCAAACATGCACCGATTAAATAAACTTGTTAAAAATCACAACAAGTCCCCGGCAACGGCGCCAAAAACTTGATCGAGAAAATTCCACTGTGTAATAAAAACCTTGCAAGTGTACAAGTCACCGAAGTAGCAATGTACAATAGTAAGGGTCGAACCACAGAGACTTGTGTGATTTAACAAGTAAATTTAATTAATGCTAAAAGTAACAAAATGGGGGTTTTTGATTTGGATTTATTAACTAAAATATTAAAACAAGAAATTAAACTATTTAATTAAAGAAAACAAGAAAACAATAAACTAGGATTTAATCAGATCAAAGAAATTCACGGATTGGATTTCATAATTGCATCCCCTCTATGCTAATGATTTTGATAAGCAAAATAACAATCTCATTCAAAGACTCTTTCACTTGGTTAAGGGTTGGGACGTTTGGTGTGCGGATTGCAACCCAAATATTTCTATCTTGTTATCAATTCCGGTAGTTCAAAATAACATTCAAGAAACTCATTAAGACCACAAGAAATATATGAATCTAAGTTGTATTGTATTCCGGTAGGTCAACAATCCAACCTAATTGATGAATTAGGGTGCTTTAAATAAACTGTCCACGGTAGTGAAACAGTCTAAAACGAATAAAATAGTGATAATTAATTCATCAAACAAGAATGAGAGAGTTTGGAAGAATTCAAACTTGAATTAGCATAGAGGTTCCACAATTACTACATCCAATCCATGAAAAGGAAATTTAGCTACTCATATTCATGATCACAATCACAAAGTATGAATAATAACAATGCATCAAACCTAGAAAAAGAGCAAAAACCTTCAAAATCCGAAATCCTTCAATCCTTCAAAAACCTAGGCAAGAAAATAAGACAAAAGGTACCTAATAATAAAAATAGTAGGAATATATATAGTCCCTAATGCAGTCCTTCATAAACTAGGAAAAAGATTTAAGAAAATCCATCAAAATCTGCTCCAATATCCGTGCTGACGTCACTAAACGCGTTCTGGCACGAGTCGTGCTAATTAGCACGAGTCGTGCCCTTCGGATTCCTGGGGATCGTGATAACGACTCGTGCCGAACCCCTCCAATCGTTACGAGTAACTTTGCTTGAAATCACCTTGGGCGTCACTCGTGAGAACGAGTCGTGCTCCCAATGGTCCACTCGTTACGAGTAGCTTGCTTGATTTGGCTTGACTCCATTCGTTCCCAAGTCGTGCTCTGGCCTTCTTCGGTCGTGCTCCACTCGTGCAGCGAAATTGCCCCATTTTGACTCAGCTTTGACCTGGCCTTCGTCCCTTGACCGTGCTTGACCCCGAGCTCGAACCTCGACCAATTTGCTGCCCTTTTTCCACTGACAAGTAATTTGCACGCTCCACAAGATTTCACAACCAATTACAAATAAAAAGCCAAAAATACCCTCAAAGATCATTGTTTTCTCACACAACCTCACATAACAAAATGTCACTCAAATACATCAAAACTAAACTAAATACATCAAAAAATCATTGTAAAGCATCCGGAAACATAGGCAAAAGATATGTATCAAATCCACTCATCAATGGTTCCCTAAACAAATATTCTTTTATTTTGTGTAAAGACCCGGAAAATTTTAAATTTTTTGTATTATTTTAATTATAATAATAATAAAATAATACTCCTTAATTGATTTGGACTTGGGTTAATTAAATGAACCAATTTATTTAATTAAGTCAAGTGGGCTAAGTTGGGCTTAGGTCAAAGGGGCCCAAGGAGGTGAAAGCCTAGGATATAAAAATAAAACCTCATTATGATTTTCCTCATAATCTTTCATTTAACAAAGAGAAAGAAAAAAATCAAAAACCTAAACCTAGAGAAGGAGGGGGCGGCGGCCGGTTGCTTGGAGGAGGAGTGACAGCCGTTTTTGATCTTCTTTTGGCCATTGTTTCTTCATCAAAAATCAAGGTAAGATGATAACCTACAATCTAGTTTTTGTTTCATTCAATTCCGATTTAAATTGAATTAGTTATGATTTTTCGAAAGTTTAAAACTATTTAATTCTAGGTTTAGCCATTATTGGATTTCTAATGGTTTAATCTTAGGGTTTATGTAATAAATTAAGGGTTTGATTATTGGGGAATTGTAGGTTATAATGATGTAACCCTAACCCTAGTTCATATTATTGTAGAATTAAATCAATCTCAATTAATATGATTAAAAGTATTTTTATTTAAAAGAGTATATAAATTAAATGATGTATTTAATGTTTAGAAAATAAAAAGAGGAACAAAAATCATGTTTTTGAAACCCCCATGGCTCGGCCGAATTGGCTTAGGGTGATTTTGGGTGTGTTTCTTTTTAAGTGTTAAGCTTTTGGTTTGTTTTGTGTGAAAACAGTTAGTTTTTAAACTAAAAAGGGACCAAACTGCAGAGTTTTCAAAGCTGAAAGGATTTTCCAGTTAAGTTATTAACTGGACAGTTAACTTCAGGACTGAACTGAAAAGTTCAAAAGTTCTGAGGGACTGTTCTGTGATTTTTAAAATCTGAAGGGCTGTTTTGCAATTACTGAAAAGTTGAGGGACTGTTTAGTAATTTTTCAAAAGTTGAGGGACTGTTTTGTAATTTCCTAAAAGTTGAGGGACTGTTTTGTAATTTCCCAAAAGTTGAGGGACTATTTTGTAATTTTCCAAAAGTTGAGGGACTGTTTTGTAATTTTTCAAAAGTTGAGGGACTATTTTGTAATTTTCAAAAGTTGAGGGACCATTTTGTAAAATTTGGAAAGTTAAAGGACTTTGTTGAAATTAAGAAAACTTAAAGGAACCTTTAGGAATTTAGGGGAAGTCCAAAGACTTTAAAGGGAAATATATCAAAGGAAAAGAAGAAGAATAACACTTTAAGAATACTAAAAGACTTAGGTTTCAAAGTGTTAGAGTTTCGAAATAGAAAGTTCCTAAGTTAAGAAACTGCTAAATTAGGAAAACTTCTAAAAATAGAAGGTTAGTTAACTAATTAAAGTGAGTCTAAGAATAATTCATAGGTTAACTAAGGAAAGGAAGTATAGGTGCATAAGAAATAATGAAAGATTACTTGTGCCTAAAATATGTTATTACGTGATTGTAGATTTCGCGTAAAGGGCGTTGCTAAGCAAGGAAGCAAAGCTAAGGTAAGGAATTACGATCCTAAGTACTCTTGTATATCAAGTTCGTTTGGAAACTCCATTGAGTCTTTTCAAAACGTGAATGCTATCTGTGGCTGATAGTAATTTTTAAAATACTCTGATGAAATGTATCGTCATTGAAAATTCTTATTCTATGATATGTTCTTGTTCATGGAATATCTGCAAATATTGAAATTGCTATGTGTGTTCTTGTACCTCACGAATGCATTTGTATGTAATAACTAGTATGCATTATTATTTACTAGTTATGAAATTATGCTTAATGAGAAAAGCATGTATTATGAAAAATCGACATCAATGTAGGTGATCGATATGGGAATACTCAATGTAGGGTATAACCCATGTAATAACTAGTATTCATTATTATTTACTAGTTATGAAACTATGCTTAATGAGAAAAGCATGTATTATGAAAACACGACATCAATGTAGGTGTTCGTTGTTTTGGGAATTACTCAATGTAGGGTATGACCAATGGAATTGACGGAAGTCTGAAAGTATAACAAAATTGTAGTTGCCACACTTTCTTTGTTATGAAATATACACATATTTGTTGTCTATAACCTATCCTTGAATATAATTTTTGGACTCGTTCATTTCAGTCGTCTCCTCATTGTATCGATGAGACCACGTATGAACTTACTGGACATTGTTCGCTCATTCCTTCATTTTCTTTTTCCCTCAGGATCGGAATAGAAAGGAGGAGAACCGTCATCAGGAAGAGACGGAGCAATTAAGTAGAATAAATGAATTATTTAATGATTCCGAATTTCAAAACTTTTATTAGTACTAGTTATTGTACTTAGCCGTTACATCTGATTTTTCCGCACTTATGTAATGGTTTGAATTAAGTTACCGTTGTAGACCCGTCGTTTGGGGTATTTATTTATGTTATGGAATTATGGAAATTATGGAAATTCGGGGTCGTTACAGTTGGTATCAGAGCTCCGGTTTTAGGTCTCATGGGAAGAATACCTTTAGCCTTAGGGAACCTTAGTTCTAAGAAATTCTAGAATGAAGGTAACCCTGAACTTAGATTTAAGTCATGCCTCGCTCTAGAATGTTTATGAGAGTGAGGTAGACTAAGTGGAAAAGTTAAATGTATAACTTACTTGAATACTTGAATGAAAGAGAGTTATTGTTTAAGTATGAATCATATATATTAGATGCTAATGAAAGCTATTTTGTTTTTGTTTAGGAAATGGCACGCAGACCGATGAAATCTGTGAGGACTAGAGTATTAAGACAGAGACACATTGCGGCTCGGGAATCGAGGATCAAATCCCTTGTGAAGGAAGTAGAAGGCCTTAAGAAGAAAGCAAGTAGGGGCGAGAGGAAAAGTGGCATATGACTACCGCTCGACTATTGAAGGTTGAAGATAGAGCTAAAACCCTTGAAGATAAGCTTAAGGAAGAGGTGCAATCGGTTAAGTACTTAGAAGAAGGCGTGAAATGCTAATGGACTTGAGGAAACAAGAAGACAAAGAACATGAGAGAGAGATAAAGGAACTCACCGACAAACTACGAAGGAAACCCAAAAGGCCAACAATATGGAGGCAAGTGCTAGAGTTGCTTTACATGGGAGTGGACCCGGTTAAGTGGACAGTTAGCTGAGGCAACCACGACGCTCTTTAGGCTACAGAGAGAGATAAATGAGCAAGACCAGCGTGAAGCAGGGCTGATCGTAAATCTTTATGAGTGGTATGGCAAGTATCACGAAGTAAATGCAGAATATAGGAAGCTGATTGTGGAATTCGTTGAGGTTACGAAAACCAATTGGAGGGCAGCTATTCCACCCAACTAGAGACAGAAGAATTATTTATTTAGCTAGTTGTTTTATTTTGTTTGGAAGCAAGTACTTTTAGTATGCTAGTTGTTTTATTTTGTGGTTGATGAACCATTAGTTATTGTTTTGAACCAATAATTTTAGTTCCACTTAGATGAAAGAAATAAAGTTGCTTAGTTATTCAATAATCCTTAAGTGTGGAAATGTGTGAATGACTATAATATTATAATATCTACATGAATTTAAAAAGGGTCAAGTAAAAATGATCCGAAGAAAAAGGAAAAGACTAGTCAAATGATGGGCTAGTGAGAAAATTATAACCGTTTGATGAAACGGAAAATCCCCAAAGATTAAACATCTAATCCGTGAAGACAGAAATATGAAAAATAATTCAGTCTGTTGAGACGAAACCTTAAAACGTTTACTAGCTAGACGACTACAGGTACATATGTAGCGAACTAGATAAACTAGTCTTAATAATTCTTACTACTTACTGTTGAGTGAGTGGTCTATTATACGATAAATCGTAGTAATAATAAAAATATTATGCAGATGTCGCATAATGGAAACCGTAGTAGGGAAGCATGCTGGGAGGAACGGAAACGACCAAGGGCGAGACCCAATGGCGGCGGTGTTACAAACTTTGAACCAAACATTGGCGGGAATTGGCCAAGTGGTAGCCAGGTTAGCTCAAGAGGCAGCGGCTCAAGTGCCACTACGCGATCCCCTGGAATTATTTCAAAGGAGAAACCCAGAGTCTTTTTCTGGGAGTGCGAAAGAGAATCCGCAAGAGTGGATTAAAAGTATGGAGACTATATTTGGGACCTTGACTTGTACACCGGAACAGAAGGTGGTGTTTGCTACGTTTATCTTTGAAAGGAAAGCTAGATCTTGGTGGGAAGCGAAGCGGGTGAGCTGCTCGAGGAATCACGGAATATACTTGGGAAGCGTTCAAGACGGCTTTTAATGACAAGTACTATCTGATAGTGTTCGAAATGCAAAAGTAGCGGAATTCATGATCTTGAGTCAAGGAAACATGGCGTGGACGAGTGCGTGAAAAGTTCAAAGACCTAATGGAATTTGCTCCAACATTTTTGATAATGAAGAACAAAAGGCCGGGAAATTTGAGGCGGGGTTAAGTGACCGAATCAAGTACCGGATCACCCCACTAATGCGAAAACTTATGCTTGATGTACTAGAAAGAGCTAAGGTGGTTGAAAGAGAGGCTAACGGCTACCGCGGTAAGAAAGAGGAAAAGATAAGGCTACGAGCAAAGGAGCTAGTGGACGAGAAGGAGTCCGCGGGAAATTGGAACAAAGAGGGCATAACAACAAAAGGAAGGCCGTGGACGATGGCGCGACAAGAACAACCATGCAGCAAAGCATCCAACCAATAATTACGGAAATCGAAAGGAAGGCAATAAGAAGGAGACTCCGAGCAAGGGACTATGGAGAAGTGCCAAATTTGTGATAGATTCCACAAGGGCGACAGTTGTTGGTACAAGGAAAAGAAATGTTACACATGCGACAAGGTGGGGCATCCTAGATGGAAGTGTCCGAAGTGAAGAAAAATGAGCACACTCCGGGAGAGCAAGGAATACCAATGGAGGAGGGAATGGAGGCGGTCGTGGGCGAGTATTCACCATGACGGCAAAGGCGGCAAGTACTTGAATGATTTAGTGGCGAGTACACTCCAAATTTCTTTTAGTAACGTCTATGCATTGATTGACACGGGCGCTACTCATTCGGTGATAAGTAGTTATGTAGCAAGGAAACTGAAATTGAAACCTGAACTGCTAGAAACACCTTTAGTGATAGATACTCCAACTAATGAAGCGATACCTATCACAACCTGCTATAAGCATTGTCCTTTAAAGATAGGAGGCACCGAAATACCAGTAGAGTTCATTGAGCTAGAATTGAACGAATTTGATATTATATTGGGTATGGATTGGTTAGCTACCAACCACGCTAATGTAGATTGCCATAAGAAGGAAGTTACCTTCCAAGGACAAGATGGGAAAGAATATAGGTTCGTAGGGGCGAAACCTAGAAGGCCGATAAGTATGATCACGGTAAAGAAGGCTCGAAAACTGCGAGGAAAGGATGTGAAGGATTTTTGGCCTATATCGGCGAGACCGATACCAAGGAAGTAAATATAGAATCGCTGGAGGTAATAAGGGAATTCAAGGACGTATTTCTGAAGACTTGCCGGGGATACCACGAGAGAGAGAAGTCGAATTCTCGATAGAATTGGTACCGAGAACGACACCAATATCGAGAGCACCGTATAGAATGGCCCCATGAAATTGAAGGAATTGAAAGAGCAACTACAAGAACTGCTAGACAAGGGTTTGATCCGACCAAGTGTTTCACCTTGGGGCGCACCAGTTTTATTTGTGAAGAAGAAGGACGGTTCGATGAGGCTGTGCATTGATTACCGCGAATTGAATAAAGTGACAATAAGAAATCAATATCCGTTGCCTAGGATTGACGACCTGTTTGATCAACTAAAGGGAGCGTGCTCCTTCTCGAAGATAGACCTTCGTTAAGGTATCATCGGTTGAGGGTTAAAAGCGAGGACGTTGCTAAGGCGCCTTTAGAACAAGGTATGGACATTATGAGTTCGTTGTGATGCCATTCGGACTAACCAATGCACCAGCAGCATTTATGGAGTTGATGAATAGAGTATTTCATGAGTATCTAGATAAGTGCGTTATTGTATTTATTGACGACATACTAGTATATTCAAGAACTAAGGAGGAGCATGCAGAACACTTAAGATTGGTACTGGAAGTTTTAAGGAAGCAGAGATTGTATGCTAAGTTTAAAAAGTGTGAATTTTGGTTGGAAAAGGTAGCGTTCTTAGGACACGTGGTGTCTAGGGATGGAATTGCGGTAGATCCAGGCAAAGATAGAAGCCATAGTGAATTGGGAGAGACCAAGCACGGTGGCCGAAATAAGAAGTTTCTTGGGTTTAGCGAGGATACTATCGGAGATTTGTGGAAGGATTCTCGAAATTGTCTGGACCGTTGACAAAGCTGACTCAGAAGGCGGCAAAGTTTATATGGTCTGAAGAATGTGAAACAAATTTTCAAGAACTGAAGAAGAGGTTGGTAACAGCACCAGTTTTGGTAGTACCCGAGGGGTCAGAAGGTTTTGTAATCTATAGCGATGCATCATTAAAAGGGATAGGTTGTGTACTAATGCAGAAAGAGAAGGTCATAGCGTATGCCTCGAGACAGTTAAAGAACCATGAAAAGAATTACCCAACTCATGACTTGGAATTAGCTGCAGTGGTTTTTGCATTGAAGATATGGAGACACTATTTGTATGGTGCGACATGTCAGATATACACAGACCACAAGAGCCTTAAGTATATTTTCACCCAGAAGGAATTGAATATGAGGCAAAGGAGATGGCTCGAATTGTTAAAGGACTATGATTGTACAATTTTGTACCACCTTGGAAAGGCAAACAAGGTGGCTGATGCATTAAGTAGGAAGAATCATGGGAGTTTAGCAATGCTAGTTTCTAAGGGAATCAGCTCATGGGAAAACATGGAAATTTCCAGCATAGAGGTGCGAGTTAAAGGGTATCTAGCTCAGTTAATTATTCAACCTACTCTTTTGGAGAGAATTAAGGAAGCTCAAGGTGTAGATGATGAGAGGGATGCTCTTGTAGGAAAAGGACAGGGAAAGGATCTTCACATGGGCAAAGATGGAATTTTGAGGTATCAAAAGAGAATATGGGTACCAAGTAACGAAGAGATAAAAAGAGAAATCTTGAAGGAGGCTCATTGTTCAAGATTCTCAGTTCACCCGGGAAGTACCAAGATGTATAGAAATTTGCGAGAATCGTTTTGGTGGAACAACATGAAAGGAGACGTGGCTGATTTTGTGGCAAGATGTTTGGTGTGTCAGCAAGTGAAGAGTGAACACCAAAAGCCTGCGGGATTACTACAGTCGTTACCTATTCCGGAATGGAAGTGGGATCACATAGCGATGGACTTAGTGGTTGGACTGCCAAAGACATTGAAAGGTCAAAATGCGATTTGGGTGATAGTGGACAGATTAACAAAGGTGGCTCACTTCTTGGCAATCAAAGTAACAGATTCATTAGAGAAGTTGGCTAAGTTGTATATTGATGAGATTATACGACTGCATGGGATTCCAGTTTCGATAGTGTCAGATAGGGACGCAAGGTTTACATCGAAGTTACAGAACAGTTTACAGCAAGCATTGGGGACGGAGTTGACAATGAGTACAGCTTTTCACCCACAGACAGACGGACAGTCGGAAAGAACAATTCAAACTTTAGAAGATATGCTAAGGGCTACGTCGTTGGATTGGCAAGGCACTTGGGGCGAACATTTATCTCTAGTGGAGTTCGCATACAACAATAGTTTTCATGCGAGTATAGGAATGGCTCCATATGAGGCACTTTATGGGCGAAAGTGTAGATCGCCTACTTGTTGGGATGAAGTAGGTGAACGGAAATTGACAGGACCAGAATTAGTCCAAGTAACTGCGGACAAGGTTCAACAGATTCGTAAATGGTTGTTAACAGCACAGAGTAGGCAGAAATCTTACGCAGACAACCGACGACGCGACCTAGAATTTCAAGTGGGAGATCATGTATTTTTGAAGATTTCACCAACCAAGGGCGTCATGAGGTTTGGTATAAAAGGAAAGTTGAGTCCAAGGTACGTAGGACCATTTGAGATCTTGGATAGAGTTGGAAAGTGGCATATCGATTAGCCTTACCACCTGTACTTGCTGGGGTACACAATGTATTTCACGTATCCATGTTAAGGAAGTATATGGCAGATGCAAGTCATGTAATTGAATATAAGCAGCTAAGGCTTCGGACGGATTTGAGTTATGACGAGAAACCAATTAAGATTGTGGACCGGAAGGACCAGAATCTGCGAAGGCGAGTTATACCGTACGTGAAGGTACAATGGAGCAACCACTCAGAACGTGAGGCGACATGGGAGCTCGAAAGCGAAATGAGGGAAATGTATCCCGATCTCTTCGAAAATTAAGGTACGTTTAGTTTGGAGGACCAAACTCTTTTAAGGGGGTAAGAATGTAAAGACCCGGAAAATTTTAATTTTTTTGTATTATTTTAATTATAATAATAATAAAATAATACTCCTTAATTGATTTGGACTTGGGTTAATTAAATGGACCAATTTATTTAATTAAGTCATGTGGGCTAAGTTGGGCTTAGATCAAAGGGGCCCAAGGAGGTGAAAGCCTAGGATATAAAAATAAAACCTCATTATGATTTTCCTCATAATCTTTCATTTAACAAAGAGAAAGAAAAAAATCAAAAACCTAAACCTAGAGAAGGAGGGGGCGGCGGCCGGTTGCTTGGAGGAGGAGTGACAGCCGTTTTTGGTCTTCTTTTGGCCATTGTTCCTTCATCAAAAATCAAGGTAAGATGATAACCTACAATCTAGTTTTTGTTTCATTCAATTCCGATTTAAATTGAATTAGTTATGATTTTTCGAAAGTTTAAAACTATTTAATTCTAGGTTTAGCCATTATTGGATTTCTAATGGTTTAATCTTAGGGTTTATGTAATAAATTAAGGGTTTGATTATTGGGGAATTGTAGGTTATAATGATGTAACCCTAACCCTAGTTCATATTATTGTAGAATTAAATCAATCTCAATTAATATGATTAAAAGTATTTTTATTTAAAAGAGTATATAAATTAAATGATGTATTTAATGTTTAGAAAATAAAAAGAGGAACAAAAATCATGTTTTTGAAACCCCCATGGCTCGGCCGAATTGGCTTAGGGTGATTTTTGGGTGTGTTTCTTTTTAAGTGTTAAGCTTTTGGTTTGTTTTGTGTGAAAACAGTTAGTTTTTAAACTAAAAGGGGACCAAACTGCAGAGTTTTCAAAGCTGAAAGGATTTTCCAGTTAAGTTATTAACTGGACAGTTAACTTCAGGACTGAACTGAAAAGTTCAAAAGTTCTGAGGGACTGTTTTGTGATTTTTAAAATCTGAAGGGCTGTTTTGCAATTACTGAAAAGTTGAGGGACTGTTTAGTAATTTTTCAAAAGTTGAGGGACTGTTTTGTAATTTCCCAAAAGTTGAGGGACTATTTTGTAATTTCCCAAAAGTTGAGGGATTGTTTTGTAATTTTCCAAAAGTTGAGGGACTGTTTTGTAATTTTTCAAAAGTTGAGGGACTATTTTGTAATTTTCAAAAGTTGAGGGACCATTTTGTAAAATTTGAAAAGTTAAAGGACTTTGTTGAAATTAAAAAAAACCTAAAGGAACCTTTAGGAATTTAGGGGAAGTCCAAAGACTTTAAAGGAAAATATATCAAAGGAAAAGAAGAAGAATAACACTTTAAGAATACTAAAAGACTTAGATTCCAAAGTGTTAGAGTTTCGAAATAGAAAGTACTAAGTTAAGAAACTGCTAAATTAGGAAAACTTCTAAAAATAGAAGGTTAGTTAACCAATTAAGGTGAGTCTAAGAATAACTCATAGGTTAACTAAGGAAAGGAAGTATAGGTGCATAAGAAGTAATGAAAGATTACTTGTGCCTAAAATATGTTATTACGTGATTGTAGATTTCGCGTAAAGGGCGTTGCTAAGCAAGGAAGCAAAGCTAAGGTAAGGAATTACGATCCTAAGTACTCTTGTATATCAAGTTCGTTTGGAAACTCCATTGAGTCTTTTCAAAACGTGAATGCTATCTGTGGCTGATAGTAATTTTTAAAATACTCTGATGAAATGTATCGTCATTGAAAATTCTTATTCTATGATATGTTCTTGTTCATGGAATATCTGCAAATATTGAAATTGCTATGTGTGTTCTTGTACCTCTGAATGCACTGTATGTAATAACTAGTATGCATTATTATTTACTAGTTATGAAATTATGCTTAATGAGAAAAGCATGTATTATGAAAAATCGACATCAATGTAGGTGATCGATATGGGAATACTCAATGTAGGGTATAACCCATGTAATAACTAGTATGCATTATTATTTACTAGTTATGAAACTATGCTTAATGAGAAAAGCATGTATTATGAAAACACGACATCAATGTAGGTGTTCGTTGTTTTGGGAATTACTCAATGTAGGGTATGACCCATGGAATTGACGGAAGTCTGAAAGTATAACAAAATTGTAGTTGCCACACTTTCTTTGTTATGAAATATACACATATTTGTTGTCTATAACCTATCCTTGAATATAATTTTTGGACTCGTTCATTCCAGTCGTCTCCTCATTGTATCGATGAGACCACGTATGAACTTACTGGACATTGTTCGCTCATTCCTTCATTTTCTTTTTCCCTCAGGATCGGAATAGAAAGGAGGAGAACCGTCATCAGGAAGAGACGGAGCAATTAAGTAGAATAAATGAATTATTTAATGATTCCGAATTTCAAAACTTTTATTAGTACTAGTTATTGTACTTAGCCGTTACATCTGATTTTTCCGCACTTATGTAATGGTTTGAATTAAGTTACCGTTGTAGACCCGTCGTTTGGGGTATTTATTTATGTTATGGAATTATGGAAATTATGGAAATTCGGGGTCGTTACATTTTGTTTATGTTGGTTGCAAAACACTTTAGTTGGTTTGTTTAAAACTTTAACTATTAGGATGTTTTGCTAGTTTGGATGATATTTTGCTACAATGGTTTATGGTTTTTATGTTAACTTAGTTTATTTCGAAAACTTTTTTAAAAGTTTGAAATAAATTAGTTTAGTGTGATAAATCATTGTTTAGATTAGCTCCTTGATTAAGGGGGAGTTAATTTTTATGGAGATATTATACTGTGTTTCTATGCTCTGTATATTTGTTTATGGACTAACCTTGCAGGAGAGCAGCGCATTAGGTTTGGAAAGAAATATCCAACTAAGGGGGAGATTGTTAGTGTAAACTGCAGGTGATATCGTAGATGATTTCCCAAATTTCAGGTGATATCGCGAGATGATTTCTGTCTTGGAATTTATATAGTTGTATATTTCTTGTTTATTATTTAATGGACTAATGTGCTAATATAATCTGTATAGTCTATGGTTTATGTTCATATTTCAGACTGCAATAGGATCGAAGAATGAGCTAGACAGGTGAGGAATTTGTAAGGAAATGATTTATGCATAAATAACATTTTATGCATAAATTCGTTACTTTGGCAACAACAATTAAAAACGTGTGAAGACTTGGTCAAGGAGTTGTTGCTGAATAAAAGAAGAGTACAAAGTTGATAAAGCTTGGGAGTACAAGGCGTGGAAGCTTGGACTTGGAGATAAATCAACTCGGTTGCTATTTTTGAGGAAGTGAGTGGTTAAATCAAGGAACAACCTCAACCTCTTTCCCACTCTTCCTCAAACGTGCAAATACAGTCCCAAAGCTGTTTATTGAGTAGCCTTCAAGTAAATTGAAGACTATAAATAAGCTTGGAAGGTTTCATTTGAAGATATGCCAATATTTGCCATTTAATACACACCTTCGAAAGCTTAGAGATAGAGTTCTTTGTTTGGTTCTTTTAATCCTTCATCCCTTGTAATTTAGCACTTGATTACATTGGTATCAAGTTGTGTGAAGGCTAGGATAGGATTCCGTTCTTTATCTCTTGTTCCATAGAGCTCAAATTGTTATAGTCATAGGGAACATTTTCGGCTTTGTAAATTCATTATAGTGATTATAAAGTCTTGCCTAAGAGGCACTCTCAAGTTATATTTTTATAACTTGAGAAAAACAATTTTGGTATTATTATTCCGCTGCAATCTCTTTTACAAAATTGTTTTATTTTCGAAGTGTGTGTGTGCTATCCCAAGTGCTATCGTTGGTGCTGTTATCATCTTGGATATCACTTGTGATTCTGGCCGTGACATTTTCAGACTCCATCACAGTTGACGTACGAAGATATATGGAATGATTCCTTTACTTGCATGGTTTTGTTATTTTGTAACAGGAGCGAAGTGGAGAAAGTATCGTGGAAAGGTAATGGTGAGGATAGGGGCTTTTGATGTAATTTTGTGATTGCTTATAGTACTTTGTTTCTGGCACAATTCTATTTCAATCATAATTGAGTTATGTTAAAGTCCAATATTGATATGTATGTGGAATTGGAGAGTGATGTGGGAACGGTTTATGGAGAAATTCATCTTTGCAACTTCAAAAACGGTGAACCAATGTTCATCCCTTATGGTAAATACCATAAATTTTAACATTTGATGTTATTTGTGCACTTTTAGATTCTTTCACATTTTTAGTTTGATACTTCCATCTAACATTTGAATTTTCATTTACTTTCAAGTTGATGCAAGAGTTAAGGATAAACTAAGGCAATATATGTTTGTAGTTTGTGATTGTTTGCTACTCTATTTGTTATTATTTGTGCACATTTAGATTCTTTCACATATTCAGTTTGATACTTCAATCTAACATTTGAATTTTCATATACTTTTAAGTTGATGCAAGAGTTAAGAATAAACTTAGGCAATATCAGTTTATAGTTTGTGACTGTTTGCTATTCTATTTTCATGAATTTTGAGATATTGGAAATTTTGAGACATTGGATACTTATAATGATGTTTATCTTTTAATTTTCTTCACTTGACCACCCATGCATACTGTCCCCGTGCCATTGGCACGGGTCAGAGAGTACTAGTATATTTATATGTTACAACAATAATAATGTATAAAAATCATATAAAAGGAAATTTAAAACCTAATATTTCTTAAAATAATGATTTGATATTTTCAAAACAAAATAAAGCAACGATTCGATAAAAAGAAAGAAAAAGAAATAGTAGGTTATTAATATCAAATCTACAAAGAAAAACTCCAATTTTTATTTAAATGACAAATTTGTCCTTCAACTATTTGACTTATTCAATACATAACTTTTCAAGTAAATCTAAATCTTGGGATTTTTTTTTCTAAATCTTAGGTGAAATCTAATTAAATTAACAACAAAAAAAGTGAAACTAACTCTCATTTGTTTAATTTTTAGAGTAAAATGTATATAAGGGGTATAGGTATAAGATTGAGTGATTCGGTTTAGAGGTATATATGAGATTTAGGTATATGATTTAGGGGGTTAAAGTATTGGGTATATGATTAGGTAGATGAATTAGGGTTTAGGGTATAGAGTATATAGTTGTGATTTAAATTTTACGGTATAGGATATATATATGAGAATAATGTAGATGAAGTAGGGTTTAGGGTATAGAGTATTTGATTTAGATTTAAGTATTAGGGTATATTTATATGTAGATGAATTAGGGTTTAGAGTATGAAGTATATGATTTAGGGTATAGGTATATGAGAATAATATAGATGAATTAGGGTTTATGGTATAAAGTATATGATTTAGATTTAAGGTTTATGATATAGTGTATATATGAGATTTAGGTAAATGAATTATGATTTGGGGTATGGGGTATGGGGTATGGGGTATGGGGTATGTGGTATGGGGTATGGAGTATGTGATTTAGATTTCAGGTTTAGGGTATATAGTTAAGGTAGATGAATTAGGGTTTAGGGTATGAATTAAGTATATCATTTAGATTTAAGGTTTAGGGTATAAGGTGTACATGATATTTAGGTAGATGAATTAAGATATGGGGTATGGAGTATATGATTTAGATTTAAGGTTAAGAGTATAGGGTATAGGATATATACGAGATTTAGGTATATGATCTAGGTTTAGTGTATGAGATTTATGATTTAGTTTTTCTTTTATATACTTTCGTTTGTTTAAATTTTCTAACATTTTTATATACCTTTTTGCACAAAAATTCAGTAATAAAAAAAGTCTAAAATATTATTCCCTAGTCAATAAAAAAAAATAAAGGGTTGTCCATTCCTCTTTTGTTTTATATACTTTCATTTGTTTAGATTTTTTCTATCTTTTTTTGTATGTCTTTTTGTAAAAAAAATCACTAATAAAAAAAGTCTACAATATTATTTGTTAGTCAATAAAAAATAAAAAAAAAATCAAAATAAATAAAGGGTAGTCCGTCCCTCTTTTCTTATATACACTTTCATTTGTTTAGATTTTTTCTATCTTTTTTTATATTACTTGAACGGAATAAAAGTGACGGGTCATGCCCAACTAATAGAGCCCAACATTTCAGTCACCAGTTTACTCTATTATTGAATGAGTCGGCCCAATTGTTACGATACCAGCGGCCCAGCATCGATCAGTCGACCTAGCTCATTGTCTGACCATTCGTGGTCCCGACCTAGCTTCGTCCGACATACAATCATATACTTGTACAATTCCTATCAAATCAAGTCATAAAGTCAGGTCGCCCATGACCATTCAAGTGACATCGACCTACCAACACGTGCGCCAACCCACGTCGTTATTTGTAACCGCCTCCTACTTTCTCGGAGTCAGTTACGCCAAACATCACTCTCGTAATTCTAGGGATTCAACGCAATCCTACATCAACACTATAAATACCTAACAACTTCCAATGTTTAAAGGTAATGTCTTATTTGCTATTTGAGTAATTACGTTATTCAATTCAGTTTATAAGCCTAATACACATTATCTCATCATCACGTTGGAGGGGGGTCTTAGCCAGAGACCATTCTGACAAGTCGCTTGTTCGTGGTTTCAGGTTATAGCTGCTGGAGATCAACCTAATTGCTGGACTAAGGCTGATCTGGACCATTTTCTACATCATCAGTTTGGGTCTATTGCCGGGAAACGAAACATGCTAGACCTCGAAACTTTACTCAAACTACAATCATGGTATCTGACGGACATACCGCTTCTGCCTCTAGTGAACCAATGGATGATAATGCCGGGGGACACACAGGTGTAGGGAATCGCACCACTAATTTACCCCCCCTATGGGATACCATGGTAGACGGGCCACTCGTTCTAACAGTATGGCTGACTGACGAGGCAGGTTTGCAAGATAAAAGGAGGGAAAGAGGCCTATGCCTAATCAGGGGCAAGCCAACCAGCTAAGAAATTTGAAACAGGTAGAACAGTTGCTGGTGACAATGTAGGTCCCTAAACTACTCACCCCAGCAGGAAGGAGATTTTGCTAGAGCGAGCTAGGATTTTGCAAAGCTTGCTCGATGTGCAAGATGAGCTATTGGAGATTTCTGAGTTTCCTAACAAAGGTGATAGGAGGTCCCAGAGAGTAGCTCTGTCTATTACATCTCACAGGAGGATTAACGGAGGTCCTAGACCGTCCGGTGAACAAATGAGGATTGAGATGTCTCCTCCCTCCCATATTTCCATAGACCCTACTGGCGACCTAAGGGACAGGCTTAACCAACAAAGGGAACAATAGGTCGACTCATCTCAGAGGAGATGGCTCAAAGCTGATAGGGCTCGACGTAGGTCGCCCTTAAGGGGAGAAAGATTGTTATCCCATTGGGAAAGGAGAGAGGTGACACCCCCACAGAATGAAAGAAAGTGGACCCTCTCTAGAAGGGAGCCCCACAGGGAAGAGAGACAAAAGTCCAATTCTGTCTCACGTTAAAGAAGCGACCTGGATGCTAGGGAGCTTCTAAACTTGAAAAGAAGGTTGGATAACATGGAGGCTGACAGGAAGGGGACTGGTGGGAAGGTCAAACGAAACTACAGTACTATTCGGCCATTGTCTCAGGATTTGCTCGACCAAAGGCCTCCCACTAGTTTCAAATTGCCCGCATTAGACAAGTATTCAGGCGCGACCAATGCCTTGAATCATATGCAGCATTTTGAGGCCACAATGTGCTTGGTATCCTCTGAGGACGACATACTGTGCAAGGCACTAACCAGCACCTTCACAGGTGCAGCACTAACTTGGTTTTGTGGCCTGACCACTGGCTGCATCACCTCATGGGAGTATATGAGGAAAAAGTTTTTGGATAGATTCTCTACGGCTGGGGCCCATAAGAAGACAGTCACCGACCTTAACAATATGAATCAAGGTAAGATAGAAAGTACCATGAGTTATTTCACACGGTTTAAGGAGTTGGTCGACCAGATCGAGGAAGACCTCACAGATAGGGAGGTCATAAACTGTTTCAGAAATGGAGTGTTCTCTCCTGATTTGGATTACGAGCTCCAGGTTAGGAGAGAGACCATAAGGAAGGAACTATTTGAGAGGGCCCATGATATGGCCGTGGCTGAGGAGAGAAAGGAAAGAAAGAAAGACAAGGGCTCAAAGCATTCTGAAGCTGGTGAGTCGACAAAAGGGGGACCGGTGAAAAACAATGATAATAAGGGGAAAAACAGGACTAGGGCGACAGAAAGGGTCCCTGAAATCTTCACCCCACTTATCGTGAGTCAGACTGACATTATGAACACAGTCGACCTAGACCCCCAGTCCCAATGAATGCTCAGAATAAGTTCAGAAGGGACAATGGTAAGTACTGTGAATATCACAAGGATACCGGGCACACTACTGAAGAATGTATGGGTTTGAAGAGGATCATCCAAAAGGTGTATTAAGGGAGGTCGCCCTGCAGGAGGAAATCGACCTGCCAGAGGTGTACCAGAGCCAAGGCAACCTAGGCTGACTTTGGGCGTGATCGCTGAGGAGACGAGCAACACTGCCCTCAAACACAAAATTTTTCTGCTAAGTAAAGCTCCCTACGTGCCTCCTAGGAGCTGTGTTCAAGATGAGGTAATCAGTTTCTATCCCTACGAGCTGGCTACCGACATGATGTTGGGTTTTAGAGTAACATGCGCAGCGGAAGATTTAGCATAATCTCAAAACCGTAGCCATGAATCTGTCCAATATTAATATATTAAAATTATGAATATATATTTACTAACCTTTGTTGCGATTTTTTCTTTCGTATTCGTAATTCACGTTGAATAGTAGACGAAACTTTGATCTTCTTCCTTGTGATGAATCAATCAATGGTAGGAATTCAAGCTTTAGGTGATAAAGCAATCACCCTCTATTGGTAATCCACACACGAACGAACCAAGATCGATATCTTGTAGGATTGCTAGATGATCCTCTATTGTTGAAACTCTTTTCAACAATCTATGGCTATTTATGGAATTGAATCTAGGGTGTTTTGATCTTTGATTCGTAATCAAAATCAACCAATTTGTGTTTCTCAAACCCAAAAATTCGTGAGTCTTGGCTTAGGCAAAAGGGGGCTATTTATAGTTTATAAATATCCCTAACTGTTAAGGAGAAAAGCCCTAATCCAAGCCAAAAGCGGAGCAGATCAGGCGGCAGGGCGCGATCGCCCCCTCTAGGATGAGCAATTGCCCCTTTTTGTCCAGAGAAAAGGCGCGATCGCCCCCTCTATGGGTGCATGATCGCCCCTCCCCTTTTTCCATATTTGAGTCATTTTCAATCCATTCTTTGTGTGAGACCATATAGGAATTATATTTATGTTGGTAGTGAGTTGAAACATCAATCCTCACAAGACATAAGTGGTCTCTAGCAAGCCATTATGTCCACCCAATTAAATATAACATCAAAGCTTGATTTCTTGATAGATCATTGTCACAATCCCTTTGTCTCACGTTGTCATATTGAACTTAAGTCATGGTCCATGTCAACTTATATTGTTCAATGCTTTCTCGATTCCGAATATGTTGATAATCCAAGTGCATTTGATCTCTATCAAATCTCTTGAGTATGGCCATAAATTTCATCAACACTATTCATTGAGGGGCCCAAGCAAACATCTCTCTTTACGAGGGATGAATCCCATCTTGACTTATCATTCTTCCCTACAAGAATCCGATCATGCCAACATAGCCCTTATTGCTATCCTATTAAAGATAGTGTTAGACTACATCAAACATAACGTTCATCATATGAAAGATGATGATAATCTCAGGTACTAAGGATTCTAATGACACGATTACCATGAGATTTAATTATGACATATATGACTATAGACCATGACATAAATCTCATAGGTGGGTCTGTCCAGTACCCTGTTCTCAAACAAGTACCCATAAGCGTAATGTGCATCCCCATGCATATAATTATCTCTATGATTATCCATTACCAACTTATACTAGTTATTCACAGTAACTAGGGACACAAATTATTATAATAAACATTTAAAATATATAATAATCAAAATAAATATTCTCTATAATAAATGGTAAAGATGATTACATGACGGTATTAACTATGAGTTAAAATAGTTATAAGCCTAGGGCATAACACCATCAATCTCCCACTTGCACTAGGCCCAATCTCCTATGTAACGTATACCCATGGACCTAACATGACCATCATGCTTTGCTTGTTCAAGGGGCTTTGTAAGCGGATCCCATATGTTATCGTCGGTTGATACTTTGCATATCTTAACGTCTCCTCTATCTATGAATTCTCGAATGAGGTGGAAACGTCTAAGTACGTGTTTGGATCATTGATGTGACCTTGGTTCCTTTGCTTGGGCAATGGCACCATTATTGTCACATTAAAGCTCCACCGGATTAGTGATACTTGGAACTACTTCTAAATCACTAATGAACTTCTTGATCTAAATTGCCTCTTTAGCTGCATCGGATGCCGCTATATATTCGGCCTCAGTTGTAGAATCGGCTATGGTACTTTGCTTGGAACTCTTCCTACAAATCACACCTCAATTAAGCATAAACACAAATCCCGATTAAGATCTAAAATCATCTTTGTCAGTTTGGAAGCTTGCGTCTGTGTAACCCTTTACAATAAGATCATCTTCCATCCCTCAAAAGACCAATAACGCATCCTTAGTCCTTCTTAAGTACTTAAGGATAATCTATACCATGAATTTACCTCTATCCCTTTTCAACTAGCCTAGCCTTGTAAGTATGCACCTTCCCATCCATGTCGATCTTCTTCTTAAAGACCCGTTTACACCCTATGGTTTTTACACCTTCAGGTGGATCAATCAAGTTAAAAACTTGATTATCATGCATGGATTGTATTTCGGATTCCATGGCTCCTAGCCATTTATCCGAATCATGAGTAGACATCGCCTCTTAATAGGAAGTAGGCTCGTCATTCTCAATGACTTCCACTTAATTACTTTTCGATACGAGAAATCCATATCTCTCTGGTTCGGATTGTAACCTATCCGATCTATGATGGACTTGTGAATCTTGAACCGGTTCCACAACTCCTTGTGAACTTGGTTCCGTCTCTACTCTTGGTTCCATGTTATCTTTGGGTTCTTGAACTTCTTCAAGATCAATTTTACTCCCACTAGATCTTTTATTGAGAAACTGTTTCTCAAGAAAGGTAACATATTGAGCAACAAACACTTTGTTCTCATTGCGGTTGTAAAAATAATATCCTTTAGTTTTCTTAGGACAACCAACGAAAATAACTTTGTCATATTTTGGTGCTAACTTATCGGAGACAAGTCTCTTCACATAAGCTTCGCAACCCCAAATCTTCATGAAAGACAAATTTGGTTTTCTTCCATGCCACATCTCATGTGGGGTCTTAGGAGATGATTTAGTAGGGACTATATTCAGTGTGAACGCAACAGTCTCTAATGCATGTCCCTAAAAGGAAACAGGAAGGTCAACTTGACTCATCATCGAATGAGCCATGTCCAACAAGGTTCTATTCCTCCTCTCAGATACACCATTCCATTATGGTGTTTCGGGTGGAGTCAACTCTGAAACGATTCCACCGTTTTTGAGATGATTGTCAAACTCTTGGCTTAAATATTCACCACCTCGATCGGATCAAAGTACTTTAATAGTTTTGCCAAGTTGATTTTGTACTTCATTTTGAAATATTCTAAAAAATTCAAATGATTCACTTTTGTGCTTCATCAGATAGACATAGCCATATCTAGATAAGTTATCAGTGAATGTAATGAAATACCGAAATCCTCCTCTAGCAATGTTACTTAATGGTCCACATACATCTGCATGTATAAGGGCCAATTAGTCACTAGCCCTTTCACTACACTTAGTGAAGGGTGGTTTTGTCATTTTACCCAATAAACAAGATTCGCATACCTCATATGATTCATAATCATGTGAGTTTAAAAGTCCATATTTATGGAGTTTAGATATACGCTTTTCATTTATATGATCAAGCCGGAAATGCCACATGTATGTGTTGTTCACATCATTCGGTTTAGATTTCTTATTTATATTATAAATATCTTCAACATCATTTATTTTCTCATCATCAAGGATATAAAGGCCATTAAATGAATGTGCAGTACAATAAAGCATATCATTTAAATAAATAGAAAATTCTTATTCTCAATAAGAAAACTATATCCTTCATTATCCAAACAAGAAACTGAAACAATATTCCTACTCAAATCCGGAACATAATAAAAATTGTTCAAAATAAGTACTAGTCCACTAGGTAAAGTAACTTCATAAGTTCCTACGGCTAATACAGCAAATCTTGCTCCATTCCCCACGCGTAAGTGTGATGATGTGCCACCCGATTTTTCCTTTCTTTTTGAAAATCAAAATGGAGACGGAGTCGCCACGCCATTTTTGTTTTAAGGGCCAAAACTTTGAAAAATGCCCAAGATTAGAGATTTGGGTTCGGAGGTCACGTTACACTCCGGGAAGAATGTTAGGGTTCACCCGGAATGCCTCGTAAAACGAGTCTTCCTAATTTGAAACCATTTGTGTGTGTGTGTGTGTTTTGGTTAAAATAAATGTAAAATGAGAAATTTAAAAATTGAGAACTCTTTATTAGATCTTAAACAAGTCCCATGATTTTTGGTATGATTTTAGGGTTGAATTTTGGTACTCAAAAGACTCCTTGAAGTTGAAAATCAATTCTGCCAGAATGAAAAAGGCAGTGGACACTTGATTTTAAAATGAATTTAAGAGCTTTAAAGCTTCAAAATCTGGGGAAAGTCCGAGAATGAAAGTTGTTCAAAACATCTTAAATAAGGTGACTACAAAATACTCTTCCATTTGGAGATGATTTGATGGACCAAAACCTTCTGGAAACTACAGATGTGAAATCTGGATTTCCAGAGACTGATAAACTGACCTTTGGAAAATAATTTGAAAAAGGGAGTTATACTCACGCAAAAAATAAAGTAAAAATATATCTGGAATGCTACGGACTACAAAAAGTATTTTGTAGTAAACACCCAATTCCAAGTTCTTCTGTGTCCAAAAAATTAGACAATGGACTGAGGTCTTAGAACAATGCTACTGGACAGCAAGATGTTCTTGAAGGAAAATGTGATTTTAAAGGGGGGTTTTGCATCCATGCTTGTCCCCATTTCCTTAGGATTTGATTAGTGATCACTAGACATTTTAGTGGTGATCTACTATATCAAGCCATCCTTAGGGTACATTAGGACTTTAAGCATTTCATTTGCTTGGGAAGGGGAATTTTAACCTTTAAAAGAAAGATTTTTGTTGTGAAAATGGATTTTGGAAAACACTTTTGAGTGAATGATTTTGAGGAAGAACACTTTTAAGTGAGTAAGAAGTAATTTGGACCTTTTAAATGGTCATCCATGGAAATTTATTCCAAGGTGACTACATTTTTAGGTCAAGCAAAGATGAACAACAAACAAGTTGATGAACAAACTACATTTTTGAAGTTTGAAATGCATGCATGGATGAAGGAGTTTAGGGTAAGGATAAGGAGGGTTTACCAATCTTCTTTGTGTTTGTGTTTGTGTTTGTGTTTGAGGCTTGAATTTGAGAGTGATTAGTGAGTGAGATTTGGGAAAATAATCAAAAGAAAAAGGTGGCAATTCAAGGGAATTCCCACTGTTTTCTCTAGTATTCTCGCCAAGGTGCTGTGAGTGAATTGTTATTGCTTCTCATTTCTGAGACTGAGGGGCTCAATTTATAGGCCTCTGAAATTTACAAAACCATCCGCGCGGATTGGACCTGCAGCGTGCACTGTTCATTAAATGCAGCTGCAGGCTTTGGACCAAAGGAATATTTTCAAAATATTCAAACAGTTTGTGTTCCAGCAGCTTCCCATTTCGGGTTTTTGGCTTTTTAAGATTCTTTTCTTGGTTTAACTTTAAATAGCAATGCCTAATTTACCCTTGCTTTGTTAGAAAAGTTAGGAATTGTTAGAAATGTTAGGAATGTTAGGGCTTTCGTTAATTTTCTAACGAAAATACTAACAACTCAAATTGGAGCACTTACAATAGCCCCTCGGCGATGGCGCTTTCGAAGGAAGCGGGGTCGTCGATAAGAGTAAGGCTCCATATTTGACAAGATGGGACGAGGGGTGACCAAAGTGGTCGAGTGGCTGGACCTGGTGGTAGGCTACCTACATATCCCGATTGGGGAATCAAGCCGGTCGTAGTACGGGTCTTTGACCCTGGAGTGACTATTTTGAGGCGTCAACCTGGCAAGCGAGTTCTGTAGTCGGTTGCTGAAAGAAACTCTGCTGGGGATAGGAAATGACCATTTTGGTCTGATGGCTAGAGTTGTATATCCGCTCTGCTGGGGAAAGAATGACCATTTTGGTCCGATGGCTAGAGCTGTATATCCGCTCTGCTGGGGAAAGGAAATGACCATTTTGGTCTGATGGCTAGAGTTGTATATCCGCTCTGCTAGGGAAAGAATGACCATTTTGGTCCGATGGCTGAACCTAATGATAGGCTACCTATGTATCCTTAAGAGGAATCAAGCCAGTCGTAGTTCGGGTCTTTGACCCTGGAGTGACTATTTTGAGGCGTCAACCTGGTAATGATGGCGTTTTAGGTGCCTCGGACCTTGAAGATGGCGTTTTAGGTGCCTCGGACCTTGAAGATGGCGTTTTAGGTGCCTCGAACCTTTGGTGATGGTGTTTTAGGTGCCTCGAACCTTGATGATGATGGAATTTTAGGTGCCTCGAACCTTGATGATGATGGCGTTTTAGGTGCCTCAAACCTTGATGATGATGGCGTTTTAGGTGCCTCAAACCTTGATGATGGTGTTTTAGGTGCCTCGAACCTTGATGATGGCGTTTTAGGTGCCTCGAACCTTGAAGATTTGGGATTGATGGTCCTTTGGTGGACTTCATTTGAAGGGGCCGGTCTTACGTTTGCTACCGGAGAAGGGGATGACCGTTTTGGTCGAGTGGCTGGACCTATGATAGGCTACCTACGTATCCTTAAGAGGGATCAAGCCAGTCGTAGTTCGAAAGCTGCTGGGAACGGGTTTCCGTTAACTTTCGTTGGTGAAATCGGGCTTATGTTTTACGGCCGGTGATGAAATTGAGGAAAGAAACGGGATTCCGTTAACTTTCGTTGGTGAAATCGGGCTTACGTTTTACGGCCGTTGATGAAATTGATGAAAGAAACGGGATTCCTTTATCTTTCTCGGAGAAATCGGACTTACGTTTTACTGCCGTTGAGCTCTTTTTGAAAGGGGGATTAACTTGGGTTAACTTTGGTTAACTCTGTTAAGTTTAGGACTAAACTACAGAGTCCTGGAATTTTAAAGGGCAAAAATGTCATTTTGCCTCCTCAATTCCATCCGCGCGGGCTGGAGCGAAGTCCAGATTGATTTTTAAAAGGCGCCGAGGCTTTTCTTCTTCTTCCTCACCATTTTGAACACAGTTCACGAGAGAGAGAAAGGCAAAACCGCCATTGTCGACCCTAGGAGCTTCGAAATCTTCCGATTTTCTTCGATTTTCAAGCAATGGAACACGGGGGAGTTGCCATTCAAGGCCAAGGACGCGGCCCGGTCGCGGAGAGGCGATTAGAGCTTGTAAGAATGAGGAGGCATTACTCTCTTTCGCAATCGATTGCGGAGGAGCCATATCCCGATTTGTGGCAACATTGGGCCACTGATCCGAGTCTTCGCATGGTATACTTCAAATTTCTTCATTTCCTTGGTCGATTTTTGTTTGAAATTGATTTTTGTGATTTTTTTTTATTTGATCCGAAAATTATGTTCTTGGAATCGGAATTTGACTTTTGATGATTTGCATGTTGTAATGAGTATATGGGTAATTTAAATGTGCATTTTGTTTGAAAAAAGAATGGGCATTTTGCCATTTTTTTTTAAATTCGAAAATTGTAATTAAAATTCGAGAAATTGATGTTCTTGGACCTTGAATTTTGACCTTGATGATTTGCATGTTGTAATGAGTATATGGGTAACCCAAATATGCATTTTGTTTGAAAAAAGAATGGGCATTTTGCCATTTTTTGAAATATGAGATGATGAAAATTTTCCCGAATCCGGGACGGACTCTCTTTTTGTTGCATGTAGGATTTTTCCAATGAGATATGTTTTTTATGAATGATACGAATGTATACATGCATGCTTTTTGTGAAAATATGATTTTTTTGTGAAAAATGGGACGGATTTTTTACTTTCGTTGATTGAATGTATGAATGGTGAAAAACTGTTTCTGTATGCTATTTTATGAAAAATGGGACGGAGATTTTATTTCCGTTTGACTCAATGTTATTGACATTATGAATGATGAATGGTGGTTGTTGAAAAAAAAATCTTTTCTTTTGTGTAAGAAAAATGGGGCTGAGTCCATTATATGTTGTTATGTTGCCGAATTTTCTTCAGAATTTTATGTCTATGATGCATGTGTATGCTTTTAAATGCAAATGCAAATTTTTTTTTTTGACATTTCTTTTTTTTTTTTTCAATTGCAGGGTGGAGATCGTTTTGTGACGGAGCAGCTGAATAAGCTGAATACTCGAGGATCGGTGGAGGCTGTGGTTGACCTGTGGGACCGGCTTCCGGTCTTGGGCCGAGGAGTTCTGATGAGTCCAAGACAGATCGTCATTGGGACCGGTTTGTATGAGTTCATTGAGTTCCTGAGGGGGTTGATCAAGTTCCTCAAGAGTAAGGGCCTGATTTTTGCTTTGGCACAACATTGGTGGGACGTGACCCACACCTTCCATTTCTTCTGGGGCGAGGCCACGGTCACACCCTCCGATTACGCTGCGATCACGGGCCTGTCCTTTAAAGGACGGAGCATTGAGGGGAGAGACGGCTATAGTGACCTGGAGCTGCAGGATCTTCTGGGCTTTACCCCCATTCCCAAAAATGGGATGGGGATGGAGTATGCTATGGTCCACGGGAAGATCGTGGAGAGCATTGAGAGTTATGAGGCTGGGAATGAGAGAGTGGCTGCTGTACAGATTGCTAGGGCTTTTCTGTGGTTCGCTTTTTCGAGCACACTTTTTGGACACGCCGAGGGGACGGCGGTGTTCGCTTTGCTGAGGACATTGGAGGATGTGGAGATGGCCGGAGAGGTGTCTTGGGGAGAGGCCGGGCTGGCAGAGCTATATTTTGCTTTGGATCGGTATAGCCGGAAGGCTGTCAGCTCTCTGACGTGCTTTGAGTTCCCTCTGGAGGTATAAGCTTCTGCTTTTTCTTTTCCTTAAGCACGCACCTTTTTTTTTGCACTTAATTGATGTGATCCTTACCTTTCGCAGGTATGGGCTCTGGAGTTCTTTCACGTCACGATGTGGCGGCAGCCGGCGGAGCACATCGGGGCATATCCGGCTATGCTCTCCTGGTCTAAGCATGCTGGGGAGAAGATAGGTTCCAGGGGGCGCACGATCCTCAAGTACAAGGATTGCCTGCCTTTGACGAGAGCTGAGACAGATGAGGGGATGAGGTTCTACCCTTGGGGCCGCTTCGACGTGGAGCAGCTGAAGGGTGCTGAGAGGTGGACCGTGATGCGGAGGATTTTGAGGGGTTTGACCTGTGACGCGTATTATCTGGGGGAGAGAGTGACGCGCCAGCATGGCGAGGGTGCGCCTCTGATGGCACCGGTGGAGCCTCCCGCCGATATGATGCATCCGAGTGAGAGATCGGAGACCTGGGGTGATTATCGAGGTGGCCAGCACTTCTCGATGTTTGTGGCTATCGAGGAATATTCGAGATTTATCTTGAGGAGGCTGAGGATGCCCCAGGTTCTTAAGAGAGAGGGGTTGGGGGTCGTGCGGTACCCTTGATCGGACTTTTCATATGTACAGGATGGGGTCAGGTTGAGAGTTCAGATCCCTATCCCTGAGCGGGTCCCACGAGCTTTCCGGCCTCGTCCGGATATGAAGGTATGGCTTTTTACTGCTTCTGTCTCTTCTTCTTTTCTTTCGTTTCATCATTTTTCGCATCAATTATTTCTGACACTTTTGTCTCCGTGCAGTTCCCGGCTGTGGTTGTGGAGAAGCTGACGAAGCAGGTGATTGGGGCCAAGAGGTTCCTTAGGAGGATGGTTGCCTATGGGGCTGCTCAGGGCAGAGCTAGACGGGCACAGCCGGCGCCTCTCGAGCGGGAGACTTCCCCTGTTCCTTCCGAGCATTCTACCGAGACTCCTCTTTCTCCTCTCATAGACCCCGACATGGAGCTTCCTCCGGACCACGTCATCCTCGGGGATTTGCACAGGCAGGGGCACGTTTGGCACCACGGCGGGTCATCTTCACACGTCCGGGAATCCGACGCGTTCACGTTCGGATATGACTTCTTTGCGGACCTCGGGTTGCCTTACCGTGGCATACCGGTTGATCCAGGCGAGCCTCTCTCTGGAGACGAGGATGACAATCCTGAGCCCGAGATATTCATGACTACTGAGGAGGCGGGCCCAAGCCGCAAGTGGGATCGGGGGAAAGCGCCGGCCACCGAGGATTCTGACTGATGATTTTTGGTTGATTTTGGGACTGTACTTATTTTGACAGATACAGTTTTATTTTTCATGCACACTTTTTTTTTGGAATGTAATGATCTAGAATTACTGTTATTTATTTATTTTTTTATCTATTATGAATGCAATGTTGCATGAGCCCTGGTTTTTTTTGGCAAGGGTGTGAAGGTTTTGAGCTGTAAACTGTTTGGACAGGTTTTGCACAGGTTTCGAGCGAAATATTCCTCCGTGGTGCAGCAGTTTGAACTGCTGCAGATTTTTTTTTGATGGTGACATTTTCATCCGCGCGGATGAGACAGGCATCTGACATTGTCATTTAATTTTGCTTCAGATCTGGTTTTCCCCTCTTTCAAACTCAAACACCTTCTTCAACTGCCCATTCAAACAGCCAATTTCGGGGAGAAGGAGAGAAAATCCATGGAGAAAATTGTGAGCATGAGAAATCCAACCAAGTTATCCCAAGATTCTTAAATTTCTTTCTTCAACAAGTTCAAGGAATGGTCCCGGGAGATTATGCACGAGAGGAGGTCATTCTTTGAAGAAAGGTACAAGATACGATGCTTGTGATCTCTCAAAGAATTGGTTCCGGATTATGATCTTTTGAGGGCTTCTTCTTCATTTTGGGATACTAGAAGGCATGTCTTTTGCTTTTCTTACAATGAAATGGTCCCGACTGTTGAAGAATTCCGGGCTTTGCTTGGCGGTCCCGAGGTGGAGGAGATTGCGATTCCTTTGCCCGGAGGAGCTTCTTTTGTTGACAAGTTGTGCAACCTTCTTCATCTTTCTCCGGAGGAAGCACAAGGTATGATCCGTGGTCCTGATCATTTTGACATTTCTGGTCTTCCTGATAGATTTAGGGGCTTAGGCTTGATTGATGATGCCTATTGGGATGCTTTTGCACTCTGCGTGTTTGGTACCTTGTTCATGGTTTACTCTTTTGGGATTTGTCATCGGGCTTTCTTTGGATGTGGTTGTCTGTTGCCGTTTGGGCCGGGATGTTGTGCCCTTGATCTTGGGAGAGACCCTTCATGCTCTTGACAGGTTGGCTACCGGGAGGCGGTATATGCACGAGGGCAGCCCGTTTCTCTTGACTATGTGGCTGATGGAGCGCCTGGGGGTCCTTCGCGAAACTTCTGATGCGGTGAGACCTTGGACTTTTGCCAGGAGAGGGGTTACTGTGGACCTCGTTGATCAGGGCTCATGGGAGTATTGGATGGCTTGCCGCCAAACTACGGATATCAGATGGTTGGTACCTCATTGGCGGGTAGAGACTCGGAGAGTGCTTCAGGATGGTTCTCATGTGATTATGCTTCCGGGGCTTTCCCAGTCCAGTTTTTATATTCCAGCTCTGGTTCGGCGGTAGTTTGGCTTGGAGCAGACTCCTTTGGAGGATTTTGAGGATATAGCTACCAGGGTGGTGGCTTCTGCTTCGATGGATGATCCTTCTGTATTCCCATTTCTTTCCCGAGCATGGAGGTATGACGTCTTTCCTCCTAGGGTTATCCTCAAGCGTCCGGGGCATGTATTTCTGACCACTTGGTACTTGGATTGATACGAGAGGCACTTGGGGGAGACTCAGGTGGCTATTTTGAGACGGCGTAAGGCCATTGTTGGTGTGGAGGACATGACAGTTTCTGAGAGGAGGAGGGCTGAGGCGAGGGCCAACCCTCATGATAGGAGCGGGGATGCCGTGACGGACTACGAGGTTTATGTCAAGAGACAGGAGAGGCGGATTCCTATGTTGCCGGCTCGGCTGCAGGAGATGAGAGACGAGGCTAGGGCTACTAAGGCCCTGACAGACACGGGCTTGATAGATCTTGTCCCTACACCAGAGCTTGGTAGGAGGAAGACGGACATTTTTCCCTTGCAGAGGAAGAAGACCCGAAGAGGAGAGAAGAAGAGGGGAGAAGCCAGTACGAGTGGCTTGGAGTGACTTTGAAGTTTCCGAGTATCCCTTTCTTGTCGTAGCAGACACATTAGTTATTATGCATTTTAGTTTCTTTTAGCAGGTTGTAATTCGTAGGAGTGAACCGAGCTTAGACTCATCAAAAAGTTTTTAACTGTAATGAATATGTGAATTGCTTCAGAGTTTTTCGAAACGCCTTCATGGATTGATCAATGTATTGATAACAAAGTATGATTTTTATTTGTGTTTTAGACCGAACCGTTTTCGGCTTCCTACGTTTCCTTGGACTAAAGGGCTCAGGTCTCCGTAGTTCGACCCAGTTAATTTTTTTTGTTGTTTTTTTTTGTTGTTTTTTTTTTTTGCTGTTTTTTTTTTGTGCAACCCTGTTTTTTACCTAGGCCGCCCTTTTCGGGTTTTCAACCTAGTTGGGTATTACTCTTTTAGCACTCTTTTTTTTCTGTTTTTCTTGTTTTTTTTTTTTTGGTGCAACCCTGTTTTTTACCTAGGCCGCCCTTTTCGGGTTTTCAACCTAGTTGGGTATTACTCTTTTAGCACTCTTTTTTTTGTTTTTTTTGTTGTTGTTTTTTTTTTTTTGACTCAGTGTTTCATGCGTAGTATCTGCGCAGCTTATCGCCATTCACCGGGTGTACAAAAGGATTTCCGTCGAGGTCTGCAAGTTGCATGGCCCCTCCGGAGAAGATTTTCTGGACGACATATGGCCCGACCCAGACAGGCTCCCATTTGCCAAGCGGGTTGATGCGGACTGGGGGCTTCTCTTTCAAAACGAGGTCACCTTCCCTGATCTCCCGATGTTTTACTTTCTTATCAAAGGCTCTGGCCATCCTTCCTTGGTAAGCTCGGATATGTTCCATGGCTCTCAATCAGTGTTCATCTAGCAGGGCCAATTCATCATGGCGACTCTGGAGCCATTCGACCTCGTTGATCTGACTTTCCAACAGTACCCGGAGCGAGGGGACTTCTAGCTCGATTGGGAGCACGGCTTCCATTCCGAAGGTAAGAGCAAACGGTGTTTCCCCGATTGCCGTTCTGACGGATGTTCTGTATCCCCAGAGAGCAAGGTGCAGCTTGTCAGGCCAATCTCTGCCTCGGACAGCCATTTTCCGAATAATGTTTTCCAAAGTCTTGTTTGCTGCCTCAACGAATCCGTTAGTTTGGGGCCTGTAGGGAGATGACTTGTGACGGGTTATTCTGAATTCTGCCAGCAGCCTGTCGCATTCCCCTTCAAAGTGGGATCCATTATCTGAAATGATTTCGGCCGGCAACCCGTATAGAGGGCTACTTTCTTTGCTTCCGGGTCGAGAGGTGCCCGGTGTGTCTTTATAGGACCGTGTAAACACGTCCACAAATTCTCAGGGTGTCTTTGTCAGTCCTTTCAAAGAAACTACCAATTTGTGTCTCTTTAGGCTCTTCTGCAGTTCCCAGATTCACACTTGTCAAAACCTCTTCGGCAGCTTGGGCTCGATTTTCCTCTTTCCGAACAACCTACTTAAAGATTTCTTTAATATATTGTTCATTTAATGTGTCTGCTTCTTTATCTAGTGAATCATTATTAACTGTTTTTTTTTTTTAGTTATTAGTTATTTCATCATTAGTTAAAGTGGCAATCAAGGGATACTCATAAATGTTCATCATTTCATTGAGAACGAAAGGGGATACAGCGTTTGCTACAACCTCGTAGTCTTCAGGCGTAAGGCCATCGGACGACTCGAGAGACTCGAACTCAATAATGAGAGACTCGGAGGACTTTTACACAGGTTGACACAAGGGGACGGGGAACCAATCCAAGCTTTGTGATCATTTCCTCCTTGGTCGCGGACGGGCCTGAGAGAGTTTCCCAATTCTTCAATGGCATTGCTGTCAGGGGCCTCATGACTCGGGATTTGCGCTGTTCTTCTTTCTCAATCATTGCTATCATCTCTTTGACTGAACCGAAATCAATCAGGTCTGGCATCTGAACCTCTTCTCCGAATAACTGCTGCATAATCGGACCATCCCAATCATCTGAAAAGACTTCTGTGGCTTTGGTTTTCGGCATTGTCAGCTCGAACTCAGGCTTTGGGCCTTCTTGGACAGTTGGGATCACAGTGGTAAGCTTCTCGAACTGCTCTACTAGGCTTGGAACGACTTTGAAAGTGTACTCGCTCTCCATGGTAGTGGTAGCCCCAGGTATCTTGGGTAGGTCTGCAAACATCCTATGGACTGGGTTGGCTTTGTTTCCCCTGGACTTTCTGAGGTCATCTTGTAGCTTCAGCCATCCCTTTGTAGGTTCTTTGACTGTGGCATTACCCTGCTGTGTAGGGCCTTTCACGAAGTAGTCACCCAAATTAGGACTGAAAGGGAGAGATTTAGGGTCGTTGAGCGGGACCCTTCCTGTGGCAGCTCCTCCCCTTTTCCGGGCAATCTCCTTTTCTTTCGCAGTGTCTATCGAGGTGGCCTCATATCCCAGGCCGTGGCGAGTTTTCTGCCCTTTCACCTCAATAACTTTGTGAGTTCCTTGCTGATGCTTCCCCAGATCAAGACCGGGCAGGTAGCTCATTCTTCTCATCATCTTCAAGACTGGAGGGATCTTGTCCAGAATAGGTATCCCACCCGTATCGGTGCCCTCCAAAGTGACTAGGTCTCCGTAAATGGTTGTCAAATCCCCATCCGAAACAAACTTCACACACTGATGGAGGCTCGAGGCAACCCCTTTAACTTGATGCAGCCAAGGTCTTCCCAGCAGGGCATTAAAGGTGATCGGGATGTCAATAACCTAGAATTCCACAGGTATCATCTTCTTGCCAAACCAGAGGGCCAAAGTAGCAACCCCAAGTACTGTGCGGGATGTAGAGTCATAAGCTTTGACTGTGAGGGAGGAAGGTTTTAGATCTGTTGATTTGATGTCGAGCAGACTCATGATCTTAGCCGGGAGGATATTCATCCCGGACCCATTGTCAACCAAAACTCGGGGAAGACGCCGTTCATCCAGCTGGACTGTGATGAAGAGGGGCTCGTTGTGATCGGCTCCGAATTGAGGGAGATCGAGATCTGTGAAAGTGATTATGTTCCCATAATGAATGTTCCCAATCAACTGCACCACATCATCAGGAGTAGCGTCAATAGGGACCAGCGTGCGGGCTAGGCTTTCTTCCAGCTTTAGCTTGTGGGGGTACGATGAGGTAAGCAGGGACCACAAAGAGATGTTGGCCTGAGTTTGTTTCAGCTGGGTGAGCACGGGATCCTTCTTCTCAAGGTCAGGAGTTTCGGCTGCCTTGGCATAGGGGAGACGGTCTTCCCATGGTGCTTGATCTGCTACCTTCTTATCTGTCTTGGAGTTCCCCTGGTAGATCTGCCCGGATCGGGTCAACAGGTTGACTTCCTTATTAGTCACTTCTTGACTAGATTTCTTCAATGCTGCCAAGGTCAACGGGGGAGCCTTTTTGGCTACCGGCCACTGGTTCTGACGGAGTCTAGCAACGGTGAGGGGCTGAGCTTGAGCTGTACTGGCTCCTTCCTGGGCAGCTTTTAGAACTGCTTCCCATGTCACAGGCTTTTGAACCCGGGGTTGTGTTGCTGTCCCCTGGATGGCCCACAGAGCTAGGGCGTCCTCCGATCTGCCTTCTTAGCCTGCCTTGTCTATAGTTATCATACAACATGAATTGCTATTCTCAGGGCTCGGCGGCTTTTCGATTTCATCTCCGGTATAGTGCAGCCACTCTGGTTCCTTTCTGTAGTACTCAGAGCTGGAGACGATTATAGCATTCTGCGTGGGAGGAACATCGGGTATCATGCCGGTTTCCAGGACTTCTCTGAGAGATGAAATACATTCGGGGAAGGTGACCTCTTCTTGGGTAACCCTGACAAGGATTGTTACTTTGTTTCGGGGCGGATTTGATCTGACCATGGTTATTTTCTCACTGGGGAGGATGGGAGTTAGCTTCCCTCTTTCTAACAGATCTTCAACTATCAGCCTGGATCGGGTGTCTGAAAACCCTTTCCCCAAAGCATGGTAGGCAGTGTTGAATTCTATGACATCCACGTGCTCAGCCCCAGGAAATTTCATGGCTTTCATGTCCTCGGTTTCATAATCGTCTTCCGAAGTTTCTTCATCGTCGCTTGCTGACAACCAACCATTGTGTCCGGCTCCCATGATGTCATTTTCGGCATGATTGTTCCAGATTGATTCCGGATCTTGGGCCTCAGTTGACTCCTCACTTTCGTCGTCATCATCATCACTGTCATTACTGTCATCAGAATCATCTTCCCATACTACTGGGATTTCGGCTGAGAGAGAGCGCCGGTCAAATCTGTTAGGGGAGGACGGGTGTGTGCAGCCGCAGAAATTGTCATATGCCCCCATTGCCGGAAGCGGCAATTGCGACTCCACCTCTCCTCCCAGAAACTGTGGGGGAAGAGTGAGAGGGGGCGGCACGTACTTGACTCCAGGAAGGATATAGAAGCAATCCTCCTCTTCCGATTCTTCACTTTCACTGTCTTCGGGATCATATTTGGTTTCCCCCAAGGCCAACTTGCAGAAGTGTACTAACTCCAAGTGCTCTTCGGCCTCTTTGCTGATAAGCCCCAATACAGGCGCCCGTCTGAAGCTTTCTTGCTCAATCTTCCTTGACTGCTCTAACCATCTCGTGTAAATGGTTTTCTCATGATTTGACCGGAACAGCCCCAGTTCTTCAGCATCGGTTTTCCCTTCCTCCGAGAAGTAGCGGGCTTCGTATTCTTGCAAGAAATTTCTAACATGAGACCAAGGAGGGTTGGTTTGTTCACCATCCTCAAGGCTGAGGGGAATCCGAATTCAGGATCCTCGACAAGGTTGGCCATGGGTATTTGGAGGTCTTCATCAGTTTCCGCATTCTCCTGGACATACGAAGGTTCTCCGGCTTCAATCATGTTCACCTGGTTTTGATTTCTCGGGAAGGAATTTTTGACTGTATTAGGCCCCTCGGGGCCTTCCAACTTCCCTTGCTCTATCAATCCCTGGATTGCCTTTTTCAGAGTAAAGCAGTTATCTGTTAGATGACCGTGGGCCTGATGAAAAGCGCAGAACTTAGAAGTATCCACGGGAGCATTCGGATTTCTGGGTTGGAAATTTTCTAAAGGCCGCAGCAAGCCTTCTTTCACCAATCCTCTAAAGATGTCATTCAGAGGCATTCCAAAGCTTTCGAGGTTTATGACCCGAGGCTTGGGTTCAGCTGGTTTCCTGGGAGCAAAAGGAGTTGCATTATTACATTCCTGCCCTGTGTAGTTGATCATCTCTTTACCTTTAGCAGGAGCCGGAACCGTGTTGGAGGGAGGAGCTCTGTATCTGTAAGCAGGTGCGGCAGCTGGCTGTTGATTGTAAGCCTTTTCAAACTTAGCTGCGGAGTTAACCATGGCCCGTAAGTTTGAGTACGGGAAATGACTGAGGGAGGTTCTCAGATGTGACTTCATGCATGACTGGAAGATGTCCAACTGTTCCTCTTCAGAAGGAGGGATGGCCATCTCACTGAGTTTCAGATTCCACCGCTTGTAGAAATCCCCAACATTCTTGTCGGGACGCTGCACGGTTGTCTGCAAGTCAACACTATTTGTTTCCCATTCCAAATTAGCTTTGTACTTTTCTGTAAAGGCGCTGGTGATCTGATCCCATGTAGCCCTGGCCTCGGGTTTTAAGCGGAAGAACCATTTTAGAGCACTGGATTTCAAGGAGAGACTGAAATAGTCAGCCAACTGCTGATTGGTGCATCCTTTGGCCTTCATTGCCAAGGTATATGTGTCCAGGTGAGTTTTCGGGCATGCAGTCCCATCAAACAGGTCCAGATTAGGCATCACGAACTTGTGGGGCAGGGGAACAATAGAATCCGGGTCTGTAGGTCGGAAGGCAGACTTTTTAGCGGTCAATTCAGCAATCTGTGCTTTCATTTCCTTGTGCTGTTCCATGAACCAGGCCAGGTTAGGGTCTTGTGGTGGAGCCATGGCATTCAGACCAGTGACTGAGCTAGAGTGAGGAGCTACTACTGGCGGCAGACTGGTGGAGGGAATGGCCGATCCGGGGACATAGGTAAAAACCTGTCCTTGGCCCGAATTACCCTGGGGAGCGTGAGTAGGAGCCTGGGCATAGGGATAGAACCTTGTAGCTTGTTGACTTTCAACCGGCAGAGTGGGTGGAGGCAACCCTGATGTAGCCGGGTAGTTTGGTTTTCCGAGCTGGGATTCATAGGTAGGCATAGGTGCAGGCTGTTGTCCCTGGTTTTTAAACTGTATGCCAGGCTGTGGCGAGGGTGAATAGCCGAGAGGGTATTGCGGTCCGAGGGATTCTGATGAAACTGGATTAGGGGCTTGGTGGCCCATTGGTCCCTGAGTGAGAAATGGGTTTGTATGAGCTGTGCTAGGAGCAGCTGAACTGCCATCATTCTGAGGAGGGGCTCCTGACTGTTGTCCCGAACCAAACTATGGTGGCATCCCAAACTGTTGCTGCGGTACTCTGAACTGCTGTTGTGATGGTCCGACTTGGTTGTTTCCAAACTGAGACGGGATCCCAATTTGCTGTGGCATTCCGAGATATCCCCAACCGTGAGAAGACATTCCGTACTGATTTTATCCCCACTGAGGAACCACGAACTGGTTCGCCCCGTCAGGTTGCATGGATCCAGTAGTCTGTAGCTGGGGAGCTGGCTGACCTGAAGATCGAGGAGCATGGGTTCTGGTAGTGGTACCACAGGAGGTGGGTGGTGGAATCCTGGAGTAATCAGGGCGACTGAGAGTGGGATAGGCATCCTCTTCTTCTTCCACGGTGAAGGTGCCATCGGGATTGAGACTGGCGGCCAAACCATGGCTTTTGATGGCTTCCATAAGGCTATTAATCTGTGCTTCCTGTCGCAATCTCATACGTTCGCTAACCGATTCCACCGCTGTTGCTGCAGGGAGTCCGGGAGGCGGAGTGATGTTGTCCCCATCATTACCGGTGATGCGGACATTACGAACCCGGAGTCGGAACAAACGGTGAAGCTGATGATGCGCTTGACTCTTCCCAACTGATCAAACGGTGAACCGGTGCCCGAAACCAAGCTTTGTGAGGAGCTGCGTGGGGAAAGACACGAGGGTTCAGATATTTGGGAGTGAAGGGAGGTAGGTGTTTGGGCTTAGGGCTCATGCAACATGCAGTTATTTGTTCTTGTTTACTTAAAACGTATTTTATTAACCTAATCGGTTGGAAAAGATTGCTCTTCTTTTTCGCAAACTACTCTGATTCCTGGATCAGTGGGCCCCATCACTACGCCTGCGGGCCCTCAACCTGTAACCCCGAATAAGGGTTTCGTAGGGCAAGCAGGTCCCACCGACCGAAAAGAAAAACGATCCTAAAGTCTGGCGGGTAATCTAGTCTTAACGAGCATTCGATGTAAATTACGGACAAAGCTGACGTCAAAGGTCAAGGTCATGTCCGGAGGGCTCGACGAAAAGTCGGCATGGCTCGGACTGATAAACGTCCATAATTGATCTTGACCCGTCGTTAGTTAGGCCGTAATTAGACATGGAATAATCATTAATCCTTGATGACTCAGTGTCATGCCGGGAGTCGGTGCATAAGTTGTGCCAGTCAAAGTCAAAGTCAAGGCGCCAGTCAATATCTGGTCAATGTTTGCGGCGGAAAACCGGCATGACTTCGACTGATTAAGGGTCCCCGAAAGATATTGACGTGGTATGCCGACTAAGGCTTGAAAGGAAAGGTGTATACACAGACCGGGCATGACACGGACCAAACTAAAAACCAACCGGGTCTCGGACAAAGTGTGTCACGGACAAGTGCATGGTCGACACGAGGCTCCATGGGATGTTTGGGTAGTCCCGTGCTCGCACCGAGAGGCGTAATAAGGCCAAACGGGCTGCTACTGGGATTTCCCCGGGTTAAGGACGTAGTGTGCGGTGTAAGGCCAAGTGCGCGTAGTGTGCAAGCAGTCTATCTTCTTTTTCTGAGTAAAATATAAATCTTTATGTGTCTTAAAGAGGATGATGCATGCAAAAAATGATTATTTTTTTTGAAAATCTTTTTTTTTTTGAAAATCTTTTTTTTGAATTTTTGATTTTCTTTTTGAATTTTTTTTTTGAAAGCAAATAAACATATAAGCACATAAGCACGAAAATTCAAACAGTTAGGAAAATGATTCTGACAGTCAAAATACCGATTTTTTCGGGACAGTCAAAACAACACGAAATGTGCAAAACAAACACACACACACAGTACAAATGGTTTCAAATGCCGGGACGAAAGTTTGACCCACAAAAGCTTTTCTTTCTTTTTTTTGAATTTTTTTTTTTTTGAAAAAGATAAAGCTCATTTTTATATCCCCAGCGGAGTCGCCACTGTGATGATCTGCCACCCAATTTTTCCTTTCTTTTTGAAAATCAAAACGGAGACGGAGTCGCCACGCCATTTTTGTTTTAAGGGCCAAAACTTTGAAAAATGCTCGAGATTAGAGATTTGGGTTCGGAGGTCACGTTACACTCCGGGAAGAACGTTAGGGTTCACCCGGAATGCCTCGTAAAACGAGTCTTCCTAATTTGAAACCATTTGTGTGTGTGTGTGTGTGTGTGTGTGTGTGTGTTTTGGTTAAAATAAATGTAAACTGAGAAATTTAAAAATTGAGAACTCTTTATTAGATCTTTAATAAGTCCCATGATTTTGGTATGATTTTAGGGTTGAATTTTGGTACTCAAAAGACTCCTTGAAGTTGAAAATCAATTATGCCAGAATGAAAAAGGCAGTGGACACTTGATTTTAAAATGAATTTAAGAGCTTTAAAGCTTCAAAATCTGATGTAAAGTAACGCAGCGGAATAGTAACCAAGGCCTGATCGAAATCAAAACCTTCTACAAGGAATCGCAATTCCTTAGATAAATAAGAACTTCCGAGGAAGATCTTCTGCAAGCCAATAGAATTGACCAAGGGTTTTTGCAAAGAAGCAAACTAAAATTTAATTGATAAAAGTCTAAATTCGGATTACAACTTTAGGCCTATTTTATAGTGCCCATAAAGCTTGAAAAACACTCCTAAACCTTCTAAAATTACTCCTAACCTATATGGTAAATTAATAGAAGTCAAAAACTAATAAAACTTACCTAAATCTACTCTAAAACCTCTTCTAATCATCCTACTAATATTAATTCCAAAAATACAATTAAAATAATAAAAGATACGCAAATAATTAATATCTCGTTCTACATCATTCACCCTCTCTTCAAAGGAACTCGTCCCCGAGTTCTCCTCCGAGGTTTGGAAAGTTCCGTCCCACTTAAATAAATATTTGGAGTAGATATGTTCCTTAAGCACAATTTGAGGTAGAACGAATTTATCAAAATAACTAATCAAACCTTCAATATTTGAATCTAAAATTGTTTCTTTTGAAACTGGATCTTCAATCATGGACTGAAAATTATGACTAATATTCTCTCCTTTGAAATCTTCATTCATTATTTGTAGATCCTGATTTGTGGATTTGACTACAATCAAATCTTCTCCGTTTAAATCTGAATCTTTCCTTTCAACCGGCTCGACGCGGTGGAGATTTTCCCCGTGAAGACTTGCCCGATTTTCTGGGTTGACATTATTTTTGTTATTCTGCAATAATTGCGAACTCACCTGGATCTGATCACGAAACTCTTCATCATCACGTTGAGAGGCAAGTCGACGTTCTTCATCAAGACGATCATATTCCGCAGATTTTTGTGCTTCCAATCTCGGAATTAATACGTCTATCAAATAATCAAGTTTGCCGGCATTAACGTCAATTTTCATCCTATACTCTTGCTTAGCTATTTGTTCCGCCTCTGCATTTTTCCAATCTCCTACTGATTTGTAATATCGTAAACGTTGATCGGCACCTTCCTCCAAATCAAGGAGTTCATATGCCAAAGGGAGAAGATAATTTTTCTTTCGTCTAGCACGATCCAATCGAAGATTGATTGCATGAATAACATCATAATTGTCGTAGTTGTTGATGTCGTTCCTCCCATCGTTTGCCATCACCTCGTCGGAGAACCCTAGGATCGTCCGATTTCTGATACCAACTGATGTAAAGTAACGCAGCGGGATAGTAACTAAGGTCTGATCGAAATCAAAACCTTCTGCAAGGAATCGCAATTCCTTAGATAAATAAGAACTTCCGAGGAAGATCTTCTGCAAGCCAATAGAATTGACCAAGGGTTTTTGCAAAGAAGCAAACTAAAATTTAATTGATAAAAGTCTAAATTCGGATTACAACTTTAAGCCTATTTTATGGTGCCCATAAAGCTTGAAAAACACTCCTAAACCTTCTAAAATTACTCCTAACCTATATGGTAACTTAATAGAAGTCAAAAACTAATAAAACTTACCTAAATCTACTCTAAAACCTCTTCTAATCATCCTACTAATATTAATTCCGAAAATACAATTAAAATAATAAAAGATACGCAAATAATTAATATCTCGTTTTACATCAAAATCTGGGGAAAGTCCGAGAATGAAAGTTGTTCAAAACATCTTAAATAAGGTGACTGCAAAAGACTCTTCCATTTGGAGATGATTTGATGGACCAAAACCTTCTGAAAATTACAGATGTGAAATCTGGATTTTCAGAGACTGATAAACTGACCTTTGGAAAATAATTTGAAAAAGGGAGTTATACTCACGTAAAAAATAAAGTAAAAATATGTCTGAAATTCTACGGATGTTGGCTGCAAAAAGTATTTTGTAGTCAACACCCAATTCCAAGTTCTTCTGTGTCCAAAAAATTAGACAATGGACTGAGGTCTTAGAACAATGCTACTGGACAACAAGATGTTTTTGAAGGAAAATGTGATTTTAAAGGGGGTTTTGCATCCATGCTTATCCCCATTTCCTTAGGATTTGATTAGTGATCACTAGATATTTTAGTGGTGATCTACTATATCAAGCCATCCTTAGGGTACATTAGGACTTTAAGCATTTTATTTGCTTGGGAAGGGGAATTTTAACCTTTAAAAGAAAGATTTTTGTTGTGAAAATGGATTTTGGAAAACACTTTTGAGTGAATGATTTTGAGGAAGAACACTTTTAAGTGAGTCAGAAGTAATTTGGACCTTTTAAATGGTCATCCATGGAAATTTATTCCAAGGTGACTACATTTTTAGGTCAAGCAAAGATGAACAACAAACAAGTTGATGAACAAACTACATTTTTGAAGTTTGAAATGCAAGCATGGATGAAGGAGTTTAGGGTAAGGAGAAGGAGGGTTTACCAATCTTCTTTGTGTTTGTGTTTGAGGCTTTAATTTGAGAGTGATTAGTGAGTGAGATTTGAGAAAATAATCAAAAGAAAAAGGTGTCAATTCAAGGGAATTCCCACTGTTTTCTCTAGTATTCTCGCCAAGGTGCTGTGAGTGAATTGTTATTGCTTCTCATTTCTGAGACTGAGGGGCTCAATTTATAGGCCTCTGGAATTTACAAAACCATCCGCGCGGATTGGACCTGCAGCGTGCACTGTTCATTAAATGCAGCTGCAGGCTTTGGACCAAAGAAATATTTTAAAAATATTCAAACAGTTTGTGTTCCAGCAGCTTCCCATTTCGGGTTTTTGGCTTTTTTAAGATTCTTTTCTTGGTTTAACTTTAAATAGCAATGCCTAATTTACCCTTGCTTTGTTAGAAAAGTTAGGAATTGTTAGAAATGTTAGGAATGTTAGGGCTTTCGTTAATTTTCTAACAAAAATACTAACAACTCAAATTGGAGCACTTACAGTAAGTCCACTTCACCTTCTTTGAGTAGCTTTCTATTCTTTAGTCCTTGCACATTTATACAAATGTGAGATCCACATCTGGTATCCAATACCCGTGAACTAAAAGTAGCAAGGAAAATATCTATCATATAGATACTTGAAGCAGTAGCAATCGTATTGCCCTTCTTCACTTTTAGGCCTTCCTTATAAGCCTTGCAGTTTCGCCTCCAATGACCAACCTCCTGGCAATGATTGCAAATTGCATCATTTTGAGACACTTTGGTTTTACGGCATATGCAACTTTTGCCTTAGGTTTAGCAACCTTTGCTTTACCTACATTGCCTTCCTTTTTGAAGCCCTTCCTTTGTTAACCATTAACACATTTTTGGTACTAGGCTTCTTGATATTTTTCTCTGCAGTATTAAGCATCGCATGCAATTCTGACAGATTCTTGTCCATTCCACTCATGTTATAGTTCATAATGAAATGACTATAACTTTCGGGAAATGAATTCAATATAGTATCCGTTGCGAGTTCCAAAGTCATAGGATACCCAAGCCTATCAAGGTGCTCAATATATCCTTTCATCTTAAGGATATGTGGACCTACTGACTGCCCCTCTTGCATCTTGCATGCATTAAGAGCCTTCACCATATCATACCTCTCTTGCCTAGCTTGCACTTGGAACATTTCCTTTAAGCTTTGTGCTAGGTCAAAAGCAGCTTTCATGTGTTCAAGGTCCTTCTGAAGAGCCTTACACATGGTGGCAAGCATAAGTCAAGAAACATCATTAAAATCATCAACACGTTTCTTAAGTTGCTCCTTATCTGCCCTTACAGCATTGGCAGTGGGTTCTGCAGGAACGGGTTCGTCAAGAACGTACAATTTCTTTTCTTGCCTAAGAACAATTCTTAAGCTTCTGATCCAATCAGAATAGTTTGTACCGTTCTCTTCGAGCTTGTCATTCTAAAGGACGGATCGCAGCGACAAGGGTTGATTATTGTTTATGCCATTTCTACAATAAGATATACAAATAATATGAACACATATAAGTAACAATTCATTTACCATCTAAGAGACAAATAATGTATTTCATAAATACTCCCTCTAAATTATATACCTTCAAATACAAGCATGTATCGTATAATTATATGGGGCTAAGATTCATATTTCACTTAATTTTGATTTAACTGAGTCAATGCCCGAAATCAAGTTATTTAGGTAGATAACATTTATCAATCATAACATATATGACTCTTAGATCTTTTATGAGATTCTAGACATCTTATGTCAATACATGTTTTATTCTCATCTATGCCTTGGGTCAAAACTCTTTTGAAAGCACCAATTAAGTTTAACCTTTTTCAAACGTATGAGACACATAGAACGATGCACATAACTGAGTCAAAACTACATCAACCGTTATCTCATCTTGATCCAAATTAAGATATAATGATGCACCCAACTGAGTCGAAACTACATCAAAATACCCAAATATTTCACAAGTGTTCTAATCAAGGGGTGTAAGTACCCAAATCCGGATCGTTACAATCCGTTAACTGATGCTTTCCAAGTTAACGAGAATCCGTTAACTCACACTTTCTGAGTTAACGAGACTTTCCAGGACTGCCCCGTGCATCCAAAATCCGAAGTGTATTCAATCCACGTTCGTACACGTGAAAATACCACTTTCCCAGAAATATGCAATTTTCGGGACTTTCCGGGACTGTTCCGACATTTTCTCGAACAGTTATTTAAAAAATAGTCAAAACCCGACTTAACGGAGCAAATTGGGTTACTTCATGACTAAGCTGGGACACTTGGCAAACATGCAAGCCTCCTCCCATCAACATCAATCAGTTTCAAGGGTGAAAAGACCAAAATGCCCTCAAATTGAGTGACTGGATGGATGGCCTGTTCTTCATGTTTAACAAATCAGTCTCAGCAATCTCCAAAATACCCAAGAGGTCCCTGAAATTGAGGATCTGGCCGGATGGCCTGTTCTTCACTTTCAACCCCTATAAATACAGCCCCTCCCCTTTAGTAAATAAGGCCCCAAAAATATTTTCTCTCCCCCAAAACACCTCAGTTCCAGCAACCAAACACCCTCCCAAGCCCTGAAAATGCCTCGATTTGCGTGAAAACTACGTTTTCCAATCCAAACACGAGCCAAACACATCCGACATACCTTTCAAACACCTTTTCGTATCCCGTATACGTCCTCTCGAGCCAAAGAGTCAACACCTAGCCATTGGTAACACTCTCACTCTCAAACTTTGCTTCGCCTCGTTTTACGCGTCATACGCTACTTTCGATCCGATCAAAGTTTCCAAAATGTAGATAAAACGCCGTCTACGGGTCTCGATACGTTTTAGTCCTCTATCATATTTTCTCCCTCGATAGAAGTAATTTAGGGTTAAAATGGAGATCGAGCCCCGTTTTTACTTTTACGTCATTTACCGTCCGAACCTTTCGGTTCGTCGACCGTCATTTTCATCGTCCGAACCATTTGATTCGTTAATTGCTATTTACCGTCCAGATCGTTTGATCCGTTGATATTGCTATTTACTTTACTCACCTTTACAGTCCAAACCATTTGGTTCGTCGATTCGCACTTGTACTGCCCGTATCGTTCGTTTCGTTGATACCGTCAATTTCAATACTGTCATTTACAAGTCCAAACCATTTGGTTTTTTGATAGTATTTACTTTCAAAGGTCCGAGTCACAAAATGACTTGTCGATCGTCATTTCAAAACCGTCGTTTTCATTAAAAAAGGGTAACATCATAATGCCCGGTTCAAAACCGAAGTTCGTCATTCGAACTCCCTTTTTAACTCCCTCAAAATCAAAGCTTTGCCACGCAAAACTCCTTTTCAAAATCAACGTTTGTCATTCAAATCAAGATTAAAGTTTGTCATTCAAACTCATTTTAAAAAGTAACACGAACACACACACATGCATGATTTTCGAGAAAGGTAGAAAGACTCGTCATGCGAGGCATTTCGGGTGATCTCAAGATACTCTTCCCAAATCGTAACCTGACCTCCGAACCTAAAAATCTCTGTTCAAAGATCCTTTTCCTAAGTTTTGGCTCTCAATTAAAACGACCTCCTTTTCAAACAGCCTTTTCTTAAGTTTTGACTCCCAATCAAAATGACCTCCTTTTCAAACAATCTTTTCATAAGTTTTGGCTCCCAATCAAAACGACCTCCTTTTCAAACTAGCCTTTTTCAAATTTTAGGCTCATAATACAAAACGGCGTGGCGACTCTCTTTTCCGTGAAATCAAAAAATCGCTCGCCGCATCCGCGCGATCCGGGTAATTTCAGTTGGCGACTCCGCTGGGGACTTAAACATGTTTTTTTCAAAACTACCTTCATTTTTAAAATATTCTGTGGGTCAAACTTTCATTTACCCTTCCTCGTTTTCGTGCGCGTGTGTTTTCTTTATGTTTCGTGTTATTTCTTTCTTCTTTTTTAAAAAAAAGGAAATTTTAAACAGCTCCGATTTCAAAACATTGGACTGTTTTCAAAAAAAAAAGATGTTGCTTTTTCATCCTTTCAAAATCATAGCATGTTCGTGCATATTTGTTCATATTTGATTTATTGTGCAATATTCTGAACTGCTCATAAATTCTTTAAAACTCATTCTGAAAATCTCTATTTTACTCAGAAAAAGAATTTAGTGACCGCACACTACGCGCACTGCACACTACAACCCTTAACCCGGGGTGACCGTTCAGCTGCAGTTTGATTGGCCTTCCTATGCCTTTCAAGCACGGACGGGGTTATCCCAAACAACCCATCCTAGTCCGTGTAACCATGCACCCTTTGTGTCACACACCCTCACAAGTCAAACTTAAAAGTTGAGGCCAAGTCGTGGCTGGTATGATTCATACCCTTAACGTATGAACCATTCCAGCCACGACTTGGCCAACGCCAAAAGCTAAGGCCCCTCGCGAAAGCGATTCAAGAGAGGTCACGCCGAAATTTCGGCACGATTTTCCCCTTAACTTAATGATGCTGACTTCGTTCGTGACCCGTATGGCATATGTGTTGAAAGTTTACATGACCGGCTAGCCTTAAGTTCACTTTTCCCTTTGTCGGTGGAATCCGCTTGCCCTACAGGACCCTCGCTCGGGATTGTCCGTCCCGAGAAGACGATTTACAGGTGAAAAATGAGGGGCCTATAGACGTCGTGTCGGGATCCACTTATCTAAGACCTAGGTTAGTTGCGAAAAAGAAGACAAATCTTTTCCAACCAATTAGGACTCTGAGAAAATGCGTTTTAAGTAAACTTAAGCGGTAACTGCACGTTGCTGTGAATGTGGGCCCATCGCTGGTTGAACCATTTTATAGGGTCTCCGCTTCACCTCAGTTTGAAGACACCGGTTTATTGAAAAACAGAGTCGCCACACCATTTTGATTTCCTCAAAACTTTAAAAAAAGGGATAAGGGTCCGGAGGTTAAGTTACTCATTGGGAAGAACGGATCGCGTTCACCCAAGGAGCCTTGCAAAAAGCAAGTCTTCCTAGATCCAATATTTGTGCTTAGTTTGTGCTCTCGTGTGTGTGTGTGTTTTGAAAAGGGGAGGGAATGTGCCAATTTATCTGCCAGACGTATAAACCATGTGAGTAGGTTATCGCTCGGGATTTCTTGGATTTAATGTTTTCGAGATTTTGATCCCGTGCTCATTTTGGACTTGTGATCATCATTATGTGACCTTTTTACCCTCCCATTGGATTAATCAACCATAGTAGGCTTAAAAGCCTTGGTGTATCTTAAACCAACGTTCTTCGGGGACTTGGCCATATGTGTTCGAGAGAGGGACACTTTTTATAGTCCAAGAATGAGACTCTTTAGAAAGGAAGAGTCTTTGCCCATCAATCCTACATCTTGAGACGATTGATCTTAGTAGGGATATTTATGCTCATCTCAAGTGATGATCGGAGATGTAGGGGCTAAGATTCATCCGCTTCTAAAGGGACTACGACTATGGAATTTTAGTGGCGGAAACGATGTAAAGATGAGGTCTTTACACCGATCCACACCACGGGATGCTTCAAGAACCAAAGGGACTAGGGGAAGGGGTATAAAAATTGAATCTTTACACTCATCCTATGTCTTTCCTGCCTAAAAAGGTCACTAGACAATCCTCGGAGAGTGATCCAACCTAAAGGGACATGGGGGAACGACATTGAAAGGTAAAGATTGCATTTTATGTAATAAATGTAATGAACATTATGAAAGCTAAAGACATAAATGTAAAGGGGAGACCTTTAAGGCTTTCCTATGTCCTTTAAGAACCTTATGAGGTGGAAAATCCTTGGAAGCTAGATCAAGGGAGGGGGATTGACATAATAAGGGTAAAGATAGCATTTTTATGTAATAAAATGGAAGTATTTCACATCATCATGTGATGAATCCTCCCTAGAACAAGCCACTTGTGGACCCTTGTTCATCCTTGGGATAGGATTCCCCATGAATCATTTGTGTAGGGGAAAGGGGGAAGATGATGTTTACATGGTAAAGATAGTAACTTTATAGCAATATATCAATGTTAATGATAAGTAAAGGCAAAGTAAATGACAAGTAATGAAAAGAGCAAGGTAATAAGAGTATTTTAAGGGTAAAGGAAGGATAGATTACCAATGGTGGTTCTCTCTATCTCCCTTAGGGATTTTCCTATGTAGGAGTGGCTTTAGAAGGATTTTATGGAGGAGGGAGGTGATTTTTGGGAGATTTAATTCTCTGAAAATTCGTGTAGAGATTTTGGCAGAGTGACAATGCTTAATTCTTATTGTTAAAATGGATAGAGGAGGCCTCTATTTATAGGCTGCAGTGTGCTTCCTAATGAAGCCGCCCGGCTGTGAATGTGTGCCCAAATTTTAGTTTTTTGTTGGATTCACGCGAGTTTGAAAACATCCAGTTTAATTTGAACAACGGAGTCGCCACGCCATTTTGATTTCCTCAAAACTTTGAAAAAAAGGTTTTTATGGGTTCGGAGGTTAAGTTACCCCTTGGGAAGAACGGATCGTCGTTCACCCAAGGTGCCTTGCCGTAGCAAGTCTCCCTAAATTCCGTTTATCGTGCTTGCTTGCGTGCTTTCTTGTGTGCATGTGTTTGAATAAAAGGAGAGGGAATGTCCCAAGTTGTCTTCCGGACGTACAAACCATTTATTGGTTGTCGCTCGGGATTTCTTGGATTTTATGTATTCGGGATTTTGATCCCGTCTTCATCTTGGACTTGTGATCATCGCTTTTTTTTTAACCTCGGGACTTGCGTGATCGAGAGAAAGACTCTCTTTTATAGTCCAAAATGAGGTTCTTTAGGAAATGAGTGACCTTAGCCCATCAATCCTACACCTTAAGACGATTGAGCTTATATGGATGCTTCATGCTCGTCTTAAGTGATAATCGGAGATGTAGGTTCAAGGTTTTATCCTTTTCTAAAGAGATTGTGGCACCTTTAATGGAAGAAACGATGTAAAGATAGGATCTTTACACCGGTCCGTCCCAAGGTTGCTAATGGGGACATGGGGGAGTGCATGTAAAAATGACATTTTTAGTGAAAAGATGACATTTTTGGGTTGCAAAGGATGCATTTAATTTGCAAAGGATGCATTTTTAATTAAAAGACATGATTTTTATGCAAAGGATACATTTTTATGGTGGAAAATAGTATTTAATATGCAAAGGATGCACAAAGATTACATTTTGAAAGCAAGGGATGCTAATTTGATGATAAAAAGATGATCTTTGATGCAAAGGATGCATGAAAATGAGTTTTAGATGCAAAGGATGCATTTTCATGGGTAAAGATATGATTTTTATGTGCAAAGGATGCATTTTAGGTGTAAATGGGGGCTTTTAGGTGCAAAGGATGCACCTTTAACATAAAGATTACATTTTTATGAGCAAAGGATGCTTATTTCATGCAAAGGATGCAAAAGGGGGAAGGGGATATGATAAAGATAGGATCTTTAATGATAAATACCAAGTCCCAAGCAAGATAATGACAATATATGAATGCAATGAGCAATTAAATCATATAGACAAGCATTATGCAAGGTAAGAGAGTGAGAGGTTATCAATGGTGGTGGCCTCTTCTTCTTGGGGTTTTGCCTAGCGGTAGGACCAACTTTTGGAGGCTTCAAGGAGGAGGGGGTGGCTTCTTGGCACCTTCAACTTCCTGATCTTCGTGGAGTATTTAGAGAGTGTTTTTATGCTGGTATTGCTCTCCTTGTGTTGTTGTTGGTTTCTAAAATGGGAAGAGGAGGGCTCTATTTATAGGCAGTCTGGATAAGGCTAATGAAGCCGTGCGGCTAGAGGTCATTGGCTAATGCAGCCGTGCGGCATTATCCTGTGTGACTCAGCATGTTTCTAGAATCATGCAAGGTAGCAATTCTAGAAGGTTTTTTGGATTAAGAAAAACGTGTTTCTTAATTACCAAGCATTCCCTTCAGCCCTTAAATGTTTTGGAACAGTTCCGGAACAATTCCGGAACTCTAGGAAAGTCCGGGGAATTACCGGGAAACTTTATCGAAAGGCATGAGCCAGATTTGGGTACTTACAGAAGCCCCTCGGCAACGTCACTTGCAGGGCAAGTGGGGTTGTCGATAGAAAAGGATCCAATCTGGCGAATGCCGAGACGAATTAGATGACCAAAGTGGTCGAGTGGCTGAACCTTTGGAAGGCTACCTACGTATCCCGAAGGAATCAAGCCAGGCCGTAGTTCAGAAAAGATCCGCAGGGGAATAGCGGAGAGAGGCTGGTCTCTTGCCGGGGAAAATAGAAGAGAAAGTGACCTAAGAGGTCAAGCAATTGATCCTGCTGGGGATATGCTAGAGGTGACCGATGTGGTCGGATATCTGGACTTCTATGAGGGGCTATTTCACCAATGAGGAGTGATGAAGGAACAGGGTGACCACTGCGATCAGATGGCTGGACCTTTTATGAAAGGCTACCTCACCACTGAGGAGCGATGATGGAAAAAGGGTGACCACTGCGGTCGGATGGCTAGACCTTTTATGAAAGGCTACCTCACCACTGAGGAGCGATGATGAAAAAAGGATGACCACTGCGATCGGATGGCCGGACCTTTTATGAAAGGTTGCCTCACCACTGAGGAGTGATAATGGAAAAAGGGTGACCACTACGGTCGGATGGCTGGACCTTTTATGAAAGGCTACCTACGTATCCCGGAGGAATCAAGCCTTGGTCGTAGTTCAAGCATCACTAGATAGGTTAGGAACGATGTCTAGGATCCTTGAAGTTTTGACAATTAATGGAGGTTGTCACCTGATTGGATACTTGAGCGTACTTCTCTATTCGTGATAGAGGTAGCTAAAGTTTGGAGAACTTGAGCGTACTTCACTATCTGTGATAGAGGTAGCTAAAGTTAGGAGAACTTGAGCGTACTTCTCTATTCGTGATAGAGGTAGCAAAAGTTAGGAGAACTTGAGCGTACTTCACTATCTGTGATAGAGGTAGCTAAAGTTTAGAGAACTTGAGCGTACTTCTCTATTCGTGATAGAGGTAGCAAAAGTTTAGAGTTCTGACAATTCGGAGGTTGTCACCTAGCGTTATCCCGTTATAACGGAGGTAACGGAGGCGACTGGGAAGAAAGTCTATTTTCATAAGGAGATAAAGGATATCTTCTGAAAATGATGTTATCCTAGTTAAAGGATAACAGGAATTATATGCCCAAGTGGAAAGTCCAGGGGCAAAAAGGTAATTTCTGCTCAGAGCGAAAGAAGCCGCCCGGCATGAGAGGGAGGCAAAAGAAGCCGTACGGCTAGAAGCCTGATTTTTCCAGATTATTTAAAACAGAATTTGAACGGGGACTGGGCATTATTGCCGCCCAAGACTGCCGAGGAAGAGAGAGAGAAGGGAGAGAATTTTTCCAAAATCCTTCAATTCCCTTTGCCTCTACTGATTTGGAATGGATCCGGAGGGGAATCCGATACCAAGGCAAGCAAGGAGGAACATCTCCGAGGCCACTCGGAGGAGGAGGAAGGAGCTTGTCCGTACGGAGAGGAAGTATGACTTCCTTACACCTCCATCGGAGCTCTATCCGGGCAAAAGGGAGCACAAATCGACGAACCCTCAATCGGTTGGGGTAAGCATTCTTAACTTGCTCAATTCCGTCGATTTTGATTGGATTTTGATTGGTTCTAGGGCTTGACTCGAGTTTTAGGAATTTCTCGAATTTTCCTAGGATTTTTGATGATGATTTTGAAATATTAATGATTAACCTATGAGGCTAAGAAGATGAAAGAACATGCATGTGAAATTTACTTGAAAATAATGAGAATGACCCATTTTTTTTCGAAAATAGAGTAAGAATGATAATTGTCTAAAGAGGTGACGGAGTTCTTGCATGTGCTAGAACTAGGTCACAGATGAGAAAACGGGATTTTGGATGATGAAAAGGATTCATGCATGCCATTTTTGAGAAAAAAATTAATGCTTATGTGCAAATAATTTTGAAAATTGTGATTTTGTGCTTAGGAAAGCAATGTACTTGATGTGATGTGTTTCAAGTGATGAAAGACACGTTTTGATGCAAAGGATGCTAGAAAGATTTTATTGGGTGCTTTTCTTTTGAAAACATGTGCACTTTTGAATATATGCGTGCTTTTTGAAAAGGGCTGACATATTTCTTTTATGTTCTCCTACAGGAGAACAAATCCAGGGGACCTTCTGAGATTTCCGTCAGGCTATGGCAGAGGATGCCTGATTTTGAGAAGAATGGGGCAAACCCTAAGCAGCTGGTGAGGGCTACTGGCCTGGATCTGTTCATTGAGGCCATCGACAGAGGTATTCACATTACCTCCAAGAGCAAGGGCTTGGTCCAGGCCCTATCTGAGTTCTGGTGGGACACCACCCACAGCTTTCACCTTAGCTGGGGGGAGCTTACGGTGACTCCGGCCGATTTCACTGCTATCACTGGCTTACAGTTCACCGGGAGGCCTGTGACCTGGAGGAACCATATTACCGCTGAGGAGTTCAGGGCTTTGGTCGGGTTTGAGATTATTCCCAAGGGGCTCGGAATGGAGACGAGGAACGTCGAGGTGGCAGTCCAGAACTGCATGCGAGATTTTGCTGCTAGTGAGGTGACTGCCCACCAGCTTGCTAGAGCCTTTGTGTGTTTGATGCTGTCAGTCACCATCTTTGCCAATTCTGGGACTCTGGCTATGACTTGCCTCCTCGACTCTCTGGAGGATGTGGGTGGGATTGGGACGGTCTCATGGGGTGAGGCCGGATTGGCAGAGCTATACTTCTCCCTGGATCTGTACAGCCAGAATAAGGCTGCCTCCATGGATTGTTTCTCCTTTGCTCTTGAGGTAGTCTCACTTTTCTCTCTCTTTTACTTTCTGTCTTTGAGACTTTTTATGAGAGAAAATAACCTTTTTGATGTTTTGAACATGCACGTCTGGTTTTGTGAGGTGATCAGGTTCTTTCCGTGGAACCAACAGAGCGATGCTACCATCTTTCCCGCTATGGTCCGTTGGAGGGGAGATGCGAGAGATAAGTTCACCGGGAAGACCCGGATCACCTTTGATTACAAGATGGTGAGGCCAGTTATCAACAGGGATGGGCACGACGGAGTGGACTTTTATCCTTAGGGGAGGTACCCAGAGATTCTGCTAGGAGAGGCCGTGGAGGTGACCAGGCAGAGGCGGTGGTTGACCGGGCTGACATGTGATGTCATCTATCTGGGGGACCGGTTTTCTAGGCAGCATGGCCATATCCCTCCACTGGATGCCATTACTCCTCATGATCCTCCAGCACGGATGCTGCAGCCTAGAGATTGGTCGGAGGACGACATTGCTAGATACCAGGGAGGCATAGCAGCTGAGGAGTACTTTGATCTGGATACCCCATATGCTGTGTTTGTGGAGCAGCGACTGAGGACACCACAGAAGCTAGTGAAGCTAGCTGTCACTCAGGGATATGGGGAGGCCGAGCCTTCTGATCCGCCGATGCCTCCTGCTCACCTTTCTTACGTGGTGAATGGGGTACCAAGGAGGTTCAGGATACCTGTCCCCGACACTAGGGAGCCCCAGTATACTCTGCCGCCGGACAGCACCGTAAGTACACTTTTAGGGTCATTTCCCTTCTCTTTCAGATTTCTTTGCTTTTTTGCAATTCTGAGATTTTTTTCTGAGATTTTCTTTTCTTTTTTCTCAGGTTCCAGCTCGGACTTATGACAACTTAGTCAGGCAGAATAGGGGCTGGAAGGACGTGTGCCGGTCCCTTCTGAGGAAGCTGGCCTGCACTTCAAAGGCCGCAGCAAATGTGCAGGAGCCCGGGCGCAAGAGAAGGCACGTCGGGAGCACGACATCCACCTCTTCAGCCTCAGAGTACTCTTCTAGCGCCATGCCTCGGGGACGGGGACCCAATGCCGGCATCCTGGAGCAGCTGGCTGAGTACGAGCACGAGAATGTCCATCTATCTGACGTGAGCGACAGCGAGGACTTGATGAGGGAGGCTAGCGTCTATGAGCTGAGTAGCGATGAAGAGGAAGGATCGGAGGCCTAGGAGGTCTCTAGAATTGATTTAGGAAGAAAAACAAACAATGAACAATTTTATGCACATTTTGTTTATTTTTTGCTTTATTTGGGCGCTGATGGGGCGAAAACCATGTAATACTGTTTTATTTGCTTTTTAAATTTATGCTTTATTAATTTGCATATTACTTGAGCCTCGGGGCAGTTTTTTGCTTGGAATTGGGGCTGAAACTGGGCCAAAATGATATATAATGATATATAACTGCATGGATGGTCTTTGGACATGTTTTTGTACAGGTTTTGGTTGAAAAAGTGGGGTGAAAAACTCCCTTTGGGCAGAAACTTGGTTGCTGCAGATTGTCTCTTACATCAGGCAAATGAGGCCGTGCGGTCTGGTCTCTAGAGCAAATGAAGCCGTGCGGCTCACAGTTCTGTCTGGACTGGTTATTTTTAGAATAAAACCAAGGCTTGGCCATTTCATTTCATTTTCAACCTAGACTTGTCCCAACTATTCCTAGAGCACATATTGGACCTAAAGACACCATCTTTGATCATTTTACAATGGAGAAGCCCGCTAGATTGCAAAGGGGGAAGAGAGACTGTTTTCTGTCCGATCTTCAGACTTGGGTGAGATACAACTTTCAATCTCACAAGGGATTGTTTGATTCTTCATTCAAGATCAAGTCTTTATGGCATTTGAGGGATCTCCCGCCCGATTGGGACCTTTTGAGAGCAGCAGCAAGGTTTTGGGATGTTCGGAGACACGTTTACTGCTTTTCTTACAATGAGATTGTCCCAACGCATGAAGACTTTCGAGCCTTGATTGGGGGTCCCGAAATTGAGGCTATATCGATTCCTCTGATCGAAGATGTGCCGGTGGCGGCAAAGCTTGCATCTTTTCTGCAAATTTCTCTGGGAGAGGCTGAGAGGATAATGATTGCTCCGGACAGGATTGACCTTTCTGACATCCCGGGCAGGTTTGGGTCTCCGGATATGGCTACAACCATGGTGGCTATGGATGCCTTTATCCTCTGCGTATTTTCGGCTCTGTTTACTGCTGAGTCTGTGGGGATCTGTCATGGTGGTCTCTTGGACATGGTCAGAGATTGCTGGGCTGGGAAGGACATTGTCCCACTGGTTTTGGGTGAGACCCTTCATGGCATCGATAGGATGGCTAGAGAAGACCGTTTCAGGAGGTCTGGGAGTCCGACTGTGCTGACTTTATGGCTGCAGGAGAGGCTCGGGGCTTTGCCAGGGGCTTTACCGACTCAGTGCCCTTGGGTGATTTCCCGGAGGGGTTTACCTCGACAGCAGGACCAAGGTGATTGGGAGCTGATGATGGCTAGGCTATCCACTTCAGACATTCGCTGGTGGGTACCTCACTGGAGGTTGCAGACCAGGAGGATATTTCAGGAGTCCTATATAGTGAGGGTTCCAGGGTTCTGCTGGTCATCCTTCTACATACCCTGCTTGGTGTCGAGGCAGTTTGGGGCCTTACAGGAGCTGTTGGGCGATTGGGAGGACATCCGTACCATGGAGGTGGTGCCATTAGCTATGAGGGATCCAGCCAGCTTCTCATTCTTCTCGAGGGCTTGGACATACAATGCTTTCCCGCCCAGGGCTATCTTTAGGAGCAGGAAGAGTACCATCTTGACCACTGTCTACTTGGACTGGTACGAGAGGGAGATGGGAGCGATTCAGGTCATCTTGGGAGAGAGACGTCAGGCTTTATTGGGAGCTGACTGCGACTCAAGTAGGACTCTGAGGGAGACTGAAGCTAAGGCGAGTCGCCATAACCAGTCGGGTGACCTTATTAAAGATATGGAGGCTCGGTACAAGAGGCTTTGTGAAGTTGCTCCCTTGACTGAGGCTCAGAGGGAGGAAGTGCGGACTCGTGCCCGAGTAGAGAGGGCACTTATTGACACAGGTTTGATAGAGGCTCCAGTGAGGATATCGGAGATCAGAATGAGGGAGACCGACAGCATAGAGAAGAAGAGAAAGAAAACTCGACGGGGTCGAGGTAAAGGGAAGAAAACCAAAGAAGACTCAGCGAATGACGACTGACATATCTTTTCTTAGGATTCCATTGTTGCCATTTTGCAAACACAGTAGCTTATTAGGTATTTTATTGTATTTTAGATCTTTGTAGCAGGTTAGCAGAGTCAAGAGTAGACCGTTCTTGAACTCATCAAGGAGTTTTTAACTTGTAATGAACAAGAGATATTATCTTAGAAATTAATCAAGACACAATTTCATGGAAATTTCAGATGTCTTATTGAGTAGGACCCATTTTATGAAAACTTGAATATCCTTTATTATTTAGGACGCATTTCATGGAAACTTAATCGCCCTTTTTATTGTTTAGACCGAACCATAAATGGCTGCCTACGTTCCCCTTTTACAAGAAAGACTAAGGGGCTCAGGTCTTCGTAGTTCATTCTGGTGAACTTTCTCTTTTTTTTTATGTGCAACCCTGTTTTTTGCCTAGACCGCCCTTTTTTTTTGGGTTTTCAGCCTAGCTGGGCATTACTCTTTTTGCACTAAGATTTTTTCTTTTTCTTCTTTTTTTTTATGTGCAACCCTGTTTTTGCCTAGACCGCCCTTTTTGGGTTTTCAGCCTAGCTGGGTATTACTCTTTTTGCACTAAGCTTTTTTTATTTTTTTTTTCTTTTTTTTTTTTTTTTTTAGACATAGTACCTTCGGAGCTTATCACCGTTGACTGGGTGGACAAAGGGATTGCCGTCCAGGTCGGTAAGTTTCATGGCTCCTCCCGATAGTATCTTCTGCACCACATACGGGCCGATCCAAAAGGGTTCCCATTTTCCCAGGGGGTTGTCTCTGGTAGGGGGCTTCACTTTCAGCACTAAGTCACCCTCTTTGATGTCCCTGGCCTTGACCTTTTTGTCAAATGCTCTGGCCATTCGCCTCTGGTAGGCTCGGGTGTGTTCCATGGCCTTTAGTCTTCTTTCATCGAGCAGGGCCAACTCATCATGCCGGCTACGTAGCCATTCTACTTTGTTTACACTGTTCTCCAGGAGGACCCTTAATGACGGGATTTCCAACTCCACTGGTAACACTGCTTCCATCCCGTAAGTTAGGGCAAAAGGAGTTTCTCCTGTAGCTGTTCTGACAGACGTCCTGTAGCCCCAGAGTGCTAGGTGCAGCTTTTCGGGCCAGTCACGACCACAGGTGGCCATTTTCCGGATGATCCATTCGAGCGTCTTATTAGCAGCTTCCACGACTCCGTTAGTCTGAGGTCTGTATGGGGATGATTTGTGGCGAGTGACTCTGAATTCTGACAGTAACCTATCACAGTCTCCTTCAAAGTTCGACCCATTATCGGAAATGATCTCATTGGGCACCCCATATCTACACATTAGGTTTTCCTTGATAAACTGGGCCACCTTCTTGGAAGTGAGGACCTTGTAGGACTTGGCCTCTACCCACTTGGTGAAGTAGTCGACTGCTACTAACACAAATTCATGCCCATTGCTTCCTGCCAGGGCTATCTTCCCTATCACGTCAATACCCCAAGTTGTAAACGGCCAAGGAGTCGTCATGCAGTACAGGTCATGAGGCGGGAGATGGTTGAGGTTGGCAAACCGTTGGCATTTGTCGCACGCTCGGACATGCTGGACACAGTCTGTCTCCATGGAAATCCAATAATAACCCATTCTGAGGATCACTTGCATCAGGGCTCTAGCATTCATATGAGGATCGCAGGGACCATTGTGGACTTCAGTCATCAACTCTTTGGCCCTTTCTTGAGTGACGCACAAGAGGAATGGTCCTTGGTACCGTTTCTTGTACAGGTTGCCTCCTAAAATGACATAATAGGAGGCCAACCTTTTTAGGGCTTGCAAGCTCTTGGCTTTGACACCTTCTTTCGGTCTGCCTTCCTCATCTCTGAAAGCTGACTCTCCATCTTTGAGGAACTGGTAAATTTGATTGTACCAGGGTTCCTTGATAGGCTCAGGTCCCAAGTCTACTTCACAACAGAAGGTCGGGGCTTCTCTTCTACCCACTCTGAAGGGTTTTATGGCTTTTCCCTTGGGGATCTCTACCAGTGAGGCTAGAGTAGCTAGGGCATCTGCGAATCTGTTCTTTTCCCTTGGCAAGTAGTGGAAAGTTACTTCTCTGAACTGTCCAGTCAACTCCTCCATATGGGCATGATACCGCTGAAGATTAGGGTCCACAGTCTTCCATTTGTTAAAGAGACCTGGTTGATGATCAGGGCTGAGTCTCCATAAACTTCGAGCTCCTTGACATTCCTTTCTAGGGCAGCTTCTAAACCAGCAATGCAGGCTTCGTACTCGGCAACATTGTTCGTGGCAGGGAAGTTCAACTTAAGGGCTATGGGAGTGTGCTCATCTTTCGGATCGACCAGTAGCATCCCTACGCCATTTCCTCTTTTGTTAGCAGCCCCGTCAAAGAAAAGCTGCCATCGGTTTTTAGGCTCGACTGCGAAGATCCCTTCATCTGGGAATTGGGGTTCAGGACCGCGGTCCTCATTACTGGGGAAGTTCGCCAGATGGTCTGACAATGCTTGACCCTTGATGGCCTTTCTGGTCACATAGTTGATGTCGTACTCTGCTAAGAAGAAGGACCACTTTGCTAGACGCATCGAAAGGGAAGGTTTATCGAAGATGTACTTGATGGGGTCCATTTTTGAGACCAAATTCACAGGGTGGGCTTGCATATAATGCTTCAGCTTGCCGACTACCCCACTCGCCTCCCGCACAAGTCTTTTCACATGCTGAGTAATTGAGCTCACTTCCCTGTAGCTTCCGGCTGACAAAGTAAATGGCATTTTCTACCCGAGAGTCTTTCTTCTCCTGAGAAAGCATAGCCCCAATTGCCGTATCAGTGACAGTGAGATAGAGCAGAAGAGGTTTCTGTCTATGTGGGGGGCATAGTACTGGGGATGTACTAAGTATGCTTTGATCTGGTTAAAGGCATCCTGGCATTCTTCGGTCCACTCTGTATCTACATTCTTCTTCATGAGCTTGAAGATGGGCTCGCACATAGTGATCAACTGGTTGACCAAACGGCTGATGTACTGCAGTTTGCCCATAAAACTTTTGACTTCTGTATGGGTTAGAGGTGGCCTCATGTCCATAATGGCTTTGATCTTTCAGGGGTCGACTTCGATACCTCGCTCCGTGACCATATACCCAAGCACTTTTCCCCTTGTCACTCCGAAGGTGCATTATCATGTCGTCGACGTAGACCTCAATCTCCTTGTGGATCATGTCATGAAAAAGCGCGGTCGCTGCCCTTTGATAAGTAGCCTCGGCGTTTTTGAGCCCAATTGGCATTACTGTATAGCAGTAAGTTCCCCACGGTGTGGTGAAGGCTGTCTTTTCTTGGTCTTCTTCGGCCATCTTGATCTGGTTGTAGCCTGCAAAGCCATCAACGAAGGATTTGACTTCGTAGTTAGCAAATGGAGTCCACCAGATGTCTATGTTTGGCAAGGGGTAATCATCTTTGGGCCGGGCCTTGTTCGGATCCCGAAAATCTACACAAAGAGCCGAACCTTCCCATTGGCCTTGGTTACGGTCACAATATTGGACAACCATGTCGTATATTCGATGACTCGATGAATCCTACCCGCAGTAGCTTCTCAATTTCTTCTTTGACCCGTAGAGACCACTCGGCTTGATTTTCCTCAATTTCGCTTTACCGGCTTAGCATCCGGTGCTAGAGGGATTCTCGTGCTCCACTATTGAACCGTCTAGCCCCGGCATATCCTTGTACGACCACGCAAAGACGTCCATATATTCTCTCGAGAAGATTAACCACCTGTCCCGTTTAACCCCGGAAGAAGCTTCCAATCTGTGTCTCTTTAGGTTCCTCGACAGCACCCAAGTTAACACTTGTCAAAACCTCATCGGCACTTGGGCCCGGTTTTCCTCTTTTCTATAACCTCGCTTAAAGATTTCTTTAATGTATTGTTCGTTTAGTGTGTTTGCATCTTGTTCAAATGATTCATTATTAACTCGTTGTTAAGTTTTGAGTTAATTTATCATTTGTTAAGTTGGCAATAAGGGGATAATCGTAAAGATCCGTCATTTCATTCAAAGCAAGAGGAAAGATGACATCGATTACATATTCATAATCCTCGTGCGTGAGGCCTTCGGATGACTCGCAGGACTGAATTCAAAGATTCCCGACTCAACCGACTCTTGACCCTACCGACTCTGGACCCTACACTACTTATTGACTCGAAGTGTTTGACGCGGGTTGGATCGGGTTCACTCTTTCCCGTTGTTGCCCTGGGAGTAGCAGCCTTGTCGGCATTCTTCGTAAAGTTGGAGACTTCAAACTGATCAAAAACTTGTCGAAAATCATTGACAGGCCGGTACCGTGGAAAGATGGTGAGGGGAGCTAGAGTAGCTTGATGCAATCTCTCGGCGAGCTCGTCCGTGACAACTGGACTCATTGACTGAAGAGTCTGACTCATCTTATCAATGCACTGCTGATAACTCATTTTCTCTTTACTGATCTTGGACACTACAACCTTGTCAGTATAGCCAACAGGAGGGTTGGCCTGGATAATGCTGATGAAGTCTTCTTCAGAAGGGATCTTGATTCTTCCTTGATGGGCCACGTATTCTATGGGTTTTCTGTATTCTGCTTCTAGATCTGCTAGCTTCTCATTGAACTTTATGATGGCAACGAATTCGGAATTCTCTGCTTCAAGAGGGTCACTGATCACAGGGATGTCAGGCTGGACTGTGCTTTGAATGACGGGTTCCTTGGCGGGCTCCTTGGCATAACTGACGTAGTAGTCAAACATGCCTGAAGGCTCCCCTAGAGTTCCCACGCTCTTGTCCCCGGCTTCATACCTTTTCTTTAATTTCTGCTGCGTGGACTTCCTCTTCTTCTTCTTCCTTGAAGGAGCGTCTTCATTGATCCATTATTGATATTCATATTCCAGACAGTCTTCACAATCACATACATCATACCAGATGTGTGGCCTGGGCTGAGCTGGAATGGCTTCTCCGACTGCTTGGTCATTACCATTGTTGATCGCCATGTTGGCCATTTTGACACTGGAAAGCTAAGGCTTGAAGACTTTAATGGGTTACTTGAGATTTTTTATGCCGACAAACTGCTGTACCGGTGTTCCCACTCACTTCTTTCTCGCTGCGGGAAAGGGATAGGAGAGGTTTAGACTCGGGGTAGGTGTTTAGGCTGAAGGCTCAAGCAATATGCAAATTAAGAATCTTTCAGTTTACTTAAAACAGTGTCTTTTATTAATTTCTATTTGGTTGAAAAAGGGGTTCTGCCCTTCTTTTTCGCAACTACTCTAGATCCTGGATCAGTGGGTTCCGTCACTACGTCTATAAGCCCCTCGTATTCCACCTGTATTTCGACCTCCCAGGGTGGACAGCCCCGGGTGAGGGTCCTATAGGGCACGCGGATCCCACCGATCGAGAGAAAAGAACGCTCCTAATGGGTCTAGCGGGACATAGGAACTTTTAACGTGCAAGCGATGCGAATTATAGTCAAGGCAGTACCGGGAAAGTCTCGTCTTTCAGCCTTAACAGAATTTCGGCAGAATTTCGCTTGCGCGATTGACGTTTTGACTTTTCGGTAATGTCCGAGAAGATAATAGGCATGGTTCGGGTGGTAAAATCCGGATGACACAGTGTCACATTGAACTTCGTTGCATACACCGTGCGTGGGTCAAAATCGAAGTCAATGCCAGGCTAAGATCTTGACAATTTTTCCTTGTCGGAATTTTGGCAGAGCTTCGCTTGAGCGAAAGATCTTTTGTATTTTCTTGGCAAGGACTCGGTCTCGACTCTTACGCATTCCGTGCGGGTCAAGGTCAAAGTCAATGTCGGAGTCAAGATCCTACCGATTTTTTCCTTGTCGGAATTTCGGTAGAGTTTCGCTTGAGCGAAGGATCTTGACTTCCGTTATGAACTAAGGCTTGACTTTTACGGGGATATGCAACTGGGCTATATGACACGGACTAGACCAAAAACCAACCAAAAGTCACGGTTTTTTGAAACGTGTGACACGGACTGTGCATTGGTCGACACTGGCTGCCATGGGGAGTTTGGGGTGATTTCGTGCACGCCCGGGAGCATCGTAAGGCTGTCCGTGACTGCAGCTGATAAACCACCCTGGGTTTAAAGGGACGTGCGTGCAAAGTGTACAGGATATATAAGGTGCGCATAGTGTGCGGTCTCCTAAAAATGTTCCTTTTTGAGTTAAAATAGAGATTTTCATAAATGTGTTTTAAAGGAATGATTTTTGGGACGGGGAAAATGCAGCAAATAAGCACGTAAATTTTCTGGGAGCCCCAGTCAGTCTTGGAACTGAGTAGCCCCAAGCTGCCAAGGTTGCCAGATTAACCTCAATTTTTCCTGGTGGAATTGCCACTGAGGCCGCCCGGTCAGAATCCAAGGAGGATTGAGCCGTACGACTGCATGGATCAATTTTCCAGGTTCCACTCCTTTGCTATTTCAGGTTGTTTCCCGAATATTTTAGGCACCTTTTAGCCTTGAGAAGGCTTCCTGTTCAAAGTATGCACAAATCCCAAGATGCAAATGATGCAATGCAAGGCAAAGAAAGCAAGCAAGATAAACGGAATCCGCGATGGGAGTCTAACCCGCTCAAAGGAAAAAGCTTTCTTCTTTTTTTTTTTTTGAAAAGTGATACCGATACGTGGGATTGTTAAACCACCGTTTATCCCAAGCCCCGGGTTAGGGAGCGATACAGAAAGGTTAGTGGTTTCCACCTATATACCGGGTATCGTTTATTTTAAAAATGAAAGCTTTTCTCCTTTGGGATGTCCCCAGCGGAGTCGCCAAACTGTGAATGTGTGCCCAAATTTTAGTTTTTTGTTGGATTCACGCGAGTTTGAAAACATCCGGTTTAATTTGAAAAACGGAGTCGCCACGCCATTTTGATTTCCTCAAAACTTTAAAAAAAAGGTTTTTATGGGTTCGGAGGTTAAGTTACCCCTTGGGAAGAACGGATCGTCGTTCACCCAAGGTGCCTTGCCGTAGCAAGTCTCCCTAAATTCCGTTTATCGTGCTTGCTTGCGTGCTTTCTTGTGTGCATGTGTTTGAATAAAAGGGGAGAGAATGTCCCAAGTTGTCTTCCGGACGTACAAACCATTTATTGGTTGTCGCTCGGGATTTCTTGGATTTTATGTATTCGGGATTTTGATCCCGTCCTCATCTTGGACTTGTGATCATCGCTTTTTTTTAACCTCGGGACTTGCATGATCGAGAGAAAGACTCTCTTTTATAGTCCAAAATGAGGTTCTTTAGGAAAGGAGTGACCTTAGCCCATCAATCCTACACCTTAAGACGATTGAGCTTATATGGATGCTTCATGCTCGTCTTAAGTGATAATCGGAGATGTAGGTTCAAGGTTTTATCCTTTTCTAAAGAGATTGTGGCACCTTTAATGGAAGAAACGATGTAAAGATAGGATCTTTACACCGGTCCGTCCCAAGGTTGCTAATGGGGACATGGGGGAGTGCATGTAAAAATGACATTTTTAGTGAAAAGATGACATTTTTGGGTTGCAAAGGATGCATTTAATTTGCAAAGGATGCATTTTTAATTAAAAGACATGATTTTTATGCAAAGAATGCATTTTTATGGTGGAAAATAGTATTAAATATGCAAAGGATGCACAAAGATTACATTTTGAAGCAAGGGATGCTAATTTGATGATAAAAAGATGATCTTTGATGCAAAGGATGCATAAAAATGAGTTTTAGATGCAAAGGATGCATTTTCATGGGTAAAGATATGATTTTTATCTGCAAAGGATGCATTTTAGGTGTAAAATGGGGGCTTTTAGGTGCAAAGGATGCACCTTTAACATAAAGATTACATTTTTATGAGCAAAGGATGCTTATTTCATGCAAAGGATGCAAAAGGGGGAAGGGGATATGATAAAGATAGGATCTTTAATGATAAATACCAAGTCCCAAGCAAGATAATGACAATATATGAATGCAATGAGCAATTAAATCATATAGACAAGCATTATGCAAGGTAAGAGAGTGAGAGGTTACCAATGGTGGTGGCCTCTTCTTCTTGGGGTTTTGCCTAGCAGTAGGACCAACTTTTGGAGGCTTCTAGGAGGAGGGGGGTGGCTTCTTGGCACCTTCAATTTTCTGATCTTCGTGGAGTATTTAGAGAGTGTTTTTATGCTGGTATTGCTCTCCTTGTGTTGTTGTTGGTTTCTAAAATGGGAAGATGAGGGCTCTATTTATAGGCAGTCTGGATAAGGCTAATGAAGCCGTACGGCTAGAGGTCCTTGGCTAATGCAGCCGTGCGGCATTATCCTGTGTGACTCAGCATGTTTCTAGAATCATGCAAGGTGGCAATTCTAGAAGGTTTTTTGGATTAATAAAAACGTGTTTCTTAATTACCAAACATTCCCTTCAGCCCTTATATGTTTTGGAACAGTTCCGGAACAATTCCGGAACTCTAGGAAAGTCCAGGAAATTACCGGGAAACTTTACCGAAAGGCATGAGCCAGATTTGGGTACTTACACCGGCGTTAACCTCCTGCAAAAGAGGTCGTCCGGCGTTATCAATCAATGACTCAGCCTGCTTCTAGATTCATGCAAGGTGGCATCTAGAAGCTTCATTCCAGCAAGGGACTGCTTGGAATTTTAATTCCTAGCAAATCCTTCCTCCCTTGAAAAGTTTGGAAAAGTTCCAGAATTGCCCCTGAACTTTATGAAAATTTGGGGAATTGCCGGGAAACTTAATCGAAAGGCAAGAGCCAGATTTGGGTACTTACAGAAGCCCCTCGGCAACGGCACTTGCAAGTCGTTAAAAATATCCAATCTGGTGAAGTGCCGAGATTGATTGGGTGACCAAGGAGGTCGAGTGACTGAACCTTTGGAAGGCTACCTACGTATCCTGAAGAGGAATCAAGTCGGATCATAGTTCTGGGTCTACTGGGGAAAGGATGTCATGGTGACAGATCAGCTGAACCTAAAGTAGGCTACCTATGTATCCCGGAGGAATTAAGCCATGATCGTAGTTCGAAATCCATTGGGGAATGGCGAAGAGAAACTGGTCCCTTGCTATGAAAGATGGAAATGAAGTGACCTAGGAGGTCGAATAGCTGATCCTACGGGGGATATGCCAAATGAAGGAAGTGATTAATGTGGTCAGATGACTAGACCTTTATGAAAGGCTCATGCACCATTGAGGAATGGTGAATGAAAAAGGGTGACCACTGCGGTCGGATGACTAGACCTTTATGAAAGAATCATGCACCATTGAGGAATGGTGAATGAAAAAGGGTGACCTTTATGAAAGAATCATGCACCATTGAGGAATGGTGAATGAAAAAGGGTGACCACTGCGGTCGGATGACTAGACCTTTATAAAAGGCTCAAACACCATTGAGGAATGGTGAATGAAAAATGGTGACCACTGCAGTCAGATGACTAGACCTTTATGAAAGGCTACCTCACCACTGAGGAGTGATGAAGGAAAAGGGCGACCACTGTGATCGGATGGCAGGACCTTTATGAAAGGCTCATGCACCATTGAGGAATGGTGAAGGAAAAGAGGTGACCAATGTGGTCGGATGGCTGGACCTTTATAAAAGGCTACCTACGTATCCCGGAGGAATCAAGCCTTGGTCGTAGTTCAAGTTTCACTAGACAGTTAGGAACAGGTCTAGGATCCTTGGAATTTTGACGATTAATGGAGAAGTCCCCTTAAGAAACTAAACCTTACGTCGCTATCGAGATAGAGGTAGCTAAAGTTTGAAAGACTAAAGCTTACGTCACTATCGAGGAGATATAGGTAGCTAAAGTTTGGTTTTGACAATTCGAAGGCTATCACCTGACGTTATCCCATTTGGCGATAACGAAGGTTTCCCGGAGAAGACGTTATCCCATTTGGAGTTAACGGAAGGATTTTTTGAGAGACGACGTTATTCCATTTGGAAATAATGGAAGATTTTGAAGAAATCGTTATTCTCTTTGGAAATAACAGGGAATTTTTGCTTAAATGGAAAGTCCAGGGGCAAAAATATAAATTCAATCCAGAGCGAATGAAGCCGCCCGACATGAGATGGGGAAAAAGAAGCCGTTCGGCTTGAAACCTGATTTCACCAGATTGATTTAAACAGAATTAGAACGGGCGGTGGTGCCATTGTTGTCTTTGTTCTTGCGAGGAGAGAGGAGAGAAAAGAGAGAGAAATGTCAAGATTTTTTGAATCTCTAGCTTCTATTGCTCAAAATGGATCAAGAAGGGAACGTCTTGCCTCGACAAGCGCGTCGGAACTTGTCGCAAGCCGCGAGGATGAGGCGGATTCGTTAGGACCGAGCGTAAGTATGACTTCACGATGCCTACTCTCGATTTGCTTGATTTCGTTGATTTTGATTGACTTTTGTTTGATTTAGGGCTTGACTCGATTTTTTTGGGATTTTTTGAATTTTCCTCACGATTTTATTGATGATTTTGTTGATTTGGTAATTGGCCTATGGGGCTAAGGATATGGACAATCATGCATGTGCAATTTATTTGGAAGAAATATGAGAATGACTCATTTTTTGAAAATAAAGTGAGAAAAATAATGCCTAGAATGTGACGGAGTTCTTGCATATGCTAGAACTAGGTCAACTTCTGATCATGGATAGGAAAACAAGATTTTGGACGATGAAAAGGATTCATGCATGCCATCTAAAAATTAAAACTTATGTGCAAAGAATTTTTGAAAACTGGAAATTTTGTGTTTGGAAGAGCATGTGCTCGGGATGACGTGTTTCAAATGATGAAAGACACGTGTTCTAGGCAAATGATGCTAGAAATCTCTTATGAATGCTTTGTTTGGCAGTTTGTGCACCATTTTGTGAATGTATGCATGCTTCTGAGATAAATTGAGGGACTAACGAGTCTTTCCTGTTAATCAAAATCGACCAATTTGTGTTTCTCAAACCCAAAAATTCGTGAGTCTTGGCTTAGGCAAAAGGGGGCTATTTATACTTTATAAATATTCCTAACTATTAAGGAGAAAAGCCCTAATCCAAGCCTAAAACGGAGCAGATCAGGCGGCAGGGCGCGATTGCCCCCTCCAGGACGAACGATCGCCCCTTTTATCCAGAGAAAAGTAGAGCCGTCAAGTTGGGACGGTCCCGTCGGGACGTCACGTCCCGCCATACAAATGGGACGGGATGGGACAAAATATTTTAGTCCCGTCCCGTCTCGTCGCGGGACAACATAGTGCGGTCCCGCCCATCCCGTCCCGTCCCGCGACGTTCAAGTAATCACCCAAGTTTAGAGCAATACTCATCTCCAGTATCTTAAAAAGTGTCTCCTTCAAACCCCCTGCATATCCTTGTTCATCTTTCAAATCCACAAAATCCTTCGAGAAAACAATGGTACTCAAAGTGTTAAAAATAGTGGCAAACACAACTTCTCCGATTTTCACCACCTTGCCTTCCTTGGACCTCAAGAACTCCAACATTTGGACCAATTTCTTCTCTCTCATACTGGATTGAGATTAAATGGCTTTGGACGAAAATATCTCTGTCTTGCACAAGGTGCGTAAATACTTCCAGTGAGAGTCACAGTCCAAGGACCAAATAAGGGAGGATGGTAGAACATTATGATGAAATGCAAAGGGAACGTGTCATGAAGAAAGTTCACGGTCATGGGTTTTGAGAATTTCGATTGCAGCTGCAGGAGAAGAGGCTACAACAAGGAGTTGAGTTCCTAGCTTGAGCGATATTAATGGTCCATATTCTTTGGGCCATCCCGCCTAGTCAACGCCTAATCTTGCCTAGTCAACGGGTCCCGCATTGCCCCGCGTCCCGCAATAGATTTGGGACGGGACGGAATATTTTAGTCCTATTCCTGTCGCGGGACAACTTAGTTTCGTCCCGTCCTGTTATCCCGTATTGACGGCTCTAGAGAAAAGACACGATCTCCCCCTCTATGGGCGCGTGATTACCCCTCCCCTTTTTCCATATTTGAGCCATTTTCAATCCGTTCTTTGTGTGTAACTCTATAGGAATTATATTTATGTTGGTAGTGAGTTGAAACATCAATTCTCACAAGACATAAGTGGTCTCTAGCAAGCCATTATGTCCACCCAATTAAATATAACATCAAAGCTTGATTCCTTGATAGATCATTGTCACAATCTCTTTGTCTCACGATGTCATATTGAACATAAGTCATGGTCCACGTCAACTTATATTGTTCAATGCTTTCTCGATTATGAATATGTTGATAATCCAAGTGCATTTGATCTTTATCAAATCTCTTGAGTATGGCCATACATTTCATCAACACTATTCATTGAGGGGCCCAAGCAAGCATCTCTTTACGAGGGACAAATCCCATTTTTACTTATCATTCTCCCTACAAGAATTCGGTCATGCCAACATAGCCCTTATTGCTATCCTATTAAAGATAGTTTTAGACTACATCAAACATAACGTTCATCATGTGAAAGATGATGATAATCTCAGGTACTAAGGATTCTAATGACATGACTACCATGAGATTTAATTATGACATATATGACCATAGACCATGACATAAATCTCATAGGTGGGTCTCTTCAGTACCTTGTTCTCTAACAAGTACACATAAGCGTAATGTGCATCCCCATGCATATAATCATCTCTATGATTATCCATTACCAACTTATACTAGTTATTCACAATAACTAGGTACACAGATTATTATAATAAATATGTAAAATATATAATAATCAAAATAAACATTCTCTATAATAAATGGTAAAGACGATTACATAATGATATTAACTATGAATCAAAATAGTTATAATCCTAGGGCATAACACCATCAATCTCCCATTTGCACTAGGCCCAATCTCCTATGTAACGTATACCCATGGACCTAACATGACCATCATGCTTTGCTTGTGCAAGGGGCTTTGTAAGCGGATCCCCTATGTTATCGTCGGTTGATACTTTGCATATCTTAACGTCTCCTTTATCTATGAATTCTCGAATGAGGTGGAAACGTCTAAGTACGTGTTTGGATCATTGATGTGACCTTGGTTCCTTTACTTGGGCAATGGCACCATTATTATCACATTAAAGCTCCACCAGATTAGTGATACTTGGAACTACTTCTAAGTCACTAATGAACTTCTTGATCCAAACTGCATCTTTAGCTGCATTGAATGCCGCTATATATTCGGCCTCAGTTGTAGAATCGACTATGGTACTTTGCTTGGAACTCTTCCAACAAATCAAACCTCTGTTAAGCATAAACACAAACCCCGATTGCAATCTAAAATCATCTTTGTCAGTTTGGAAGCTTGCATCTGTGTAACCCTTTACAACAAGATCATCTTCCATCCCTCCAAAGACCAAGAACGCATCCTTAGTACTTCTTAAGTACTTAAGGATCATCTTAACTTCCATCCAATGGTTTTCACCAGGTTCAGATTGGTATCTACTCATCATGCTTAAAGCATACGAGACATCAGGTCTAGTACAAATCATGGCATACATAATAGATCCAATTGCCGAAGCATATGGAATCTCATTCATTCTCTTTTGCTCACCAGTTGTCTTAGGACATTGAGTCTTGCTAAGAGTAACACCATGACTCATTGGCAAGTTTCCTCTCTTAGAATTTTCCACCTTGAATCTTCTAAGAACTTTGTCAATGTAAGTAGTATGACTCAAACCAATCATCCTTTCAGATCTATCTTTATAGATCTTGATGCCAAGGATGTAGGCGGCTTCACCCATATCTTTCATTGAGAAACACTTCCCTAACCATGACTTGACAGTCTGAAGTGCAGGAATGTTGTTTCCAATAAGTAAGATATCATCGACATACAATATCAGAAATAGTACTACTCTAGATCTCCCACTGATTTTCATGTATACACATGGTTCATCTTCGTTCTTGATGAGCCAAACTCTTTGATCGATTCATCAAAACGAAGATTCCAACTCCTAGAAGCTTGCTTCAACCCATATATGGATCTTTACAACTTGCATACTTTATTAGAATTTCATGGATCGACAAACCCTTCAGGTTGTGTCATGTACACATCCTCAAGTAGCTTCCCATTTAGTAAAGCTGTTTTGATATCCATTTGCCATATCTCATAGTCGTAATATGTGGCTATGGCAATTAAAATTCTAATAGACTTAAGCATTGCAACTGGCGAAAAGGGTTCATCCTAGTCTATACCATGAATTTGCATATATCCCTTTTCTACAAGCCTAACCTTGTAAGTATGAACCTTCCCATCCATGTCGATCTTCTTCTTAAAGACCCACTTACACCCTATTGTTTTTACACCTTCAGGTGGATCAATTAAGTTCCAAACTTGATTATCATGCATGGATTGTATTTCAGATTCCATGGCTCCTAGCCATTTATCCGAATCAGGAGTGGACATCGCCTCTTGATAGGAAGTAGGCTCGTCATTCTCAATGACTTCCACTTTATTACTTTCCGATACGAGAAATCCATATCTCTCGGATTCGGATCGTAACCTATCCGATCTATGATGGACTTGTGAATCTTGAACCGGTTCCATAACTCCTTGTGAACTTGGTTTCGTCTCTACTCTTGGTTTCATGTTATCTTCGGGTTCTTGAACTTCTTCAAGATCAATTTACTCACACTAGATCCTTTATTGAGAAACTGTTTCTCAAGAAAGGTACCTTATTGAGCAACAAACACTTTGTTCTCATTGCGATTGTAAAAATAATATCCTTTAGTTTCTTAGGATAACCAACGAAAATAACTTTTTCAGATGTTGGTGCTAACTTATCGGAGACAAGTCTCTTCACATAAGCTTCGCAACCCCAAATATTCATGAAAGACAAATTTGGTTTTCTTCCATGCCACATCTTATGTGGGGTCTTATGAGACGATTTAGTAGGACTCTATTCAGTGTGAACGCAACAGTCTCTAATGTATGTCCCTAAAAGGAAATAGGAAGGTCAACTTGACTCATCATCGAACGAACCATGTCCAACAAGGTTCTATTCCTCCTCTCAGATACACCATTCCATTATGGTGTTCTGGGTGGAGTCAACTCTGAAACGATTCCACAGTTTTTGAGATGATTGTCAAACTCTTGGCTTAAATATTCACCACCTCGATCGGATCAAAGTACTTTAATAGTTTTGCCAAGTTGATTTTGTACTTCATTTTGAAATATTCTAAATATTTCAAATGATTCACTTTTGTGCTTCATCAGATAGACATATCCATATCTAGATAAGTCATCAGTGAATGTAATGAAATATCGAAATTCTCCTCTAGCAATGCTACTTAATGGTCCACATACATCTGTATGTATAAGGGCCAATAAGTCACTAGCCCTTTCACTACTCTTAGTGAAGGGTGGTTTTATCATTTTACCCAATAAACAAGATTCGCATACCTCATATGATTTATAATCGTGTGAGTTTAAAAGTCCATCTTTATGAAGTTTAGATATACGTTTCTCATTTATATGACCTAGCCGGTAATGCCACATGTATGTGTTGTTCACATCATTCGGTTTAGATTTCTTATTTACATTATAGATATCTTTAACATCATTTTGTTTCTCATCATCAAGGATATAAAGGACATTAAATGAATGTGCAATACAATAAAGCATATCATTTAAATAAATAGAAAACTTCTTATTCTCAATAAGAAAACTATATCTTTCATTATCCAAACAAGAAACTGAAACAAAATTCCTACTCAAATCCGGAACGTAATAACAATTGTTCAAAATAAGTACTAGTCCACTAGGTAAAGTAACTTCATAAGTTCCTGTGGCTAATGCAACAACTCTTGCTCCATTCCCCACGCGTAGGTCCATTTCACCTTCTTTGAGTAGCTTTCTATTCTTTAGTCCCTGCACATTTATACAAATGTGATATCCACATCCGGTATCCAATACCCGTGAACTAGAAGTAGCAAGGAAAATATCTATCATATAGATACCTGAAGCAGTAGCAATCGTATTGCCCTTCTTCGCTTTTAGGCCTTCTTGATAAGCCTTGCAATTTTGCCTCCAATGACCAACCTCTTGGCAATGGTTGCAAATTGCATCATTTTGAGACACTTTGGGTTTAGCCTCTTCGGCATATGCAACTTTTGCCTTAGGTTTAGCAACCTTTCCTTTAACTACTTTGCCTTCCTTTTTTAACCCCTTTCCTCTGTTAACCATTAACACATTTTCGGTACTAGACTTCTTGATATTTTTCTCTGCAGTCTTAAGCATCACATGCAATTCTGACATATTCTTCTCCATTCCACTCATGTTATAGTTCATAATGAAATGACTATAACTTTTAGGAAATGAATTCAATATAGTATCCGTTGCGAGTTCCAAACTCATAGGATACCCAAGCCTATCAAGGTGCTCAATATATCCTTTCATATTAAGGACATGAGGACCTACCGAATTCCCCTCTTGCATCTTGCATGCATTAAGAGCCTTCACTATATTATCATACCTCTCTTGCCTAGCTTGCACTTGGAACATTTCCTTTAAGCGTTGTGCTAGGTCAAAAGTAGCTTCCATGTGTTCAAGGTCCTTCTGAAGAGCCTTACACATGGTGGCAAGCAAAATCATTAGAATCTTCAACATGTTTCTTATGTTGCTCCTTATCAACCCTTATAGCATTGGCAGCGGGTTCTGCAGGAACGGGTTCGTCAAGAACGTACAATTTCTTTTCTTGCCTAAGAACAATTCTTAAGCTTCTGATCCAATCAGAATAGTTTGTACCGTTCTCTTCGAGCTTGTCATTCTCAAGGACGGATTACAGCGACAAGGGTTGATTATTGTTTGATGCCGTTTCAACATTAAGATATACAAACAATATGAACACATATAAGTATCAATTCATTTACCATCTAAGAGACAAATAATGTATTTCATAAATACTCTCACTAAATTATACACCTTCAAATACAAGCATGTATCATATAATTATAATGGGCTAAGATTCATATTTCACTTAATTTTGGTTTAACTGAGTCAATGCCCGAAATCAAGTTATTTAGGTAGATAACATTTATCAATCATATCATATAGGGGTGAGCAAAAAAACCGTTAACATCGTTAACACCATTAACACCGAAAAACCGAATCCGATAAAACCGAAACCGAGCCATTTGGTTTGGTTTAGGTTTTAAAAGTTTAGAAACCGAAATTTTCGATTTGGTTGTTTTAAAAGTTTAAAAACCGATAAGAAACCGAACCGAACCGATAAGCCAAAACTACGTCGTTTTATCTATACTATATATATTTATTTTCTTTTCTTCCTTTTATTTTCATTTTTCCACATTCACAATGCCCTAGCTAAAGACTCGACGACGGCGCTGCTACAACCCTAGATCTCTCGCCTTCGCTGCAACCTAGATCCAGTCCACGCCTAAACCACAACCCTAGATCTCTCGTCTTAGATGAGCCGCCGATACCCTTCCGTCGTCGGCGAATCTTCCGGTAAGCTGGTTCGCTTTCTTCTTTTTTTTCTTTTTTTTTTGAATTTCTGCTCCGTTTTCTTGTTTTGTTTTGAGTTGAATTAGTTTATGTTGGAGTTGAATTAGTTTAATTTTGAGTTGGATTAATTTTGAATTTCTGCTCCGTTTTCTTCGCTGAGCCGTATTGTACAGTATAATATCTTGTTTTGTGCTCTATTGAGAATGAATTTCTGCTCCGTCTTTTTTTTTAATTTCAGCTTTCTTCTTTTTTTTTTTTTTTGAATTTCAGCTTTCTTCTTTTCTTTTTTTTTGAATTTCAGCTTTCTTCTTTTCTTTTTTTTGAGTAACACCTATGTTGTTTTCACACTCTTTATATATTTTGCATTACTACCTCCGTCTCAAAATGATTTTTTTTCCAATTATGCAGGAATTGTAGACTTTTTGAAGTGTTGAAGAGGTCTCTTTTGTAGTGTTGAAGAAGAGAAGAATTTTACATTTGTAATTCTCCTTATGTTTAACATGTGGATGGATGAATTTAACTTTTTAATATTTTGATTATCATTTCAAACATCATACTTTTAAGCTTAATATGTATTACATATGGATGGATGGATGAATGTTATTTTTATGTGTGTTGTTGGTTTTTTTTTTTTTTTTTGTGTTGCTGAATGTCAAAATCTCATTTATATGGGCTGGTTCATATGCTTGGCCCAACAAAGCCAAACAAAAGAACTTGATGCCCAAACAAGGCCCATTAAAGCCCAACAATCCATTAAGACACCGAACCAAACCGATATCACACCGAAACCGAATACACCGAACCATTAAGAAACCGAAGTTAATGGTTTCGATTTACATAAAACCGATAGTTATTGGTTTGGTGTCGGTTTTATCCTAAAACCGATCCAAACCGATCCGTGCTCACCCCTAATATCATATATGACTCTTAGATTTTTTATGAAATTTTAGACATCTTATGTCAATACATGTTTTAATCTCATCTATGCCTTTGGTCAAAACTCTTTTGAAAGCACCAATTAAGTTTAACCTTTTTCAAACGTATGAGACACATAGAACGTTATCTCATCTTGATCCATATTAATACATAATGATGCACCGAACTGAGTCAAAACTACATCAAAATACCTGTATATTTCACAAGTGTTCTAATCAAGGGGTGAAATAAAACTTAAACATTTAAGAATAGTTTTTCATATAACAACAAACATCGCGTGGTTGTATATGAAACTTACGTGTGCATGTATATTAAGTGCTAGTGTAAAAAAGTGCCAGTGTTAGTATAACAAAGTGTCAGTGTTAGTGTAACAAAGTGCCAGTGTAAAGAGTGTCAGTACATGTATATTAAGTGCCAGTATAAAAAGTGCCAGTGCATAGAGTAAAAAAGTGTCAGTATTAGTATAAAAAAGTGCCAGTGTTAAAGAGTGACAGTGCATGTATTATTAAGTATCAGTGTAAAAATGGTTTTTTCTTAAGCTTAGAAAAAAATGCATTTTTTATAAGACCAACTCATATATATAAATATAAGGATTTCAATAGTGGGCCACATTCTCTAATTTTCCTATGACGAGATTCAAACTCAATGCAAGACACACTAGATCTAAAATTTCATAGACACCCCTCGCCCTGTTATAACTGACTTATAAGACTACTATATATTTTATAAGTGACTTATAATAAGACTAATTTGTCTCTTATATTGACTTATAAGACAATTTTTACAACAAAAAAATCAAAATTTTCAATAATAACAACGAATTAATCTCATAATTTACACATTAAAACTCTTATAGCTGAATTATAAGACCAACTTGCTTGTTATAACTGTTTTGTCTCTTATAATTGTCTTATAACCGACTTATAAGACTAATTCATCTCTTTTATTTCAGTTATTAGATAATTTTTTCAACCAAAAAAAATTCTATTTCAATTTCAATAATAACGAATTGGTCTTATAATTTACACATTACAACTTTTATAGGTGACTTATATGACTACTTCCTCCTTTATAATTGACTTATAAGACAACTTTTTCAACCAAAAAAATCAAAATTTTCAATAATAACAACGAATTAATCTTATAATTTACACATTAAAAACTCTTATAGCTGAATTATAAGACCAACTTGCCTCCTATAACTAAATCATCTCTTATAATTGACTTATAAGACAATTTTTTTTCAAAAAAAAAATCAAAAATTTCAATAACGACGACGTTTTAATCTCATAATTTACAAATTACAACTCTTATAGCTTAATAATAACTGACTTATAAAACTATTTCATATCTTATAAGTAACTTACTTTTTCGTCTCTTTTTAACTAATAAAACAATGGAGTTGGAAGCAGAAATAGCAAAACTGAAAGAGGAAAATGAAGAACTACCGAAGAAAAGGTATGTTCAAAGATGGTTTGTAGGAGGAGGATAAAGTAGAGTATGATTATTTATTTGGTTTATACAACATTATGGCTGTGGATTGATATATGGATTTGTTTGGTGCAGGGAGAGATAATAGAAATGCAGAAGAATCAGGTACTCACTCTATAATTCCCATATACATTTCTCCCTCCTCAATTATTTTCTTTCGGATGGAGCCTAATTTTCTGTCAAATCTCTTTTTTCCTTCTTTCTAGTAAAGGAAATTTGTAGCAACCATTGATTAATCTTCAATGTTTTATTCGGTTTTGGTAGGCAATGGAGATGATGAAGATGCAGAAGGGAGCCAAACGACGTTGCTTGAGAAGGACACAGACGTTGGAGAGAACTCTTTATTTTTGAGATTTATTAAAAGATTCTTTAAAACGAATAAAATCTGAATAGGGGGCCAAGGGAATTTTTCCTTCAATATTCAGGGACATAAGAAGCCCGCCATTGAGTATTTGGGCTTAGTAAGTAAGGTTACACTCACCCTTGCCATTTCTATTCTAAATCTTATTGACGGATTTCAAAAGTCCAACTATTAAACAATGTGCTCAATACGGATATGCTTACCATTCATTGCCTCTTTTATTCTAATTCATAAAATATACCACCAGTACATAGGAGAGACCCACCCTGCTTCCAATCTGCTTGATGAATTATTTTTCAATACCCGCTTCTTGTTATAATAATCCTCGCAAGTACTGGTGCCAACTTTGTAGCAAGATACTCTTGTAGGGGTCGAATCCACATGGACTTGGGTTGCTTGATTTATAACAAAGATACACAATAAAACAAATAAAGGACAAAGAAAGGGGGGGTTTGAAAATAACAAACAACTACAAGGATAAAAATTTAAACTTCAAGCTAGAAAGAACAAGTAAACAAAGATACCAATTTCAAATAGAGATTAAAATAATACTAAGAAAGCATTTCATGGATTGGATTTCATTTAATCACAAAATACTATGCCATTAATTTAGAAAAATATATTAATTTCAATCTTGGGTTCAATCACAATAGTCAAGATTGTGTGGTAAGGTGGCCACAACCAATCTATCGAATCCAAGTCAATCACTTTTCGCAAATCAAGTCCAAGTGATTAAAAAAGGAAAGCTTTGAGCTTTAAAGATTTTATGAACCAAAACCCATGTAGTTTCAATCAAGAAAACAAATGAATTTTATCATCTAGCAAAGGTCTAAATCAAAATCCCCAAATCAATATAAGAAATTGACAACCAAAAAGTTAAAAGGAATAAATTAGAAATCAACCACAATTTAACCCAAGAAACATTCATTAAAAGAGCAAAGATGAACAAGACAACAATTAATTAGATAAAATCATCAATGACATAACTGTAAGTACCCAAATCTGGCTCATGCCTTCCGGTTAAATTTCCCGACAATTTCGGTAAGTTTCCCGGTAATTCCCCGGACCTTCCTAGTGTTCCGGAAATATTCCGGAACTGTTCCAAAACAAATAAGGGCTGAAGGGGAAGCTTCCTAATTAAGAAACACGTTTTTCTTAATTAGGAAATGTTCTAGAATATGCCACCTTGCATGGTTCAAGAAACATGCTGAGTCACAAGGGATAATGCTGCACGGCTGCATTAGCCAAAGGTCTCTGGCCGCACGGCTTCATTGGCCTTATCCAGACTGCCTATAAATAGAGCCCTCCTCTACCCATTTTCAAACAACAACAATACCATCAACCACTACACAATACGAAGAAGACACTCCCAAGAGCTGCTGGAAGTCCAAGAAGGTGAAGAAGAAGGCCAAGAAGCCACCTCCCTCCTCCTTGAAGATCCCAAGATCAACCTTTCCACCTAGCTCAATCCAAAGAAGAAGAGGAAGCCATTGGTAACCTCTCACGCCCTAAACTTGCATCCTAATTGCTCTATGTGATTCTAATTGCTCATTGCATTTCATATATTGCTATTATCTTGTTTGAGACTTGGTAGATTAAAGATCATATCTTTATACCCCCTTTCCCCCATTGCATGCATTAGGCATCCTTTGCCATTAAAGATGTAATCTTTTGAATCAAAGGTGCATCCTTTGCACCTAAAAATCCTATTTTTACATAAAAATATCATCTTCATGCATCCTTTGCATATAAAAATCCAATCTTTATGATAAAAATGCATCATTTGCATATGAAATCCTTTTTCAAGCATCCTTTGCATTAAAGATCATATCTTTATCCTAAATTAGCATCCTATGCTTTTCAAAATACAATCTTCATGCATCCTTTGCATATTTAAATCCCAATTTCTTCATAAAAATGCATCCTTTGCATAAAAATCATGTCTTTATGCATCCTTTGCAAATAAAAATCACTTCTTTAAATCAAATGCATCCTTTGCAAATTAAAGATCATTTCTTTAAATCAAAATGCATCCTTTGCAACCCAAAAATGTCATCTTTTCGCTAAAAATGTCATTTTTACATGCATTCCCCCATATCCCCATTAACAACCTTGGAACGGACCGGTGTAAAAGATCCTATCTTTACATCGTTCCTTCCATAAAGGTTTCATAATTTCTTTAGAAAGGGACAACCTTGAACCCTATATCTCCGATTATCACTTAAGATGAGTATGAAGCATCTATATGAGCTCGACCGTCTTAAAGCGTAGGATTGATGGGCTAAGGACATTCCTTCCTAAAGAACCTCATCTTTGACTATAAAGAAAGTCATTCTCTCGATCATGCAAAGTCCCGAGGCTAAAAATGCAATGATCACAAGTCCAAGATGAGGACGGGATCATAATCCCGAATACATAAAATCCAAGAAATCTCGAGCGACAACCAATAAATGGTTTGTACGTCCGGAAGACGACTTGGGACATTCTCTCCCCCTATTTTCAAACACATGCACACAAGAAAGCACGCAAGCAAGCACGATTAATGAAATCTTGGGAGACTTGCTCCGGCAAGGCACCTTGGGTGAACGACGATCCGTTCTTCCCAAGGGGTAACTTAACCTCCGAACCCATAAAACCTTTTTTTCAAAGTTTTGAGGTAATCAAAATGGCGTGGCGACTCCGTTTTTCAAATTAAACCGGATGTCTTCAAACTCGCGTGAATTTCCAATACACAAAATTTGGGGCACACATTCACAGTTTGGCGACTCCGCTGGGGACATCCCAAAGGAGAAAAGCTTTATTTTCAAAACAAAATAAAAAAATCGATACTTGGTATATAGGTGGAAACCACTTAACCTTCCTGTACACTCCCTGACGTGGGAGTTGGGATAACCGGTGGTTTAACAATCCCACATACCAGTATCCCTTTTCGAAAAAAAAAAATTTGAAAAAAAAATAAAAAGCTTTTCCCTTTGAGCAGGTTAGACTCCCGTCGCTGATTTCATTAATCTTGCTTGCTTTCTTTACCTTGCATTGCATCATTTGCATCTTGGAATCTGTGCATACTTTGAACGGGAAACAACCCGAAAAATAGCAAAGGAGTGGAACCTGGAAAATTGATCCATGCAGTCGTACGGCTCAATCCTCCTTGGATTCTGACTGGACGGCCTCAGTGACAATTCCACCAGGAAAAATTGAGGTTAATCTGGCAGTCCTAGCAGCTTGGGGCTACTCAGCTCCATGACCGATCGGGGCTCCTTAAAATTTACGTGCTTACGTGCTGCATTCTCCCCGTCCTGAAAATCATTCCTTTAAAACACATTCATGAAAATCTCTGTTTTAACTCAAAAAGGAACATTTTTAGGAGACCGCACACTACGCGCACCTGATATATCCTGTACACTTTGCACACACGTCCTTCAAACCCGGAGTGGTTCCAGCTGCAGTCACGGACAGCCTTACGATGCTCCCGGGCGCGCACGGAATCATTCCAACCTCCCCATGGCAAAAGGTCGACCAATGCACAGTCCGTGCCACACTTTTCAAAAAACCGTGACTTTTGGTTGGTTTTTGGTCTAGTCCGTGTCATATAGCCCAGTTGCATACCCTCGTAAAGGTCAAGCCTTAGTTCATAACGGAAGCCAAGATTTTCGCTCAAGCGGAACTCTGCCAAAATTCCGACAAGGAAAAATTGGTAGGATCTTGACTCCGACATTGACTTTGACCTTGACCCGCACGGAATGCGTAAGAGTCGAGACCGAGTCTTTGCCAACAAATCAAAAGATCTTTCGCTCAAGCGAAGCTCTGCCAAAATTCCGACAAGGAAAAATTGGCAAGATCTTGACCCGGCATTGACTTTGATTCTGACTCACGCCCGGCGTATGCAACGAAGTTCAATGTGACACTGTGTCATCCGAATTTTGCCGCCCAAACCATGCCTATTATCTTCTCGGACATTACCGAAAGTCAAAACGTCATTCGCTCAAGCGAAATTCTGTCAAAAATTTCGTTAAGGCAGAAAGACGAGACTTTCCCGGTATTGCCTTGACTATAATCCGCATCGCTCGTGCGTTGAAAGTTCCTACGACCCGCTAGACCCGTTAGGAGCGTTCTTTACTCTCGGTCGGTGGGATCCGCGTGCCCTATAGGACCCTCGCCCGGGGCTGTCCACCCTGGGAGGTCAAAATACAGGTGGAATACGAGGGGCTTATAGACGTAGTGACGGAACCCACTGATCCAGGATCTAGAGTAGTTGCAAAAAAGAAGGGCAAATTCCCTTTTCCAACCAAATAGATATTAATAAAAGACACTATTTTAAGTAAACTGGAAGATTCTAATTTGCATATTGCTTGAGCCTTCAGCCTAAACACCTACCCCGAGTCTAAACCTTTCCTATCCCTTTCCCGCAGCGAGAAAGAAGTGGGTGAGAACACCGGGTCAGCGACTTGTTAGCGCAGAATTCTTAGACAGTTCGCCAGAATCCTCAGTTTGGTCAGTCCAGAGAGTCAGAATGTCCGATTCGACAGAAAACAGTACTGGTTTGGGTAACCAGATGACTAGGGAAGAAGAGCTAGCCTATAGCCAATGCCCTCCTCCATCCACATATGATCCTTTGCCAAAGACTGTCCCTTTTCAGTCTTCCCCAATATCCCAAGCCGTCAGGGTCCCGACACCCTCGCAGCCTTTGCATTCCCCCATGGGACTCTTTCCCTCCTTTCAGCCTAATCCAAATCTCCTTACCCTGGAATCTCAGTACCAGCCTGACCTCTCTAATTTTGTCAACGCCTGTGAATTTGCCTATCTCCCAGACAGTGGTAGTGAAGAATCAGTCAGAAATGAGAATAGGAATGGATGGATTTACAGTGATGATGACAGTTCAGTAGAAGGAATGGACTTGGAGTCAGCGGAAGTGAAACCCAAAGGGCAAGATGAGGTAGAAAACCACAGACCTGGAATAGGGGATGGAATCACTTCAAAGTGTATTTGCAGCCTGTGTGAAGGCTTGGGAAAGGAAAAAGATGCTAGCTTAGATGAGGCAGCATATGAATCCTACATCCTAGAGTTCAATACTCCTTACAAAGACTTGGTCGGTGAATGGAGGGACTTAATTGAAGCTCTAGCTGAAAGAGGGAAGTGGGCTCCACCCGCCGATCTGGAACACGTAAGCGTCGCTGAAGCCAAACTCTCATCGGGAAGAGTAGACTCTGTTACGGTGTTAATAGTCACTCCTGAAGCCTGGTCTGAAGAAGAGTGTATGGATGCCCTGGAAAGGGTCTTAAGTCTCGAGGCGACCCCAGTCCCCTTTATGTCCTATGATGACAACGATGTTTTCTTGGTAATTCCCAAGTCAGAGGAGGAGTCCAAGATACCTCTTATATGGCGTCAAGTATCCCGACCTGCTTTTGCCCTCATTGGTCATCAAAGTCAAGACGAAAGTTCCCACGAGAGTTACTGTAGTGATACTGATGAAGACACAGTCGAAGTGCCGGAAGGAACAGTAGAGGAGTGGTTAGCCCAGGAGCCAAAAAGCCCAGAAAACCTTCCCAACAGTAAAGAACAAGAACCCGCCATGAGGTTTGACCCCGCAGAAATCCTTATTGATGATGGAATTTCCCACTTCAGAAAGTGTTTGGCCAACGTCAAAAATGTCGTCAGAAGGTTGACCCCTAAAGAAAGAAGGGACATGCTTGACAGTGATGAGGAATGTGATCCCACTCTGTTGAAAAAATTGTTAGGTCCGGATGAGAAAGCCATTCGCCAGGCTCCAAACCCTGAAAGTGATAACTCCTGTTGCATGCTGACTTTGAAAAGTTTGAATGAGACTGTGAAGGCTCTAAACGGAGAAGGTGAAGCTGAAACCAGCCAATTGCTAAGCCAATTAGAGAATCAAAACTCAGAAAAGGTCAGAAAGCCGGTAACCTGGGATCAGATTCGGGAAGCCGCCTATGCCTCCAGTAGCGCCGTTAATCAGATTAATCAGCAGAATTGGCCATACGCCAGCAAGAGCCCGCCTCTGACTTTGAAAGAGCTAACAGAATTCTCCAGTAGGAATGATGACCCGGAAAAATCTAATGTCTATGTGATGACTCGGTCTGGACAGATGAGTATTAAGCAGCCTAAAGGTGACAGAAGGAATGCCGTCTCAGAGCCGAAGACAGATAAGAGGCCTTATAAGCCGGAAGTAGAAAAACCAGACTCTGACAAAGAGGATCCAGTGTTGACTCAGTTGAAGTGTACCCAGGCCAATATCTCCTTGTGGTCCCTGTTAACCTCTTCATACCCTCATAAGTTGAAGCTAGAAGAAAGTTTGGCCAAGACCATGGTGCCCATAGATGTCACCCCAGATGAGGTCGTCCAAATGATTGGAAGTATCCATTACGGAAACATCATTACCTTCACTGACTTGGACCTGCCAAAATATGGGGCTAGTCATAATGAACCTCTTTACATCACAGTCCAGTTAGAAGAGCTTCGATTGCCACGGGTATTAGTCGATGGAGGGTCTGCAATGAATGTCTTGCCCGGCCAAGATGATGGACTTATTGGACCTCGAAACCAACAGATTTGAAGCCTTCTAGTCAGACTATTAAGGCTTATGACTCCACTGCACGATCGGTTTTGGGGATTGCTACTCTCAAGTTGTGGTTCGGAAAAAAGGTCATGGACGTTGATTTTCAAGTGATTGATATTCCGATTTCATTTACTGCTCTGCTGGGACGGCCTTGGATCCACCAGATAAATGGGGTAGCCTCTACTTTGCACCAGTGCGTCAAATTTCAGTCAAGTGACGGGACTATCACAACCATCTACGGAGACAGTGTCACGGTAGAAGGAACCAGCACTGGAGATATCCCGATATTGGAGATTAAGCATGACGATGAAGGGTTGGCATTGACCGGATTCTCTGTAGCTTCTTCCAAAGCACAAGTGTGTTGCACTGACCTCACCACTACTTCCGATAAAATCCCTCCTGCCATGAGAATGATGAGAAAAATGGGTTATCTTCCGGGACTTGGATTGGGCAGAAGACTCCAGGGTCGCAATACCATCATTGATGTAAAGGAACAAACCACCAGATATGGATTGGGATACAAACCGAATTCTCGGAATGGCAGAAAAGCTAAAGGTGTCCAGCTCCATCCCTACAGCTTTATCCCCCCGACCCATTACTTTACAAAAGGCGGGACACAATACGATAAAAGTGATCACCGCATCTCCTTGCGTAAAACCCTTCTGGAAAACCTTGAGAAAGTGAGGGGAAAGCCGGCCAATCCGGTTCGAAGAATGTTCCTTGACTTGCCGGACATTCCTTGGGCTACCACTACCGTTCGTAACGAGTATGTCTTCAAAGGGAACTCGAGACGGCGTCAAAGAGTCGGCATCCGGGGTAATGGATTTCTCCGCCTTCGAGTTAGCTCTTCCGAAGATCACCAGATAGAAGCCGCCAAGAGTGAAGACAGTGAGTGGGGTTTGCAAGAATTGTTTGACGAAGAAGTACGGATCCTGCATTTGATCGACTTCAGCTCAGATGATGAGATAGTTGCCGTAATTGGAGACGATGGTGAAAATCCTTTTGATCCCCGCACTTTGGTAACTAAGACAGAGATGTCGTTGAAGAATTGGGAGACATTCTCAGGACCGATAGCCACCGACAGAAATGATCGCGGAGCTTGGATTAGTACCCCATCCTTCTCAACCCAGCCGTGTCAAACACCCGTCGTCTATACGGTCGAGTCAGAATCTTTGAATTCCGTCCTCCGAGTCATCCAAAGGCCTCACGCCCGAGGACTATCAAAATGTAATCGATGTCATCTTTCCCCTTATTTTGAATGAAATGACAGATCTTTCGAGTATCCTCTTATTGCCAACTTAACAAATGATAAATTAACTCAAAACTTAACAACAAGCTTAATAATGAATCATTTGAACAAGATACAAACACACTAAATGAACAATACATTAAAGAAATCTTTAAGCGTGTTTCGTAAAAGAGGAAAACCGGGCCCAAGTGCCGAGGAGGTTTTGACAAGTGTGAACTTGGGTACCGTCGAGGAACCTAAAGAGACACGAGATCGGAAACTTCTTCCAGGGGTTGAACGGGACGGGCTGATCGATCCGCTCGTAGAATACGTCGACGTGTTTGCATGGTCATACAGGGATATGCCGGGGCTAGACAGTTCAATTGTAGAGCACAGAATCCCTCTAGCACCAGGTGCTAAGCTAGTAAAGCAGAAATTGAGGAAGATCAAGCCAGAGTGGTCTCTACAGGTCAAAGAAGAAATTGAGAAGCTACTGCGGGTAGGATTCATCAGAGTCATCGAATATCCGACATGGTTATCCAATATTGTGATCGTCACCAAGGCCAATGGGAAGGTGCGCTGCTGTGTGGATTTCCGAGATCTGAACAAGGCCAGCCCCAAAGACGATTACCCTTTGCCAAACATAGACATCCTGGTGGACTCCACTGCCAACTACGAAGTCAAATCCTTCGTTGATGGCTTTGCAGGCTACAACCAGATCAAGATGGCCGAAGAAGACCAAGAAAAGACAGCCTTCACCACACCGTGGGGAACTTACTGTTATACAGTGATGCCATTTGGGCTTAAGAACGCCGGGGCTACTTACCAAAGGGCAGCGACCGCGCTTTTTCATGACATGATCCACAAGGAGATTGAGGTCTATGTAGACGACATGATAATCCACTCCAAAGGCGAGGATGGGCAGCACTTTGTTGACCTGCGAAAGTTCTTTGAGAGGCTGAGACAACATTCCATGAGACTAAACCCTGCCAAATGCACCTTCGGAGTGACGAGGGGAAAAGTGCTTGGGTATATGGTCACGGAGCGAGGTATCGAAGTTGACCCCCGAAAGATCAAAGTCATTATGGATATGAGGCCACCTCAAACCCAGACAGAAGTCAAGAGCTTTTGGGAAAACTGCAGTACATCAGCCATTTCGTCAATCAGTTGACCACTATGTGCGAGCCCATCTTCAAGCTCATGAAGAAGAATGTAGACACTGAATGGACCGAAGAATGCCAGGATTCCTTTGACAAGATTAAGGCATACTTAGTACATCCTCCGGTGCTATGCCCCCCACATAGACAGAAACCTCTTCTGCTCTATCTCACTGTCACTGATACGGCAGTTGGGGCTATGCTTGCTCAGGAGAAGAAAGACTCTCGGGTAGAAAACGTCATTTACTTTGTCAGCCGTAAGGCTGCAGGAAGTGAGCTCAATTACTCAAAGCATGTGAAAAGAACTGTGCGGGGTAGTGCAGGTAGTCGGCAAGCTGAAGCATTATATGCAAGCCCACCCTGTGAATTTGGTCTCAAAAATGGACCCCATCAAGTACATCTTTGATAAGCCTTCCCTCTCGATGCATCTGGCAAAGTGGTCCTTCTTCTTGGCAGAGTACGACATCAACTATGTGACCAGAAAAGCCATCAAAGGCCAAGCATTGTCAGACCACCTGGCGAATTTCCCCAGTAATGAGGACAGAGGGCCTGAACCCCAATTCCCAGATGAAGGGATTTTCGCAGTTGAGCCCGAGAATCGATGGCAATTATTCTTTGACGGAGCTGCTAAAAAAAGAGGAAACGGCGTCGGGATGCTACTGGTCAATCCGAAAGATGAGCACACGCCAATAGCCCTCAAGTTGAACTTCCCTGCCATGAACAATGTCGCCAAGTACGAAGCCTGCATTGCTGGTCTGGAAGCTGCCTTAGAAAGGAATGTCAAGGAGCTCGAAGTTTACGGAGACTCAGCCCTGATCATCAACCAGGTTTCCAACAAATGGAAGACTGTGGACCCTAATCTGCAGCGGTATCATGCCCATATGGAGGAGTTGACTGGACAGTTCAGAGAAGTGACTTTACACTACTCGCCAAGGGAAAGAACAGATTCGCAGATGCCCTAGCTACTCTAGCCTCATTGGTAGAGATCCCCGAGGGAAAAGCCATAAAACCCTTCCGAGTGGGTAGAAGAGAAGCCCCAGCCTTCTGTTGTGAAGTAGACCTGGGACCCGAGCCTATAAAGGAACCCTGGTACAATCAAATTTACCAGTTCCTCAAAAATGGAGAGTCAGCTTTCAGAGACGAAGAAGGTAGACCAAAAGAAGGTGTCAGAGCCAAAAGCTTACAAGCCCTGAAAAGGTTGGCCTCCCATTATGTCATTCTAGGAGGCAACCTGTACAAGAAGCGGTACCAAGGACCACTCCTCTTGTGCTTCACTCAAGAAAGGGCCAAAGAGTTGATGACTGAAGTCCACAATGGTCCCTGCGGTCCTCATATGAACGACAGAGCCCTGATGCAAGTCATCCTCAGAATGGGTTACTACTGGATTTCCATGGAAACAGACTGTGTCCAGCACATCCGAGCATGTGACAAGTGCCAGCGGTTTGCCAACCTCAACCATCTCCCGCCTCATGACCTGTACTGCATGACGACTCCTTGGCCATTTGCAACCTGGGGTATTGATGTGATAGGGAAAATAGCCGGCAGAAGCAATGGGCATGAATTTGTGCTAGTAGCCATCGACTACTTCACCAAGTGGGTAGAGGCCAAGTCCTACAAGGTCCTCACTTCCAAGAAGGTTGCCCAGTTCATCAAAGAAAACATAATGTGCAGATATGGGGTGCCCAACGAGATCATTTCCGATAATGGGTCGCACTTTGAAGGGGACTGCGATAGGTTGCTGTCAGAATTCAGAATCACTCGCCACAAGTCATCCCCGTACATACCTCAGACAAATGGAGCCGTGGAAGCTGCTAATAAGACGCTCGAATGGATCATCCGGAAAATGGCCACCCGTGGTCGTGATTGGCCCGAAAAGCTGCATTTGGCACTCTGGGGCTACAGAACGTCTGTCAGAATAGCTACAGGAGAAACTCCTTTTGCCCTAACCTACGGGATGGAAGCAGTGTTACCAGTAGAGTTGGAAATCCCGTCATTAAGGGTCCTCCTGGAAAACAGTGTCAATGAAGTAGAATGGTTGCGCAGCCGGCATGATGAGTTGGCCCTGCTTGATGAGAGAAGGCTAAAAGCCATGGAACACACCCGAGCCTACCAGAGGCGAATGGCCGCAGCGTTTGACAAAAAGGTCAAGGCCGTAGACATCAAAGAGGGTGACTTAGTGTTGAAAGTGAAGCCCCTACCGCAGACAACCCCGGGAAAATGGGAACCCGTTTGGATCGGCCCGTATGTGGTGCGTAAGATACTATCGGGAGGAGCCATGAAGCTTGCACTGGACGGCAATCCCTTTGTCCACCCAACCAACGGTGATAAGCTCGAAGATACTATGTCTAAAAAAAAAAAAAAAAAAAAAAAATCTTAGTGCAAAAGAGTAATACCCACTAGGCCGAAACCCCAAAAAGGGCGGTCTAGGCAAAAGACAGTGGTTGCACATAAAAAGAAAAAAAAATCTTAGTGCAAAAAGAGTAATGCCCAAACTAGACCGAAAACCCTAAAAAGGGCGGTCTAGGCAAAAACAGTGGCCGCACATAAAAAAATAGTTCACCGTAATGAACTACGAAGACCTGAGCCCCTTAGTCTTTCTTGTAAAAGGGGAACGTAGGCAGCCATATATGGTTCGGTCTAAACAATAAAAAAAGGGCAATCAAGCTTCCATGAAGTGCGTCCTAAAAAATAGAGGACATTTCAGTTTTCACAAAACGGGTCCCAAGCAATAAGACATTTGAAGTTCCATGAAATGTGTCTTGATTAATTTCTAAGATAATATTTCTTGTTCATTACAAGTTAAAAGCTTCTTGATGAGTTCAAGCATGGTATACTCTTGACTCTGCTAACCTGCTACAAAGATCTAAAATACAAAAAATGCCTAAATAAACTAATGTGTTTGCAAAATGGCAATAAGGGAATCCTAAGAAAAGATCTGTCAGTCGTCATTCGCTGAGTCTTCTTTGGTCTTCTTCCCTTTACCTCGACCCCGTCGAGTTTTCTTTCTCTTCTTCCCTATAAGGTCGGTATCCCTCATTCCGATCTCCGGTATCCTCACTGGAGCCTCTACCAAACCCGTGTCAATAAGTGCCCTCTCTACACGAGCACGAGTCTGCACTTCCTCCCTCTGAGCCTCAGTCAAAGGAGCGACCTCGGACAATCTCTTGTATCGAGCCTCCATATCTCTGATCAGGTCACCCGACTGGTTATGGCGACTCGCCTTAGCCTCAGTCTCCCTTAGAGTCCTACTCGAGTCACGCCGCCCCCAATAAAGCTCCGACGTCTCTCCCCAGATGACCCGAGTCGCTCCCATTTCCCTCTCGTACTGCCCAAGTAGACAAAGTGGTCAAGATGGTGCTCTTTCGCTCCCGAAGATAGCCCCGGGTGGGAAAGCAAAGTGTATGTCCAAGCCCTCGAGAAGAATGAGAAGCCGGGCCGATCCCTCATATCCAATGGCATCACCTCCATGGTCCGAATGTCCTCCCAATTGCTTAATGGCTCCTATAAGGCCCCGAACTGCCTGGATACCAAGCAGGGAATGTAGAAGGACGACCAGCAGTAACCCCGGAACCCTCACAAAGATAGGACTCCCGAAATATCCTCCCGGTCCGCAACCTCCAGTGAGGTATCCACCAACGGATGTCCGAAGTGGATAGCCTAGCCATCGTCGCCTCCCAAAGCCTACCCCGGTCCCGTTGCCTTGGTGCACCTCTCCGAGAAATTACCCAAGGGCACCGAGTCGGAAAAGCCCCCGGCAAAGCCCCGAGCCTCTCCCGCAGCCATAAAGTCGCACAAACTGGACTCCTGCACCTCATAAAATGGTCTCCCTAGCCATCCCGTCAATGCCATGCAATGTCTCTCCCAAAACCAAAGTGGGACAATGTCCTTCCCAAACTCTACGCCTCTCGACCATGTCCAAGAGACCGCTATGACAGATTCCCACGGACTCGCCGTGAACAGAGCGTAAAATATGCAGAGAATAAAGGCATCCATATCCACCGTGGTCGCAGCCTATAGCCGGAGACCCAAACCTGCCCGGATATCGAAAGGTCAATCCCGTCCGGGCTATCATCATCCCCTCAGCCTCTCCTAGAGAAATCTGCAGAAAAGATGCAAGCTTTGCCGCCACCGGCACGTCTTCGATCAGCGGAATCGATATAGCCTCAATTTCTGGACCCCCAATCAAGGCTCGGAAGTCTTCATGCGTTGGGACAATCTCATTGTAAGAAAAGCAGTAAACGTGTCTCCGGACATCCCAAAACCTTGCTGCTGCTCTCAAAAGGTCCCAATCGGGCGGGAGATCCCTCAAATGCCATAAAGACTTGATCTGGAAGGAAGAATCAAGCAGCCCCTTGTGAAATTGGAAGTTGTGCTTCACCCAAGATTGAAGATCGGACAGAAAACGGTCTCGCTTCCCCCTTTGTAATCTGACGGGCTTCTCCATTGCAAAATGACCAAAGATGGTGCCTTTAAGTCCAAAATGTGCTCTGGGAACAATTGGGACAAGTCTAAGTTGAAAATGAAATGAAATGGCCAAGCCTTGCTTTTATTCAGAAAATAACCGCCGTACAGACCGTGAGCCGCACGGCTTCATTTGCCCTCAGGACCAAACCGCACGGCTACATTTGCCATCTGCAGAAAAAAATCTGCAGCAACCAAAGTTGCTGCCCAAGGGAGTTTTCACCCCACTTTCTCAACTAAAACCTGTACAAAAACATGTCCAAAGGTCACCCAAGCATTTATATATCATCATAAATCACTTTGGCCCCGTTTCAGCCCCAATTCCAAGCAAAAAACTGCCCCGAGGCTCAAGCAATATGCAAATTAATAAAAGCATAAATAGAAAAGCAAATAAAACAGTAATACAATGTCTTCGCCCCATCGGCGCCCAAATAAACCAAAAAATAAACAAAATGTGCATCAAATGTGTTCATTGTTTGTTTCGTTCCTAAATCCACTCTAGAGACCTCCTAGGCCTCCGATTCTTCTTCTTCTTCATCGCTGCTCAGCTCGTAGACGCTAGCCTCCCTCATCAAGTCCTCCGGGTCGCTCACATCAGACAGATGGACATTGGGTCCCCGTCCCCGAGGCATGGCACTGGAAGAGTACTCCAAAGCCGATGAGGTAGACGCTGTGCCCCCGACATGTCTTCTCTTGCGCCCGGGCTCCTGTGCGTCCGCCGCTGCCTTTGAAGTGCAGGCTAGCTTCCTCAGAAGGGACCGACACATGTCTTTCCAGCCCCTGTTCTGCCTGACCAATCTGTCATAGGTGCGAGCTGGAACCTGAGAAAAAAGAGGAGAAAATCTCAGAAAAATCTCAGAAAATCTCAGAATTGCAAAAAGCTAAGAAAGCTGAAAAAGGGAAAGACCCTAAAATTATACTTACAGTGCTGTCAGGCGGCAGGGTATACTGGGGCTCCCTAGTGTCGGGGACAAGAATCCTCATCCTTCTTGGAACTCCGTGGACCACATAAGACAGGTGCGCAGGAGGGATCGGCGGGTCAGTAGGCTCATCCTCCCCATACCCCTGAGTGACCGCCAGCTTCTGTGGCGTCCTCAGGCGCTGCTCCACAAACACAGCGTAGGGGGTATCCATGTCAAAGTACTCCTCAGTGGCCACGCCTGCCTGGTACCTAGCAATCTCATCTGCCTGCCAATCCCTGGGCTGTAGCATCCGTGCTGGAGGATCATGGGGAGTAATGGCGTCCAAGGGAGGGACATGGCCATGCCGCCTAGAAAATCGGTCCCCTGTAGATGACATCACATGTCGCCCCGTCGCCCACCTCCTCTGCCTCGTCGCCTCAATGGCCTCTCCTAGCAAAATCTCCGGATACCTGCCCCAAGGGTAGAAGTCCACTCCATCGTGCCCATCCCTGTTGATGACCGGCCTCACCATCTTATAATCAAAAGTGATCCGGGTCTTCCCCGTGAACTTATCCCTTGCATCTCCCCTCCAGCGAACCATAGCAGGGAAGATGGTGATATCGCTCTGTTGGTTCCAAGGAAAGAACCCGATCACCTTACGTAACTGCACTGCATGTTCAAAACATCAAAAAGGGTCATTTCTCTCTCATAAAAGTCTCAAGACAGGAAGAGAAAGAGAAAAGAAAGAGGGACTACCTCAAGGGCAAATGAAAAGCAGTCCATGGAGGCAGCCTTGTTCCGGCTGTACATATCCAGAGAGAAGTAGAGCTCCGCCAATCCGGCCTCTCCCCAAGAGACCGTCCCAATCCCATCTACATCCTCCAAAGAGTCGAGGAGGCAAGTCATGGACAGCGTCCCAGAATTAGCAAAGATGGTGACCGACAACATCAACCACACGAAAGCTCTAGCAAGCTGGTGGGCGGTCACATCGCTAACGGCAAAGTCCCGTATGCAGTTCTGGACTGCCACCTCGATGTTCCGCGTCTCCATCCCTAGCCCCTTGGGAATCAACTCAAACCCGACCAAAGCTCGGAACTCCTCAGCTGTGATGTGGTTTCTCCAAGTCACAGGCCTCCCAGTGAACTGTAGGCCAGTAATAGCTGTGAAATCAGCGGGAGTCACTGTCAACTCTCCCCAGCTCAGATGGAAGCTATGAGTGGTGTCCCACGAAAACTCTGAAAGGGCCTGGACCAAGCCCTTGCTCTTAGACGTGATGTGGATCCCCCTGCCGATAGCCTCAATGAATGAATCTAGGCCGGTAGCCCGCACCAGCTGCTTGGGGTTCGCCCCATTCTTCTCGAAATCTGGCATCCTCTGCCAAAGCCTGACTGCGATCTCAGAAGGTCCCCTGGATTTGTTCTCCTGTAGGAAGAACGCAAAAGAAGTGTGTCAGTCCTTCATCATTTTCAAAAGCATGCATATATTAAAAAAATGCACATGTTTTCAAAAGAAAAGCATTCATAAAAAATTTTCTAGCATCCTTTGCATGAAAACACGTCATGTCAAGCCCCATTGCTTTCCTAAAGCACAAAATCAAAATTTTCACAATTCTTTGCACATAAGCATTATTTTTCAACAAAGTGGCATGCATGAATCCTTTTCATCTTCCAAAATCTTGTTTTCTCATTGATGATCAAAATTTTGACCTAGTTCTAGCACATGCAAGAACTCCGTCTCACTTTAAACAATTATCATCCTTACTTTACTTTCGAGAAAAAAGTGGGTCATTCCCATTATTTTTGTCAAATAGATTCCACATGCATGTTCTTAGCCTCATAGGTTAATCATCAATGTCTCAAAAAATCATTCAAAAATCCTAGGAAAATCCTAGAAAATTCTTAAAATTCGGGTCAAGCCCTAAATCAATCAATACTCAATCAAAATCGACGGAATCGAGCCAAATAAGAACGCTTACCCCAACCGATCGCGGGTTCGTCGATTTGTGCTCTCTTCTCCCCGGATAGAGCTCCGATGGAGGCGTAAGAAAGTCGTACTTTATCTCCGTTCGAACGAGTTCCTTCCTCCTCCTTTGAGCGGCCGCATAGATGTTTCTTCTAGCTTGTCTCGGCATAGGATTGCCCTCCGGATCCATTCTTGATCAAAGGAAGCAAGAGGATTGAAAGAATTTCGAATTCTCTTCCTCTCTTCTCTCTCTCTCCCTCGGCTGGAATGGGCAGCAGTGATGCCCAATAGCCCGTTCAAATCTGTTTTAAATAATCTGGAAAAAACAGACTTCTAGCCGTACGGCTTCTTTTTCTCCCATCTCATGCCGAGCGGCCTCATTCGCTCTGAGCAGAATTTACAATTTTGCCCCTGGACTTTCCACTTGGGCCTACAATTCCCGTTATCATTTAACTAAGATAACACCCTTTTCAGAAGATATCCCTTATCTCCTAAGCAATTAGACATCTGTCAATAATTTCTATCAAAGCGAAGAATCTCCTAACATAATCAACCTTAAAATGCTTGTCTCCACTGAGTCTTGGACCAGCATTAGCACCTCTAATAAGATTCCAGGCATCATCCAGATCTGAAGCATCCATAGAATTAGGGCCAGAATTTCCTAGGGTTGGAAAGATGGAGGATATACTTTCAGGGGTGACAGAGATTGGAACACCAGAAACAGTAGAAGAAATGGCAGAGAAGGATTCGGGATCATCTTCATCGGAATATTCAACGACAGAATTTGCGAAGAACTCTCTGACGGAATCAATATAAACTCCAAAATTATCAGAAGGAGTCGTAAAGGGAAGAACGAAGAGTCTCGATAAGAGATCTCTCGAGAAATTGCCCGTCAACAAAGCATCATCGAAGAAGCTTGAGTCTATGTAACCTCCATAGATATCCTTTTCATTACTCATGATTTCGCAAAACTCAACAATCAAACAAACTCAAACACAATAAACCAATGTTAGAATCAGATATTTGAGATATTAAAATGGACTTACCAGATTCAAGGAAGAAGTTTGAGAAATGGAGACTTGAGATAGCAAGATAGAATTTTGATGAGAATGTGAAAAGGTTTTTGAAAGAGTAAGCTTTGCTTAAATATGTTATGGAGTTTGGAGGGAACGGTTTATTTGAAAAGGGTTTTCAAAAGACGAAAACTGTCCATTTTCATTGAAATACGTGCGGCAGCAGCTCCATTTAAAGCGCCGAATTTGAGCAGTTAAGAATGATTACGATCACTGTTTAAGATTTAAAATGATACAGTTTACACGAGATTTATCACAAAATTAATTGGAATAAATCATTTGACACGATTTTCGGAAATGGCGGTACACACACGTGTCAGAGAGGGGTGTGACCAACTGTCCTTGATTTGATAGGACTGACAGGGGACTCAGCTTTACATTTAAAGAGAAGCTTGCTGATGGGAGACATAGATAGCTGGCAACCACTACTTAGAATATCGGCAGAAAAGAGCATCGGCAAGCAATCGGCGAAATATCAACCACGGAAGGACGGATCGGCGGGCATAGCGATCTCAGCAAGATGTAAGCATCAACCAGAATAACCAATAACACCCAGCTCACTCCTAAGGAATTCAAATCTCTTCGATCAAGAGGCTTTGTCAAGATATCGGCTCTACGAAAGTCGGTATGAACTTTCGGCAAGACAACGTTGCCTTTCTCAACATGATCTTTCAAGAAATGGTATTTTATGTCAATGTGCTTTGTTTTGGAGTGCATTATGGATTGTTTGAGACGGAGATGGCGGGCGATTGTCACAGTAGATTGGGCAGACTTGAGGAGGAATCTCATAGTCTACTAATTGTTGCTTCATCCATAGAATCTGAGAGCAGCAGCTACCGGCAGCAATGTATTCCGCCTCAGTTGTGGAAGTTGAGGTTGCTGTTTGCTTTTTGCATGACCAAGAAACTAGCCTCTCACCAAGAAACTGACAAGTTCCACTGGTGCTCTTCCTTGTAACTCGGCAAGCAGCATAGTCAGCATCTGAGTAACCGATAAGATTGAATGAAGAATCTCTCGGCATACCATAGACCAAGGTCAGCGGTGCCACTTAGATATTTGATAATTCTTTTCACGGCTTGCGATGGGATTCTCTAGGATCGGCTTGAAATGCAGCGCAGACACAAACAAAGCAAACATAATATCCGGTCTGCTGGCTGTTAGATAGAGCAGTGAACCAATCATTCCTCTGTAAAGAGTCATGTCCACTTTCTTGCCGGATTCGTCTTTGTCAAGATGCACATTTGTCGCCATAGGAGTGCTTTGAGGATGAGCATTATCAAAACCAAATTTCTTGATTAGTTCCTTGGTGTATTTGGCTTGATGTATAAAAATTCCTTCATTGGTTTGCTTCACTTGTAGACCAAGGAAATAGGTAAGCTCACCCATCATACTCATTTCGAACTTGCTTTGCATGAGCTTTTCAAATCTTTTGCATAGAGCTTCATTTGTGGAACCGAAGATGATGTCGTCCACATATATTTGAACAAACAATGAATGACCCTTGTGCTTGGTAACAAATAGAGTTGTATCGATCTTTCCTCTTGTAAATCCCACGCCATCACTGAGTAGAAATTTGGATAGGGTTTCGTACCAGGCCCTAGGAGCTTGCTTCAAGCCATAGAGAGCTTTCTTCAATCGGTAGACATGATTTGGTTTCTTAGGATCTTCAAAGCCTGGCGGTTGTTCAACGTAGACCAGTTCTTGAAGTTCACCATTTAGGAATGCGCTTTTCACGTCCATTTGATATAGCTTGAATTCTTTGAAGGCAGCATAGGCAAGAAACAGTCTTATCGCTTCTAATCTTGCTACTGGTGCGAAAGTTTGATCATAATCAATCCCTTCCTCTTGACGGTATCCTTTGGCCACTAATCTCGCTTTGTTTCTTGTAATCTTTCCTGATTCATCCAACTTGTTTCTGAATACCCATTTCGTTCCAATGACTTGCTGAGAGGAAGGTCTTGGTACCAGTTCCCAGACTTTACATCTTTCAAACTGATTCAACTCTTCTTGCATAGCTTCCACCCAGCTTGGATCGGCAAGGGCTTCTTCGCCTTCGAGGCTCAATATCGTACACCATAGCCGAAGAAAAGAGATTCTCATCAAAATCCTTGTTCGGATTTTCGGTCACTCTGGGTCCAAAAATATCACCAATGACATTTTCAAGAGGGTGGTCACGATGAGGTCTAACTTCTCTCGGAAGGTCTTGTCTTGCGATTCTTGTCTTAAGGATTCTAGAGGAGGTTCGGAATCGGCAGATTTTGAAGATGATAAATTTAAAGGAATAGGAGAGATAGTAGGGTTTGGACTTTGAGTGGATTTGGAATTTGATCGAGGAATATTTGGTACAGGAGGATGAATTACAGAGATTGGATTTGGGCTAGGATTCATTGGTACAGGATGAGGAGGATTGGCGTAATGGCTATCGGCGAGACGACGGAGGATTATCGGCGGGGACGGTTTCTTGCTGAGGATGGAAAGATGTCTGCTGGATCTTCTGCAACAACAAAAGGATCTTGTGCATTATCTGCCGATTGATTAGTATAACTAGATTCACCTGTCTCAAAACCACTAGATTGGTTAGCACTATTTGGAGTCTGGTCAGACTCTAACAAATCAAATTCATCAAAAGTTACATGAACAGATTCAACAATTTTCAAAAGTTTCTTATTGAAAACTCGAAAGGCCTTACTGTGTTTTGAGTAGCCGACAAAAATGCCTTCATCAGCTTTTTCATCAAATTTACCTCGGTGCTCTCTTCCGTTGTAAAGCACATAACATTTGCACCCGAAGATTTTGAAGAATCCAATATTTGGTACTCGGCCTCTCCAGAGTTCATAAGGAGTCTTATTATGGAATTTGTTGATGAGAGATCTGTTCTGAGTGAAGCAGGCGGTATGAATGGCTTCGCCGTAAATATTTCGGCGGCACGGCTTCGTAAATCATGGTCTTACCGGCTTCAATAAGCGTCCTATTCTTTCTCTCAACTACACCATTTTGTTGTGGTGTACCAGCAGCAGAGAAATTATGATCTATACCATGATCGTCACAATATCGAGCAATACCGTTATTTGTAAATTCAGTTCCATTGTCTGATCTCATGCTGACGATATCGCTCTCCTTCTGAGTCTGTAGCAGTCGGAATAACTTGGTGGCAACAGCATACGTGTCATCTTTATTGCTGAAAGCTTCCACCCAAGTATATCGAGAATAATCATCTACTACGACCAGGGTATATCTACTTCCCCCAAGGCTGGCTGTGGTTGTGGGGCCAAATAGATCCATGTGTAACATTTGTAGGCACCTAGAAGTTGACATGCAGGGCTTGGACTCAAAAGAGGATTTGTGTTGTTTTCCCAACTGGCAAGCTCTGCACTTCTTTCCATGATCAGCAGACACTTTTGGAAGACCAGTTGCCAATCCGAAACTGGCAAGCTTGGATATTGATTTGAAGTTTAAGTGACTGAGTCTCTTGTGCCATAACCACGAGTTCTCACTGATGTTCTTAGCTGCAAAACAAATATTAGTAACACCAGTAATAGCACTTAAGTCTACTGCATAAATGTTACCTTTTCTTTTGGCAGTGAGAAGAGTTTCATTCGAGGCAATGTCTTTTATGTAGCCACTTGAAGTAGTGAAAATACATTGCATTCCTCTATCACAGAATTGTGATATGGATAGAAGGTTATGTTTGAGTCCATCCACCAAAGAGACCTTCTCAGACAAGAATCGCACCTCTAATGATGGTACCACATCCAATTATTTTACCTCTACCATTGTCACCAAAAACTACAGGAGGACCCGATGCATCGGCAATATCGGCAAGGAGATCAGCACGGCCAGTCATGTGTCTCGAACAGCCACTATCCAAAATCCATACATCTTTGCTGGCATCAGTCGAGGCCATAAAGCATTCCTGCAAGTAAAACATGCTTATGGTCCCCCTTATATACTGGGTCCAAGAGGTTAGTTCCTCTTGGGCAGCCATATCTGGCCGCCACTAGAGGCTTTTGCCACTGTGGGTCCTGAGAGGCTTTTCAAGAGGCATTCATGAGCATGATGACCATAATCCAAACATTTTTCACATTTCACTTTGCTGATTGACTGAGTAGTCGGCAAGACACCACTAGATTTAGTCATTGCATCATTAGACTTAGAAGAATCAGCAGGCACGAACGTAGGGTCTTTATAAGTGTTGGTTTTGCCCTTCTTGCCTTTACGCTTGCCTTTGCCGAGTCACCTTTGGGGAGGCGGTCATTGGCTGAATCAAGATTGGCAATACCGGCTTTCTTGATGCATTTACTTTCAATATCTTCATCCGCAGATTCATTTTCAGCAATCTTAATTCCCTTTTGTACGTACCTGGCTTTCTCCATTTCCTTGTAGTGAGGATACTTCATTGATACAGCATTATATTTTAGCTTAGTATCCTTATGCAATGAGTTAATCGAGTTGTTCTCAGCCTTCTTATCCTTTTTCTCAGTCACAGAGACATTAGTACACTTGCTGCTTCTGGTTTCAAAACCTATCCCATGTTGATCATTTTTAGGAATAGCTTGGCATGCATTAATTGCCATTTTAGCAGCGTTAGGTTTGGAAAAAGTATTAATGGTTTTCATAAGAGAATCATTTCTTTGAGCCAAATCTTTGATCTGTGCTATGTGTACTTTTTCTCTGCTTTTGAGATCCAGGTTTTCAGTTTGAAGCTGATCGAGTTCACTCAGTTTTGTTTTCAAAGAATCAAGTTCAGCTTTGAGTGATTCTCTTTCAGCAGAGATTAAACTGAAATCAACAGTCAATATTTCATGAACACTACTCAACTTTTCATAATCAACAAAAAGTTCATCCATGGTCTCTATCATCTCAGCCTTAGATATCTCAGGAAGAGGGTCAGTCGTGTTTCTTTTGGCTGAGTGATCTTTTGGTTCAGGAGAGAAGTTGGGTAGGGATGAAATGGGTTTGGCAAGATTTCTTGAAATACTTGGAAGTTTGGTAAAGGATGGCTTCTTTTCAGAGGATTGTGGAGGACTTGGTTCGGTTGCATGAGAGGCAATGGGTCCACACTGTCCATAAAGTGAGGTTCCAACTTGAATGACTTTGAAACCATAAGGATTGACTGCATTGACTTTGACTTCTTGAAATGAATGTCTTGCTGGTCTTTCTCTCCTTGAAGATGTTCTTGGAGGAGAAGCATTCCGGTGAATAGGAGTAGGTAAATCTAGTGCTATTTCATCATCGGCATCCAGGGCAACAAAGCTTATATCAGCATCTTCATTGTCATCGGCGGCGCCATCACCTTCGAGTCGGTTTCACACCAGGCGGCATAGCTTTCTCAGTCTTTGTCATCCGCAACATAGCTTCTGGACTTTGGATGTCTTTGGTTTACCGATTTCCTGACATATTCATATTTTGGTTGGGGACACTTAGATGCAAAATGTCCGGGTTTTCGGCGGTTAAAGCATACCAAGTCTCCTTTCTTTGTTCTTTCCGTCAGTCTTTGGTAGAAGGCTTATGGTTGCTGGTGGCTCTATGAAAGGGAGTAGTAAATGGTTTATTTTGATTTGGTTTGTGTCTTTTTGCATTTTCTTGAAGTTTTTGAACTTTCGGTAGTTTTACGGCAAATGCAGCAAATTCCTCTTCTTCCATAAGAGGCTCGGGAGGGTTTTCAAGGGTTTTGCTACAGCAAGGGCTTTGGCATTGATCAATAGGAGGATAAGGAGTAGGCATTTGAGATATCGAGTCTGTCTTTGAGAGAGACATGCATTTGAAGTTTTTGTCGAGAATATTAAGTTTTTGTAGTTCTCTCTCATACAAAAATAGACTAGACACAATATTTTGAATAGAAGTGGTATTTAAATCTCTAGCTTCTCTAAGAACAAGAACCTTAGTATGATATATACTTCCTAAAGCACTTAGAAATCGTATATTCAGCATCTTTCATAGTATAGACTTTACCAAGAGAAGCACAAAGATTACTTACCTCGCGGAATCGATCATATCTTTGTTACGAGTGATTCGCCATCTGATTTTTGAAGGATTCGAACTCAGCAATAGCATCATAAAGCCTGTTGTCCTTGGTGCGTGCATCTCCTTCGAAGTATTCAAGGAGCTTGTTCCAAAATTTTTGTGCCGTGTAACACAAGTCAATGAGCTTGTACTGTTTGTCGTCTAAACCACAAGAGATAATGTGGCTGGCTTTCCCATCAAGAGCATAGGTTAACTTGTCTTCGTCGGTCCATTCATCTCTTGGTTTTTCGACCCAGTTTCCGTAACTTGAACATCTGTTTGTTGTTCATCGTCAGCGTCAGCATGCGCAGTTAGGGGAGTGGAAGGTATTGGTTTGTAGGTGGTTTGAACTTTCAAGGGAGTAATCGGTCCACCTTCCACTACTTTCATTAATCGTTCATCTATGGAGTTCATGTACTTTATCATTCGGGATTTCCAAACACCAAACTCATTGATGTTCAACATCGGTATGGTAGTGATGTTAAACGTCCGCATAATTTTTCCCGCCATGGTATCGGCAATCAAGGCTGTGAGGCTTGGAAATTTCTTTCAAAAATGTCAAGCTCTGATACCAATTGTTAGGCCCAATAGGCGAGGAAATAGGCTAGAGGGGGGGTGAATAGCCTTTTTGCAATTTTAATTAAAATACCTTAATGGTCATAGTCACTGATCAGAAAGTTGTAAGATAATCAGTAAGCACAGCGGAATATTAGTGACTAAGTTTGAACTCACACAAAATCAGCAAGAAATTGTTTAGAGCTTGATTTTAAACACAAAGTATTTATGTAAATCATATATGCAGAGCAACTTGTTTGGTTTAGGGAAATACTTATGATTCAGCAGGATGAACTGTTCTGATTTGTTGTGGTGAACTACTGGCAAGATGAAAAATAAAGTAAAGACAAGGACACAGTATTTGGAGAGGTTCACAGCGTGAATGCTGCTACGTCCTCTACCAAGATTGGTCAGATCTTGGATTTTGGGAAAAGTTTACTATCAGTATGTCCTAGTCTATTACAAGTGCCGCCTTGCCGGTTACAAGGACTGAATACAAGGATCTACTGATGGATCTTTAAATGAAGAACTGACCAGGTGTTTTTGAGTGGCAAGTTAGACTTATCTCACTCAGGTGTGTGTGTGAATCTCAATCAATGCATTCTAATGATTGTCTTGTTGGAGAATGCTTACAAGGTTGATTGAGAAGTGCACGAGTGTATATCCCTAATAAAGTCTAATGATTTTATGGATTTGAAGACTTGAACACAATCAATGCTTCAAGCACACTCTTCTTCAATGCAATCACCAACCTTCTTTAATGCAGCAAAGTCTTCTCTATATATACTTGAGGAGAAAGGAAGAGAAGAACTAAAGATGCCGTTGAAGGGTAGAATCGGAAAGAGGTTGGTAGGTGAGGATCATTTAATGCCATATCTTTGTAATTAATGCGGGAGATTTGAATAAGACATTTCTGCTATTGTACAGCGGGTAAAAACCCCTTTGTCCCAACCGGTTACTGCAGCGGCGGACAAAGGACAAAGTAGAGCTAAAAGTGGCTCTTGTGTCAGTACCGGCAGAATGGTGTTAGCAGGAAAAATATAACTACTTTTAGCAAACAAGTACGATGAAAGAGATAGAGATGTGACCGTTGTGACTGAGATTTTATTTCAAACGAAAGGAGTCATCCAAACATATGTCACCTATCTGCTGAAGTATGTTCTTTGAAAAGAGTTAACTCCTCGATTACCGGGCGGATCCCACCGGCGGGATAGTATCTGCGAGAACATCTTGAATTAACTGGGAGAGCATCAGTAAGAGATCCAAAAATAAAATCTAATTAAATTAGGGGTCTCTAACTAGCTGAGTGATTGGGATTAAGCAATTCTGAGTCCACATATATTTTGACCCAACAGCATTCTTAGTCCTTCTTAAGTACTTAAGGATCATCTTAACTACCATCCAATGGTTTTCACCAGGTTCAAATTGGTATCTACTCATCATGCTTAAAGCATACGAGACATCAGGTCTAGTACAAATCATGGCATGCATAATAGATCCAAATGCTGAAGCATATGGAATCTCATTCATTCTCTTTTGCTCACCAGTTGTCTTAGGACATTGAGTCCCGCTAAGAGTAACACCATTACTCATTGGCAAGTTTCCTCTCTTAGAATTTTCCATCTTGAATCTTCTAAGAACTTTGTCAATGTAAGTAGTATGACTTAAACCAATCATCCTTTCAGATCTATCTTTATAGATCTTGATGCCATGGATGTAGGCGGCTTCACCCATATCTTTCATTAAGAAACATTTCCCTAGCCAAGACTTGACAGTCTGAAGTGCAGGAATGTCGTTTCCAATAAGTAAGATATCATCGACATACAATATCAGAAATAGTACTACTCTCCCACTGATTTTCATGCATACACATGGTTCATCTTTGTTCATGATGAAGCCAAACTCTTTGATCGATTCATCAAAACAAAGATTCCAACTCCTAGAAGCTTGCTTCAACCCATATATGGATCTTTACAACTTGCATACTTTATTGGAATTTCTTGGATCGACAAACCCTTCAGGTTGTGTCATGTACACATCCTCAAGTAGCTTCCCATTTAGTAAAGCTGTTTTGACATCCATTTGCCATATCTCATAGTCGTAATATGCGGCTATGGCAATTAAAATTCTAATAGACTTAAGCATTGCAACTGGCGAAAAGGGTTCATCCTAGTCTATACCATGAATTTGCATGTATCCCTTTTCTACAAGCCTAGCCTTGTAAGTATGCACCTTCCCATCCATGTCGATCTTCTTCTTAAAGATCCACTTACACCCTATTGTTTTTACACCTTTAGGTGGATCAATCAAGTTCCAAACTTGATTATCATGCATGGATTGTATTTCGGATTCCATGGCTCCTAGCCATTTATCCGAATCAGGAGTGGAAATCGCCTCTTGATAGGAAGTAGGCTCGTCATTCTCAATGACTTCCACTTTATTACTTTCCGATACGAGAAATCCATATCTCTCGGGTTTGGATCGTAACATTTCCGATCTATGATGGACTTGTGAATCTTGAACCGGTTCCATAACTCCTTGTGAACTTGGTTTCGTCTCTACTCTTGGTTTCATATTATCTTTGGGTTCTTGAACTTCTTCAAGATCAATTTTACTCCCACTAGATCCTTTATTGAGAAACTATTTCTCAAGAAAGGTACCATATTGAGCAACAAACACTTTGTTCTCATTGCGATTGTAAAAATAATATCCTTTAGTTTCTTAGGATAACCAACGAAAATAACTTTTTCAGATTTTGGTGCTAACTTATAGGAGACAAGTCTCTTCACATAAGCTTCGCAACCCCAAATATTCATGAAAGACAAATTTGGTGTTCTTCCATGCCACATCTTATGTGGGGTCTTATGAGATGATTTAGTAGGGACTCTATTCAGTGTGAACGCAACAGTCTCTAATGTATGTCCCTAAAAGGAAATAGGAAGGTCAACTTGACTCATGTGTTTAACAAGTTGATTCAAATGGTGCAGAAAGTAACAAAAAGGGATTTTTGATTTGGTTTATTAACTAAATTGCTAAAGCGAGAAATTAAACTATTGAATTAAAAGAAGCAGTAAACAAGAAATAATGACTTAACCAGATTTAAGAAATTCACGGATTGGATTTCATAATTGTATCCCTTCGATGCTATGATTTCGATAATAAAAGTAACAATCTCATTCAAAGATTCTTTCACGTGATTAAGGGTTGGGACGTTTGGTGTTCGAATTGCAACCCTAATATTTCTCTCGTATTGTAAATTCCGGTAGGTCAAAACAACATTCAAGAAACTTATTAAGCCAATAAGAAATAAATGAATCTTGGTTTTCTTGTATTCCGGTAGGTCAACAATCAAACCTAATTGATGAATTAGTGTTCTTTAAATAAATTGTCCACGGTAGAGCAACAATCTAAAACACATTAATAGGATGATAATTAATTCATCAAATAAGAATGAGAGAGTTTGGAAGAATTAAAACTCAAATTAGCATAGAAGTTCCTCAATTACTACATCCAATACATGAAAGAGTAAACTTAGCTACTCATATTCATGATGAAGGTCACAAAATATGAATAACAATAATACATCAAACCTGAAATCTTTGCAAAAAACCTTGAAAAGCAAACTCCTTCAATCCTTCAAAAACCTAGGCAGGAAGTAAAAATAAAGATACCCTAACAAGTCCTCTAAGGAGGTATATATACTCCCCATTAAATCCTTCACTAATTAGGAAAAGAAATCAATTAAAACCATAAAATCTGCTCCAAACGCCGGAATGACGTCACAATACGCGTCTGGGCACGAGTCGTGCCCTTTGATCCCATTCGTGCTCACGAGTCGTGCTATGTAGTCCAAGTCGTTCTGATCAGCTTTGCTTGATTTGTGCCTTGGGTCCACTCGTTCCTCACTCGTGCTCAGGTCCCTTCTTCACTTGTGCTCTGTTTTTCCACTCGTGCCCTATGCAGAATTTTCCAACTTTGACTTAGCTTTGACCCGGCCTTCGTTCCTTGCCTTTCTTTGACCTTTTTCCTTGAACCTTGACCGTTTTGCTGACTTTTCCAATGACGGTTGACTTGAAATCTTCAGTTTTATGAGATCCACATCCAATTACAAAATAATAGACTAAACTACCCTCAAAGTGCATCATTTCTCACAAAACCTCACATTACCAAATTTCTCTCAAATAACATCAAAACTAATCTAAATACATTAAAAATCAATGTAAAGTATCCGGAAACATGGGTGAATGATATATGTAAAATCCAACTCATCAAATTCCCCCACACTTAGACCATTACTCGTCCCTGAGTAATATCCTAACTCCAATCTAAAATCGGTCTAAAATAGATGTGTGGAAGAAAATGATTCCTAGTCTCCTCTACCCGTCTATACAAGTCAATCAAAGATGTAATACCGGAGTGTACAAAACTCCGTCTCCATAAGACTCCCAAAAAAAATCAATGGCCCTAGCTTGACATCAAACTCCCATGATAAAATGATCGTCCAAACTAGGGCCCACACCGAGTAGTGGGGGGAAACTAAAATGTCCTAAACTTTCCCCCACACTAGCTCACACTACATAATATACTCCCTCAACAAAAGTCAATGTTAGGATAAGGGTCCTCAACAAAGACATAGATCGTGCTATTCGCCAACCCCCTTATTACTCCAAAGTGCACGAGGATTTCTACCCTAACACCGCTAGCACAAACCTCCATCTCCAAAAATGATCCTACCCGAACTCCAAACTCCCCCTTATGTCTCCACGCCGGTGAATAAAGGATGTTATCTACTCAAATCCTCACCTTTTGTCTAAGTGCCCTTTATGGTTTTCACTTAGCCACTCTATTTTTTATTTTATTTCTTTTTTATTATTTTTTTTAAATTTTTTAAATTTTTTTAATTTTTTTTTTTTTAAAAAATATACAAGGCGCCACCCTTCCCCCACACTTAAACTACACAGTGTCCTCAATGTGTGCAGCCATAAATAATCAGGACAGTTTAAATGTAAAAAGGGAAGGGAATAATGAAAAGTACCCTCAATATCTTGGGCCGAAGCCCCCATTCGAAAACTGTGCCTCTCTGGCCAACTGCCTCTGCCTCCGTCTGTCTGCTCTCCTAGCCATCTCCGTGAAATGCTCATCTGGGACCGGCTCATACTGTCTCGGCTCTGACTCCTGCATCCAAAGTTGCTGCTGATATACCATTCTCTGCGTAGTATCCAGTCTATCTTCCAAAGCCTCCAATCTATCATCCTGCGCGTCCCATCGTCTATCAACATAATCAAACTGGGTTAGCCACATCAAATTCTGTGCCTCCCGAGCCTCACATTCTTCTCTAAATCTTCTCTCCCGCTCTTTCGCGTCCATCTGGTGCTGAGCCTCTAAATACGCTCTCATATCGTCCCAATTGCCAAATGCCCCCGACATACTCGACTGGCCCTGGCCTTGGCCTGAATAGCCCCTACTAGTCCCGGCCTCAAACTGATCTCTCATAAGGTGATCCTCGTCACCCTGAGGCTCCTGTCGTTCCTCCTCTTCATCACTTACACTCTCACCCCTATCTCTCCTCAAGTCACGCATCGTCATATCCGCAACATAAGGCATCCTCCAATCTCGTGCATACGGTCCATGAGGAAAGACCACTCCCTGAGCGCATCGGAAACTCCTACCCCCTCCGTAGTTAAACATCAATTCTTCATTTTGTCCGGTGATCCTCTCAAAAGTATCATATCGGTATAGAAAGAACTGATCATAAAAGAGGGGCCCATCCATATTTCCTACTGCTCTAGGATGATTGCGCACAAAGTTTTCAATCAATAAAGTAATCATCCCCCCAACCGGAATATTTCCATTCCCATTGACCGCCAATGCTTCACATCTTCTGAAAAACAAATCTACCCAATCTGGAATAACAGTGTTGGAGGATAAAGCACACTCCATTGTAGCAAACTGTAAGGCCTTCATCTATGTCGGCTCACCATTAGCATAAAATGTCATAGACAAACCCCTGTAAAGCAGTTTCCAAGCTGGATGAGAAAGAGACTTCATAACCACATAGGGCTTCTGCATAAACTTGTCCGTCAACTCAAAGAAAAAGGTCTCCACCATTCTATCTTTTTCAGACCATTCCCCCCTCGGCTCACTCACTCCCATGTACTCCCGAGCTGCTGCATATGAAAGGGTCCTCGTGGCATCATTCACATTAAACTTAATGCTTCTCACTCCGTTTTCCTCCCTTCTTTCTAATGTCGCCAAAAACTCAAGCGTGACCCGCTTGTATACTCCTGCACTCTTGCCCAAAAATCCTCCTAACCCAATAGTGTTCAACAATCCTGCAACCAAACCATGAAGTCCCAATTTGTTCAATGTGTCCTCGCATAAAAATCTGGTCACCTGGATATCTCTCCCATTAGCAAGGTTCCTCCACTTGCTCTTTTGAGACTCGGTCAGTCTCGTTAGCCCCATAAAATCATCGGCAACTCGGGGAGGTTTCTCAACAACAATGTTCCTTCTTTTCTTAGAGGGGGCTTCACCTCCTTTTGTTCTCACCATATCCCAATCAATCACAAACTGTTCAAATGTGTTACCCAATAATTCCACTAAACAAACCCAACCTTCCTCCAATTTCACCAAGCAACAACAACCAACACAATTTAAAATCGACGGAGGAAACGGAAGCAAGATTTACCTTTGATAGTTGAGATCACCGGAAAAATGGCCGGAGAATACGCCGTAAAACTCACCGGAGACTGAGAAGATGACCGGAGAAAATGGGGAGAGCCAATGCAACGCCACCCCCACAATGTCTTGCCTCAAATCTGCTTCACAATCCCAGCTATCAACAACCCACCACTTTTCTTCCAATTCAAAAAAAAACCAAAAATTTCTTCAATAAATCAACCAAAAGGGAGGATTTTGGGGTGCAAATTTCGGATTAGGAGGGTTAAATGGGGTAGAGAAGAAGATTTTAAGAGTTTGGGATGGAGGGATGATGGATTAATGGCTAATTTTAGAGAGAGGAAAGAAGAAAATTTGAAATTAGGGTAAAGAGAGAGAGGCGGCCGTGAGTTTTTAGAGGTGGAAGAAGGAATGAAGGGTTTTCTGGAAACTGAAGGGTTAAATTTTGATTTTGGCACGAGTCGTGCCATTTAGCACGAGTCGTGCTCTTTTGCAATTCGTACCCACGACTCGTTTCTCCTCCCCCCACTCGTTTTGAGGTCAATTGAGGCTCCCAATTCCACTCGTGCTCCCAGTCGTTCTCAAGAGCACGAGTCGTGCTCTGCCTGGGCCAAATTTTCAAATTTTCAATTTTTTTTTTAAAGCCCAGGACTTTTGCTCCTTCCACGCCTCGCTCTCCTGCACATCATTAAACAAAGAAAAATACCTTTCAGTAGCACCAGTTTAATACAAAATACATACAAATCCGGGTTGTCTCCCGGTGAGCCGCCCTTTTTTAATGTCTTTGGCTAGACCATTTGCATGCCGAAATTGACACACATTTTGACCGCACTTTCGTTGCCTATGTTCCCATTAATGTGGGCGGACTACCCAACAAGAATAGGCTCAGGTCACCGTAGTTCAACACATTTACGAAATAAAAGACCCATAAAAGCGGAAGACAAATTTTTTTTTTTATATAACTACCACCACCCCCACACTTAAACCATGCTATGTCCTCATGGCATAAACCAAGAAAACACAGCACCACCTAAATGCAAAGATGAAGATAACTGAACAGAAAATGCCGAAAGCAGTAAATGTTACCTACATTGGGTTGCCTCCCAATTAGCGCTTTAGTTATAGTCGTTAAGCTCGACGTCATGCCCCAACGGGATTAGGTGGCCTCCTCCGGGTCCACCAACTCGATCACATCAATCATCTCCAGGATCGATACCCCTTCATAGTATGGCTTAGACGATGCCTATTCACCTTGAAGGTTCTCCCACTTTTCAAATCCTTGATTTCAACCGCCCCATATGGAAAAACAGTAACAACTTCATAGGGCCCATACCACTTGGAACATAACTTTCCCGGAAACAACTTCAACCTCGAATTGAACAGAAGGACTTTCATACCCGGCCTCAGAAACTTAGGCCTCAAGTGTTTATCATGATAACGTTTGGTCCTTTCTTTGTATAACTTTGCACTCTCATAGGACTCTTGACGGAGCTCCTCAAGCTCATCAAGTGCAAGCAACCGCTTCTCTCCCGCGGCATTCAAGTCCATGTTCAATTCTTTGACTGCCAAATACGACTTGTGTTCTAACTCCACCGGGAGATGACATTCTTTCCCATACACTATCCTGTACGGGCTCATTCTAATGGGTGTTTTATAAGCCGTTCTGTATGCCCACAATACATCCCCCAACTTTAATGCCCAATCTTTTCTATTGGGACGCACTGTTTTCTCAAGAACACCTTTTATTTGCCGATTACTCACCTCCACCTGGCCCGAAGTTTGAGGATGATATGTTGTAGAAAGCTTATGCACCACCCCATACTTTTTCAAAACTTTATTGAACCTCTTGTTGGTGAAGTGGGTCCCTTGATCACTGATAATTGCCTGCGGCACTCCATACCTGCTAAAAATGTTATCAACCACAAACTTGGAAACAATATTAGCATCGTTAGTCCGGGTGGCAATTGCCTCCACCCACTTTGAAACATAATCAACAGCCACAAGTATGTACAAATAGCCATGGGATGGGGGAAAAGGGCCCATAAAATCAATGCCCCAAACATCAAAAATATCAACTATCAGATTATGTTGTAAAGGCATCTCATCTCTCTTCCCTATGCCACCGGACCGTTGACATCTATCACACTTCTTATAAAACTCCTGAGCATCCTTAAAAATGGTGGGCCAATATAGATCGGATTGAACAACTTTTCTAGCGGTCTTTTGACCACTAAAGTGCCCACCACAATGAAGCTCGTGACAAAACCTCAAAACACTCTCTTGCTCATGCTCAGGCACACATCGCCTCACAATATTATCCGGACACATCTTCCACAAATAAGGGTCATCCCAAATGTAGTGTTTCACATCAGACCTGAACTTACGTTTTTGGTCATAAGTGAAGTGTGACGGAATCATATTAGACACCAAATAATTAACAAAATCAGCATACCAAGGCTCTTGGACATGTACAACAAGAATTTGTTCATTCGGAAAATTTTCATTAACCGGAATCATACTCTCTTCGGCATTAAAATACAAATAGTCCTCAAGCCTCGATAAATGATCCGCCATCACATTTTCAGTCCCCTTTTTGTCCCGGATCTCGACATCAAACTCTTGTAACAATAACATCCACCTCAACAAACGAGGCTTAGCATCCTTCTTATTCAACAAATGTTTCAATGCAGCATGATCAGAATAAACAATCACCTTCGACCCAAGCAAGTAAGAACGGAATTTTTCCAAAGCAAACACAACAGCTAAAAACTCTTTTTCAGTGGTGGTGTAATTCAGTTGTGCATCATTAAGTGTTCTACTTGCATAATGGATGATGGAAGGTAATTTATCTATCCTTTGTCCCAAAACAGCCCCAATAGCAAAATTCGAGGCATCACACATGATCTCAAAAGGGTGAGACCAATTGGGACTAGAAAGAATGGGGGCACAAGTCAACTTCTGTTTAAGCAAATTGAACGCATCAACACACTCTTGGTCAAAAATGAACTCCGTATCCTTGGCAAGCAGATTACATAAAGGCTTACAAATTTTTGAAAAGTCTTTTATGAATCGCCTATAAAAACCCGCATGCCCAAGGAAACTTCGCACACCCTTAACCGAATTCGGGGGAGGTAATTTAGCAATCACATCAATTTTAGCTCTATCAACCTCAATCCCCTTACTCGACACAATGTGCCCCAACACAATACCATGTTTCACAAGAAAATGACACTTTTCCCAACTCAATGTCAAGTTGGTTTTACAACACCTTTTTAAAACAGATGCCAAATTCTTTAAACAACCATCAAAACTATCTCCAACAACCGAAAAGTCATCCATGAACACCTCAACACACCTCTCAATCATATCAGAAAAATGGAGGTCACACACCTTTGAAATGTCGCAGGTGCATTGCAGAGCCCGAAGGGCATCCTCCTAAATGCATATGTGCCAAAAGGATATGTGAAGGTGGTTTTGGACTGATCTTCAGGGGCTTTGGCAATCTGATTATACCCCGAAAAACCATCAAGAAAACAATAGTAAGAATGACCCGCCAACCTCTCTAACATCTGATCAATAAAAGGTAAAGGAAAGTGATCTTTCTTGGTTGCAACATTTAATTTTCTCAAGTCAATACACATCCTAAGACCGGTCACTTCCCTCATTGGCACGTCCTCACCTTTCTCATTCTGAACTACAATGATGCCCGATCTTTTTGGCACAACTTGTACCGGGCTTACCCATTCGCTCTCGGCCACCGGGTAAATAATACCCGCATCTAGCAATTTGAGGACCTCCTTCTCACAGCTTCCTCCATGTGAGGATTCAACCTTCTCTGTCTCTCTCTAGACGGTTTAGCACCATCCAAGAGATGAATTTTGTGCATGCACTTCGAGGGACTGATTCCCTTAATGTCCTTTAATGTCCACCCAATGGCCTCTTTATACTCACACAAAACAGCAATCAATTGAGCCTCTTATTTGATGGTCAAATCCGATGCAATTATCACAGGCAGAGTCTCCCCCTCTCCTAAAAATGCATATTTTAAATTTGCAGGGAGAGTTTTCAACTCGAGGACCGGGGGAATCACAATAGAGGGTGCCAACTTCTCATTAAAGTGGCCTAGGGGGTGAAACGGGCCATCACTAGGATGGTGCTCGTCGGCCTTATCCACAGCCATCGGCTGAGCATCCGTATTATCCCTAAGTTTCTCACCGCCAATTGACATCAATGACTCTAACTCCTCACAATCTCTCTCATGCCATGAAATCTCACTCACACAATCATCAACCTCATCAAACTCATCCACAAACATGCAAGACTCATCATGACCCACCGCATTTTTCATTACATCAAAAACATTTATTTCAATCTTTTCATTTGCGACAGTCATGGAGAGAGTGCCATTACCAACATTGATCACGGTGTTGGTCATTGCCATGAATGGTCTCCCAAGCAATATGGGTGAATCACGGCGACTACCCTCACCGCGAGGCATCTCTAGAACCACAAAATCTACCGGAATGATCAATGACCCAACCTGAACTAAAACATCCTCTATGATGCCCAATGGTCTTTTAATGGACATGTCGGCAAGTTGTAGGGCCATCATAGTGGGTTTTAGCTCAGGTAAACCCAACTCAAGATACATGTAATAAGGTAACAGATTAATGCTTGCCCCAAGATCAAGCATAGCTTTCACCGTGTGAGAATCCCCCAAAGTAATGGAAATTAGAAAACTCCCGGGGTCTTTCATTTTTGGTGGAAGACTATGTTTGACTACAGCGCTCGCACTCTCTCCCAACACCAGTTTATCATCTTTCGCGTACTGAATTTTCTTGGAGTTAATTTCTTTAAAGAATTTTGCATATGCAGGAACATTCTTGATCACATTCAATAGAGGCAAATTTATATTAACTTTTGAAAACATGTCAATCAACTCTTTCATTTGGTGATCAAGTTTGTTCCTCAAAAATCTTCCAGGAAAAGGAACGGGGGGTACATATGGCTTGGGGTTGGGAGTCTCAACATTCACTTTTTGCCCCAATCCATTGGTACCCTCATCCTCAGACATAACATCCTCAACAACCACATTTTCCACATTTGGGGTTTCCACAATAGGGGAATCAACGACAGGGGGTTTAGGGGGAGAAGAAGGAGAAACTACCTGATTGTCTACCTGTTTGACACCACGTAGGGTGATGATAGCCTTCGCTTGCTCCCCTCGGCTAGGGAATGTACCCGGCTGTCATCCCTGTAATGCCTCCGCCAATTGACCCAATTGGGTCTCCAACTTTTTCATTGCAGCAGCTTGATTGTTATTTGCTTGCTGCTGCTCCGCTCTCATTTGATCCATGGCCTCTTCCCAAGGATCTCTCTTCCTTTCATAAGGCCCCTGTGGTGGTGGTTGGAGATGGAGAGTTTTATTCGGTTGTTGATTTCCTCCCCAAGAAAAATTAGGGTGCTTTCCCCACCCAGGATTGTATGTCTGTGAAAATGGATTGTTCTGCGGGAACCTCTGTATATATGATTGCATCGCTTGTACCTGCTCCTGCTCATATAAATGGGGACTAGTGGTGGGGCAAACTTCATAAGAATGAGTGTTAGAACCACAAGTTACACAGCTATCATGCATTACATTACCAACAGATGACATATTGGAAGCAGAATTGGAAGTACTTTTCATGGCCAACTTATCAAATTTTTGATTAAGAAGTGCAATTTGTTTTGAAATCTCATCATTCATCCCTATTCCATTCACACTATTTGTTTTACCCCTTGACCCCTTCTGTTGCGAATTAGATGCTAGTCTTTCAAAAAGATCTTGAGTCTCATCCGCAGTTTTGGCTCCTAAAGAGCCTCCGGCTGCGTTGTCAACCATAGCCTGATCAGCTTGTGTCAACCCCCCATAAAAGGTCTGATGCAATAAAGGCAGAGAAAAATTATGGTGGGGACACTGCACCAAAAGCATCTTAAATCTGTCCCATGATTCATGAAATGCCTCAAATGAATCCTGTGTGAACCCAATGATTTTTTGTCTGAAAGTGGCTAATGTGGCATGTGGGAAATACTTTCTCAAGAATATATCATGTAACTCATCCCAAGTAGTAATGCTCCTAGGCGGAAGCAACATTAGCCACATCTTGGCATTATCTCTCAAAGCAAAGGGAAAACATTTTAGTCTTAGGTGCTCATCAGTCACACCCTCTCTCAACGGGAAGCTTGACACAATCATCATATACTCCCTCAAGAAATTCAAAGAATCCTCAGAGGGGAGACCATGAAATTGAGGGATCATGTTAAACAGATGGCCTTTTACCTCATAACTTTTTGTTGCATCTGTTAACACAATACACGACATAGATGTGTCAACCCGAGGCCTAGAGAAGGCATCCATAGTGGGGGCTTGCAAAGCCATATCAACTGCAAATTCTTCTCCTTCGGTGGAAGAAGTTTCTAGGTCACTTTTGAGGGGATTGCCCTCTTTTAAGTTTAGTTCTCTTAAACGCTGACCCAACCTATCAATGTTGTCGTTCAATGGTTCCAGGTTAGGATTCAAAGAACGCCGACCAAGCATGCACCGATTAAATAAACTTGTTAAAAATCACAACAAGTCCCCGGCAACGGCGCCAAAAACTTGATGGATAAAATTTCCACTGTGTAATAAAATACCTAGCAAGTGTACTAGCTACCGTTGTAGTAGTATGCACAAGCAAGGGTCGAATCCACAGAGACTTGAGTGAATTAACAAGTTGATTTAATTAGTGTAAAGTAACCAAAAGGGGGTTTTTGATTTGGTTTATTAACTAAATTACTAAAGCGAGAAATTAAACTATTGAATTAAAAGAAGCAGTAAACAAGAAATAATGACTTAACCAGATTTAAGAAATTCACGGATTGGATTTCATAATTGTATCCCTTCTATGCTATGATTTCGATAATAAAACTAACAATCTCATTCAAAGATTATTTCACATGATTAAGGGTTGGGACGTTTGGTGTTCGAATTGCAACCCTAATATTTCTCTCGTATTGTAAATTTCGGTAGGTCAAAACAACATTCAAGAAACTCATTAAGCCAATAAGAAATAAATGAATCTAGGTTTTCTTGTATTCCGGTAGGTCAACAATCAAACCTAATTGATGAATTAGTGTTCTTTAAATAAATTGTCCACGGTAGTGCAACAATCTAAAACACATTAATGGGATGATAATTAATTCATCAAATAAGAATGAGAGAGTTTGGAAGAATTAAAACTCAAATTAGCATAGAAGATCCTCAATTACTACATCTAATCCATGAAAGGGTAAAATTAGCTAGTCATATTCATGATGAAGGTCACAAAATATGAATTCTCGAATGAGGTGGAAACGTCTAAGTATGTGTTTGGATCATTGATGTGACCTTGGTTCCTTTACTTGGGCAATAGCACCATTATTATCACATTAAAGCTCCACCATATTAGTGATACTTGGAACTACTTCTAAGATACTAATGAACTTCTTGATCCAAACTGTATCTTTAGCTGCATTGAATGCCGCTATATATTCGGCCTCAGTTGTAGAATCGGCTATGGTACTTTGCTTGAAACTCTTCCAACAAATCACACCTCTGTTAAGCATAAACACAAACCCCGATTGCGATCTAAAATCATCTTTGTCAGTTTGGAAGCTTGCATCTGTGTAACCCTTTACAACAAGATCATCTTCCATCCCTCCAAAGACCAAGAACGCATCCTTAGTCCTTCTTAAGTACTTAAGGATCATCTTAACTGCCATCCAATGGTTTTCACCAGGTTCAAATTGGTATCTACTCATCATGCTTAAAGCATACGAGACATCAGGTCTAGTACAAATCATGGCATACATAATAGATCCAATTGCCGAAGCATATGGAATCTCATTCATTCTCTTTTGCTCACCAGTTGTCTTAGGACATTGAGTCTTGCTAAGAGTAACACCATGACTCATTGGCAAGTTTCCTCTCTTAGAATTTTCCATCTTGAATCTTCTAAGAACTTTGTCAATGTAAGTAGTATGACTCAAACCAATCATCCTTTCAGATCTATCTTTATAGATCTTGATGCCATGGATGTAGGCAGCTTCACCCATATCTTTCATTGAGAAACACTTCCCTAACCAAGACTTGACAGTCTGAAGTGCAGGAATGTCGTTTCCAATAAGTAAGATATCGTCGACATACAATATCAGAAATAGTACTACTCTCCCACTGATTTTCATGCATACACATGGTTCATCTTCGTTCTTGATGAAGCCAAACTCTTTGATCGATTCATCAAAACGAAGATTCCAACTCCTAGAAGCTTGCTTCAACCCATATATGGATCTTTACAACTTGCATACTTTATTAGAATTTCTTGGATCGACAAACCCTTCAGGTTGTGTCATGTACACATCCTCAAGTAGCTTCCCATTTAGTAAAGCTGTTTTGACATCCATTTGCCATATCTCATAGTCGTAATATGCGGCTATGGCAATTAAAATTCTAATAGACTTAAGCATTGCAACTGGCGAAAAGGGTTCATCCTAGTCTATACCATGAATTTGCATGTATCCCTTTTCTACAAGCCTAGCCTTGTAAGTATGCACCTTCCCATCCATGTCGATCTTCTTCTTAAAGACCCACTTACACCCTATTGTTTTTACACCTTCAGGTGGATCAATCAAGTTACAAACTTGATTATCATGCATGGATTGTATTTTGGATTCCATGGCTCCTAGCCATTTATCCGAATCAGGAGTGGAAATAGCCTCTTGATAGGAAGTAGGCTTGTCATTCTTAATGACTTCCACTTTATTACTTTCCGATACGAGAAATCCATATCTCTCGGGTTCGGATCGTAACATTTCCGATCTATGATGGACTTGTGAATCTTGAACCGGTTCCATAACTCCTTGTGAACTTGGTTTCGTCTCTACTCTTGGTTCCATGTTATCTTCGGGTTCTTGAACTTCTTCAAGATCAATTTTACTCCCACTAGATCCTTTATTGAGAAACTATTTCTCAAGAAAGGTACCATATTGAGCAACAAACACTTTGTTCTCATTGCGATTGTAAAAATAATATCCTTTAGTTTCTTAGGATAACCAACGAAAATAACTTTTTCAGATTTTGGTGCTAACTTATCAGAGACAAGTCTCTTCACATAAGCTTCGCAACCCCAAATACTCATGAAAGACAAATTTGGTGTTCTTCCATGCCACATCTTATGTAGGGTCTTATGAGATGATTTAGTAGGGACTCTATTCAGTGTGAACGCAACAGTCTCTAATGTATGTCCCTAAAAGGAAATAGGAAGGTCAACTTGACTCATCATCGAACGAACCATGTCCAACAAGGTTCTATTCCTCCTCTCAGATACACCATTCCATTATGGTATTCTGGGTGGAATCAACTCTGAAACGATTCCACAGTTTTTGTGATGATTGTCAAACTCTTGGCTTAAATATTCACCACCTCGATCGGATCAAAGTACTTTAATAGTTTTGCCAAGTTGATTTTGTACTTCATTTTGAAATGTTCTAAATATTTCAAATGATTCACTTTTGTGCTTCATCAGATAGACATATCCATATCTAGATAAGTCATCAGTGAATGTAATGAAATACCGAAATCCTCCTCTAGCAATTCTACTTAATGGTCCACATATATCTGTATGTATAAGGGCCAATAAGTCACTAGCCCTTTCACTACTCTTAGTGAAGGGTGATTTTGTCATTTTACCCAATAAACAAAATTCGCATACCTCATATGATTTATAATCGTGTGAGTTTAAAAGTCCATCTTTATGGAGTTTAGATATACGTTTCTCATTTATATGACCAAGCCGGCAATGCCACATGTATGTGTTGTTCATATAATTCAGTTTAGATTTCTTATTTACATTATAGATATCTTTAACATCATTTTGTTTCTCATCATCAAGGATATAAAGGCCATTAAATGAATGTGCAATACAATAAAGCATATCATTTAAATAAATAGAAAACTTCTTATTCTCAATAAGAAAACTATATCCTTCATTATCCAAACAAGAAACTGAAACTAAATTCCTACTCAAATCCGGAACGTAATAACAATTGTTCAAAATAAGTACTAGTCCACTAGGTAAAGTAACTTCATAAGTTCCTTCGGCTAATGCAACAACTCTTGCTCCATTCCCCACGCGTAGGTCCATTTCACCTTCTTTGAGTAGCTTTCTATTATTTAGTCCCTGCACATTTATACAAATGTGAGATCCACATCCGGTATCCAATACCCATGAACTTGAAGTAGCAAGGAAAATATCTATCATATAGATACCTGAAGCAGTAGCAATCGTATTGCCCTTCTTCGCTTTTAGGCCTAATTTTGCCTCCAATGACCAACCTCTTGGCAATGGTTGCAAATTGCATCATTTTGAGACACTTTGGGTTTATCCTCTTCGGCATATGAAACTTTTGCCTTAGGTTTAGCAACCTTTCCTTTACCTACTTTGCCTTCCTTTTTTAACCCCTTTTCTCTGTTAACCATTAACACATTTTCGGTACTAGGCTTCTTGATATTTTTCTCTGCAGTCTTAAGCATCACATGCAATTCTGACAGATTCTTCTCCATTCCACTCATGTTATAGTTCATAATGAAATGACTATAACTTTCAGGAAATGAATTCAATATAGTATCCGTTGCGAGTTCCAAACTCATAGGATACCCAAGCCTATCAAGGTGCTCAATATATCCTTTCATATTAAGGACATGAGGACCTACCGAATGCCCCTCTTGCATCTTGCATGCATTAAGAGCCTTCACTATATTATCATACCTCTCTTGCCTAGCTTGCACTTGGAATATTTCCTTTAAGCATTGTGCTAGGTCAAAAGTAGCTTTCATGTGTTCAAGGTCCTTCTGAAGAGCCTTACACATGGTGGCAAGCAAAATCATTAGAATCTTCAACATGTTTCTTATGTTGCTCCTTATCAACCCTTATAGCATTGGCAGCGGGTTCTGCAGGAACGGGTTCGTCAAGAACGTACGATTTCTTTTCTTGCCTAAGAACAATTCTTAAGCTTCTGATCCAATCAGAATAGTTTGTACCGTCTCTTTGAGCTTGTCATTCTTAAGGACGGATTACAGCAATAAGGGTTGATTATTGTTTGATGCCGTTTCTACATTAAGATATACAAACAATATGAACACATATAAGTATCAATTCATTTACCATCTAAGAGACAAATAATGTATTTCATAAATACTCTCACTAAATTATACACCTTCAAATACAAGCATGTATCGTATAATTATAATGGGCTAAGATTCATATTTCACTTAATTTTGATTTAACTGAGTCAATGCCCGAAATCAAGTTATTTAGGTAGATAACATTTATCAATCATATCATATATGACTCTTAGATTTTTATGAGATTTTAGACATCTTATGTCAATACATGTTTTAATCTCATCTATGCCTTGGGTCAAAACTCTTTTGAAAGCACCAATTAAGTTTAACCTTTTTCAAACGTATGAGACACATAGAACGTTATCTCATCTTGATCCATATTAAGACATAATGATGCACCGAACTGAGTCGAAACTACATCAAAATACCTGAATATTTCACAAGTGTTTTAATCAAGCGGTGACATAAAACTTAAACATTTAAGAATATTTTTTCATATAGCAACAAACATCGCATGGTTGTATATGAAACTTACGTGTACATAATCATGAACATGAGATTTCACATAATATCCTACTTTAGGATCATACAAATAATCATGTAATAAATAACAATTATTAATTACATAATTAGTCAATTCTCAAAATTTAAGGATTCAAATAATCATGTTAATCAAATTAAATATGAACATTAAATCCAAAACAAGCGATTTGTTTTAACTTGAAAATTTACTAATCTAATTAATCAAATTAAAGAGATCAATAACCCATGTAGAAGATCAATTACATCAATCAACTATTAATCATAATCATGTTATATCGCATATAATAGTTTGATAAAACAATACACATATAATCATCAATCTATATCATTTAGCATGTTAACGCATATAATCCAATTATATCTAGCATACCAATTTAACCTAATAATGATTAAACGTGGCTTTGATACCACTGTTGGGTTTTGGAGTAATATGCGCAGCAGAAGATTTAGCATAATCACAAAACGCTAGCCATGAATCCGTCTAATATGAATAAATTAAAATTATGAATATAGATTTACTAACCTTTGTTGCGATTTTGTCTTTCGTACACGTATTCGTAATTCACCTTGAATCGTAGACGAAACTTTGATCTTCTTCCTTGTTCTTTGATAAGTGACTATTTTATAGTCATTTATAGTGTATTTATCTAATTATTTACTTTAATTATACCAAACAAGTGTAAATTAGCTTCTTTTGTATATATCTTCGATTTTACACTTTTTTGGTATTTTGTGTAAATTTACAGGTTTTTAGGTAATATGTGTATATATATATCCAAAATCTTACCAAAAAATGCGTTTTTCCTTAAGTTTAGAAAAAAACGTGTTTTGTTTTCCCCGCTAGTGCCAGTGTTATTGTAACAAAGTTTCAGTGTTAGTGTAACAAAGTGCCAGTGTAAAAAAGTGTCAGTGTTAGTGTAACAAAGTTCCAGTGTAAAGAGTGCCAGCGTAAAGAGTGCCAGCGTAAAGAGTGCTGGTGCATGTATATTAAGTGCCAGTGTAAAAAAGTCTCAGTGTTAGTATAACAAAGTGTCAGTGTTTGTGTAACAAAGTGCCAGTGTAAAGAGTGTCAGTGCATGTATATTAAGTGCCAGTATAAAGAGTGCCAGTGCGTAGAGTAAAAAAGTGCAGTATTAGTATAAAAAAGTGCCAGTGTTAAAGAGTGAGTGCATGTATTATTAAGTATCAGTGTAAAAATGTTTTTTCCTTAAGCTTAGAAAAAAACGTGTTTTTTATAAAACCAACTCATATATATAAATATAAGGATTTCAATAGTGGGCCACTTTCTCTAATGCTCCTATGACGAGATTCAAACTCAATGCAAGACACTAGATCTAAAATTTCATAGACACCCCTCGCCCTGTTATAACTGACTTATAAGACTACTATATCTTTTATAAGTGACTTATAATAAGACTAATTTGTCTCTTATATTGACTTATAAGACAATTTTTACAACAAAAAAAAAAATCAAAATTTTCAATAATAACAACGAATTAATCTCATAATTTACACATTAAAACTCTTATAGCTGAATTATAAGACCAACTTGCTTGTTATAACTGTTTTGTCTCTTATAATTGTCTTATAACCGACTTATAAGACTAATTCATCTCTTTTATTTCAGTTATTAGACAATTTTTTCAACCAAAAAAATTTCAATTTCAATTTTAATAATAACGAATTGGTCTTATAATTTACACATTACAACTTTTATAAGTGACTTATATGACTACTTCGTCCTTTATAATTGACTTATAAGACAACTTTTTCAACCAAAAAAAAACAAAATTTTCAATAATAACAACGGATTAATCTTATAATTTACACATTAAAAACTCTTATAGCTGAATTATAAGACCAACTTGCCTCCTATAACTAATTCATCTCTTATAATTGACTTTATAAGACAATTTTTTTTCAAAAAAAAAAAAATCAAAAATTTCAATAACGACGACGTTTTAATCTCATAATTTACAAATTACAACTCTTATAGCTTAATAGTAACTGACTTATAAAACTATTTCATATCTTATACGTAACATACTTTTTCGTCTCTTTTTAACTTATAAAACAATGGAGTTGGAAGCAGAAATAGCAAAACTGAAAGAGGAAAATGAAGAACTACCGAAGAAAGGGTATGTTCAAAGATGGTTTGTAGGAGGAGGATAAAGTAGAGTATGATTATTTATTTGGTTTATACAACATTATGGCTGTGGATTGATATATGGATTTGTTTGGTGCAGGAAGAGATAATAGAAATGCAGAAGAATCAGGTACTCACTCTATAATTCCCATATACCTTTCTCCCTCAATTATTTTCTTTCGGATGGAGCCTAATTTTCTGTCAAATCTCTTTTTTCCTTCTTTCTAGTAAAGGAAATTTGTAGCAACCATTGATTAATCTTCAATGTTTTATTCGGTTTTGGTAGGCAATAGAGATGATGAAGATGCAGAAGGGAGCCAAACGACGTTGCTTGAGAAGGACACAAACGTTGGAGAGAACTCTTTATTTTTTAGATTTATTAAAAGATTTTCTTCAAAACGAATAAAATCTGAATAGGGGGGCCAAGGGAATTTTTCCTTCAATATTCAGGGACATAAGAAGCCCGCCATTGAGTATTTGGGCTTAGTAAGTAAGGTTACACTCACCCTTGCCATTTCTATTCTAAATCTTATTGACGGATTTCAAAAGTCAACTTTTAAGCAATGTGCTCAATAAGGATATGCTTACCATTCATTGCCTCCTTTATTCTAATTCATAAAAAATTACCACCAGTACATAGGAGAGACCCACCCTGCTTCCAATCTGCTTGATGGATTATTTTTCAATACCCACTTCTTGTTATAATAATCCTCGCAAGTACGGGTGCCAACTTTGTAGCATTTGTAGCAAGATACTCTTGTAGGGGTCGAATCCACATGGACTCGGGTTGCTTGATTTAGAACAAAGATACACAATAAAACAAATAAAGGACAAAGAAAGGGGGGGGGGTTTGAAAATAACAAACAACTACAAGGATAAAAATTTAAACTTTAAGCTAGAAAGAACAAGTAAACAAAGATACCAATTTCAAATAGAGATTAAAATAATACTAAGAAAGGATTTCATGGATTTAATTTCATTTAATTACAAAATACTATGCCATTAATTTAGAAAAATATATTAATTTCAATCTTGGGTTCAATCACAATAGTCAAGATTGTGTGGTAAGGTGGCCACAACCAATCTATCGAGTCCAAGTCAATCACTTTTTGCAAATTAAGTCCAAGTGATTAAAAAAGGAAAGCTTTGAGCTTTAAAGATTTTATGAACCAAAATCCATGTAGTTTCAATCAAGAAAACAAATGAATTTTATTATCTAGCAAAGGTCTAAATCAAAATCCCCAAATCAATATAAGAAATTGACAACCAAAAAGTTAAAAGGAATAAATTAAAAATCAACCACAATTTAACCCAAGAAACATTCTTTAAAAGAGCAAAGATGAACAAGACATCAATTAATTAGATAAAATCAACAATGACATAACATAAGTGACTAAATTACTATCCAACCCATGAAATTAAGAAATTAGCTACACATATTAAGCATTACATAAACAAAACTAAACAAGAAAAACATTAAAAAATCTTATCTTGAATGAAGAAAGAAGATCTCTAATTTTCTCTCTCTAAGTAGCCTCCTCTTTGTCCAAGGGATAAAACATAAACCCTAAAAATTATATCATCAACTATTTATACTCAAGGAGAAAAGGCTGATTAAGGCCTTAAAAATAAGATTAAGGCTCAAAAACAATCCAAAGGAAAGCCTAAAACAATCATCAAAACGCTGAAAAATGGCCTTAGGCATTGACGAAGGGCGGCCGCACATGGCACTTGGGTGGCCGCTGAAGATGGGCCGAAGCACTTGGGCGTCCGGGCAAGGGGGAAGGGCAGCCGCACAAGCTGGCAGAAGCACTAGGGCGATCACACAAGCTGAGATGGGCGGCCGCTGAAATGGAATAGCATGAAAAAGACCGGCTGGCCACTTCTCCCTTTCTCCAATAATTCCTTAAAAGCCCTTGCCATGGAAATTACTAACAAGACCTTGCAGCACCAAAATGCCTCAAAAGCCCCAAAGTCTGCTCCGCTCCAAATTTTCATCTTTTCTTCGCTTTAAACCACCAAATTTCCACCATTTTCAACCTGAACTAAAACAATACTAACAAAGTGATTAAACTACCATTTTACTCGAAAATATTGCAATAAATAGAGTTTAGACTGTATTAAATTGGATATGTAAACATATCCATCACCGCTATACTAATAATCTAATTAGTACTCACTCTCACTAAATGAATGTTCGAATTCAAGATTTTTTTGTCCAAAATGAATGTCATTTTTGTAAAAAAAAAAAACTTTGTATCTAAACGTTTTTTACCAAAAAAAATTTCGCTATTCATTTTATTATTGTAAAACTAAATATTTAAAAAGTGGGTGACAAGAATATTTATGCATTTTTGCTATTAAAATGTATAACAAACACACATTTTATTATTGTGAAACTTAAATGCAATATAGAAAAGCAAAAGTCCAATATAATTTTACCGACATCATCTCTAGCAGTTTAAATGAGAATATTGGAATATTTTAGGCAGAAGCCTCTATACAGAGGAAGAATGAATTCATAACACTGACTAACCTGAATCAAAGGAATATGGATGAAGAAATGTACTACTCCCTCCCCATCCTAAATAAATTTCCATTTTTGATTTCAAGGGAACAAGAATGAATTCATTCGTCCAAGCGCATGACTTTAAAGCAGTGCTGTAAAAGCTCTTTGTTTGCACATATACATTTCAGGTCAATTTGAAGTGCTTGCAAATGATATTGGTAGAGTATTCATATGGATGAAGAGATCATGTTTTATAATTTCAAATTTTTTCCTCTTCATTTTAGAAAGAAACAGGTAAAATCATCTTTTTTTTTTCAAGTGCTATAGCAAAGACAGAGATGCACACACACAGCAGAAACAGGCATGTAGAGTCTGTACCATCACTTCCTTTTTCTCACCAGTGAACCTTACAAGACCTTCGACATTGTGGCAACATGACTTCAAACGCACCATCAACGTTTTGCAGTCATAGATGTTAGATGCATACTAATGTCCTGCAAGAAATCAGATAAAGACCAAAATGTTTATCCTATCATTTAGCAATTCTTGATATGTTTTTACATCAACCTTTTACATGGGGTAATCATGGACTGTTAAGCACATAAGAAACTAAGATCTTTGAGATAATCCGAAATGACATCTGCCAACAGGAACTTTGGTTGTATAACTAAACATGAAAAAGAAAAGATATAAGTAAACAAAACGACCTAAAGATCAACTACCAAAACATTACAAACTCTTTAATTACAACAACCTATATTCAAAGTCTATAATGACAGAACAAATTTATTACTCCCTCCGTCCCAAAATGAATGTCCAAAGAATTTCCAAATTTAAACCCCTTTATTTTAGGAATGAGACTATCTTTATTGGACAAACAAAATAGAAAAGGGGACTATCATTGTGGGATGGAGAGAGTATTTATACTATCTAAAGCATAGTATTTGATCCGAACTTATAAACAGTACAGTTACACAAACACCAAAGTCTTACCACAACAAACGATTTACAAACCCCATAATGGAAAACAAGCAAACAACTGAAATCTCCATATGCATTCATCAACTCTAGTAGGTGAAAATGTTAGAACATGGATTATATAAACATATATTATTAGTGAAAGTACTTAATAAAGTAGTGATCAATATTATAATGATTAATATGAAGTATATGATATAATATAATATGTAGAATTTCATAATATAAGTATACCATTAAATGATGGGCATAATGGTAATATCTTATATATCAATAGGTGTAGTCCCTAAATGAAGTGCCCATTGGATTCCTATATAAAGGCCTATCCATCAAGCCTATGAATTCACTAATTTACATTCTTATTCAGTCCAAACTCTTTCTAACTACTTGAAGATTAAAGAGAATAAGGGCACTCATCATTTAGAAGATCTACTCTTCCCTACATTGAAGAATATCTTCATACTTCGTTTTACTCAAGAACAAAACTAAGAACAATCATGAAATCACAAGGTACACGCTTTCGTCTTCTTCTTCTCTTCTCTTCTTAATCTAGTTGTGAGTCGGTTCATGGTTAATGGATCGTTAATTGTTCCAACAATTTGTATCAGAGCCTACTCATATACTAGATTGAGTTTGAGTTTCTAGTAAAGCCTTATGCTTTTAATTCTTGAAAAGATTCTATGTTTATCATGTGTTCTTGAATTATCATACTCTAATTCAGATTCTAGAGTATTATGTTACTTCTAAATTATAAATTTACTCACAAGGCTTTCAATTCTTAATTTAAGATTATCCCATTTTTGAACATAGCCACCATCCTTGGATGCGTTGTGAGTTTGTTCATATGCATAGCCACGCATTTAAAAAAAAAAAGTGATGTGATGTGAGTATGCGGATCTACTTGCTTTTGTTGAATATTGATTCACCATTAAGTTAAGAATTGATAGTCAAAATGTGGAAAATTGGATGTTTATGGCTCGGTGTGGTGTCCTGGCAAAGGGCCCGGCGCCCTCCGAGGGCGCGGGCCTAGCCGTCGTGTAGACTGGTATCGGACCACGCCCCCCGCGGTATGGTATGGATCTCTATACGTCGCAAGGCGGGCTCTGCTCGGCCGAGCACCTCCCTTGACTCGGCCGAGCACCCCATTTGTATCAGCACAACGTTTGAAAATATTTGAAAAGGCGCCACCCAACGGTCATGGTGCTCGGCCGAGCACCCTTAAGGACTCGGCCGAGCATCTCTAATGGCTCGGCCGAGCACCCTAAAGACTCGGCCGAGCATGAGGGATCAGAAAGGGGTGTTCTCTGGAGTGTTTTGCTCGGCCGAGCACTTTCCTTGACTCGGCCGAGCACCACTTAATTTTGGCCAGATTTTTCAAATTTTCAATCTTTTCCTATTTTGATCAATTTTCATTCATTTTTTGAGTAAAGTACACATTAATTTGTGCCCAGATTTTGTGATAATTTGTTAGTAAATTATAGTATCTCGACACCAGTCGCGCTTCGGCGGTTCTTAGAGTTATCAAACTTTAAAGAATGGACGGGTAAAACAAAAGGATTACTATCTTTTATTAATAAATTTCATTAATTACCTTAAGGCCTTTTGTTTCCGATTAATTATATCCTTAACATTTTTGAACAAAGTTAACATGCTTGTTTCCCAAATGAGACCTTGTTGATTAAATTCAAACTTGTTAAAAGATGAATGTAAGTATTGATATGTGATAACATGCTTGTTTCCCAAAGGAGACCTTGTTATTGACTAAATATTTGCATTCATGGGATAATAATTGAAGTAAATATTAGGTCATTTTAAATGATGTGAACCATCACAAAGGAAGGAAGGTGTTTAAAGTGAATTGTTTATATTCTTTATTACCGGGGAACAAATACCTTAAACTTTAGGACATTTTTTGTACTTGATCCGGCCCAAAGGAAGGCAAGTATTTAAAGTGTGTTGTTTAAGCTATTTGTTTACCCTAAGATAAATCAAATTGTGAGTCAATTCGCAATCCAAAGATTAGTCTTGATGTCATTGATTATCTTTTATTTTGATGGAATTCATTTTGATTTAATTAATCATTGTGTAGTTTCTTATATATGTTTTGTTTCATTCTTTTGTTCTCTTCATTCAGATTTGATCAGTGCTTCATCTGTTACTACTGCCTTAAACTCAATTCCTTTGCTAACTGGGACAAACTTTAAAACTTGGAAAAACAAGATTACTATGGTCTTAGGCTGTTTGGACCTTGACCTCGCATTAAGAGAACAAGCTCCTGCCCCTCTAACTGATAAAAGCACTGCGGAAGACCGCTTGAGTTCAGAGAGGTGGAAGCGTTCTAATCGCGTCAGCCTAAGCATAATTAAGAATGCAGTCCCGGAGACATTTCTGAACAGTGTCTCCGAGGATGATGGTGCAAAAGGTTTCCTAGATGCCCTAGAACAACGCTTTGCAAAAAGCGATAAATCGGAAACAAGTGCTACCTTAAGGCAACTTATTTCCATGAGGTACAAGGGCACCGGAAACCTAAGGGAATACATAATCGAAATGTTTCATCTATCAACGAAATTAAAAGCACTCAAGTTGGACTTATCGAAAGACTTGCTTGTGCATTTGGCTTTAATTTCTCTTCCTTCACAATTTGCTCATTTTGAAACGACCTACAATTGTCAAAAGGACAAGTGGAATATTAATGAATTAATTTCACATGTCACGGAGGAAGAAGATAGATTGAAACACACCAAACCCGAAAGTGCACATTATGCATCTACCTCTTCTCGTGGGATTAAGAGAAAAGGTAAGGAGATTGCGGTTGCATCAAAGAAGCCTAAGGGATCATCAAATGATCAAAAGGTGAAAAAGTGCTTCTTTTGCAAGGACCCCACTCACACGAAGCCCGACTGCCCTAAGTATCGCCAATGGCGAATTAAGAAAGGTATGTCATTTAGCTTTGTTTGTACTGAAGCTAATTTAGTTTCAATTCCTTCGTATACTCCCTCCGTCCCATTAGTATTAGCACAAACACTGTTTGCGCGGGAATTAAGGAATATGATATTTTAATAAAATGTTGTGAGTGTAAAAGAATGAGTGGAGAGAGAATGAGTGGAGGGTGTAATAAATTATAATGGTGTTGTGAGTATTAAAATAATGTAGGAGAGAGAATGAGTGGGGTTGGGTGAATATTTTATTAATATAAAGTTTCCTTTTTGGGAGTGTGCGGATATTAGCGGGACGCTCAAAAAGGAAAGTGTGCTAATATTAGCGGGACGGAGGGAGTACATGGTGGTTAGACTCCGGTGCAACTACTCACATAAGTTCATGTATGCAGGATTGCCTGAACTACCGAACGCCTAATGAAGGTGAAAGATTCATCTGCCGAAGGCATAGAGACTTATAGATTATCCTTAAGTACTGGATACTTCTTAGTTTTGAACAATGTATTTATTATTCCATTATTTAGACGAAATTTAATTTCCGTCACTACATTGGATCGAGAAGGTTATTCTTGCATCTTCGGTAATAATAAATGCAATTTATATTTTGATTCAAAGCTTTTTGATACTAGTTCTTTGTCTTACATTGATAATCTATATTTACTTGACACAGTCAATTCATTAAATGAGTCCCATAATAATGAAACTAACTCTCGAGGCATAAAACGAAGTTTTCAAGTAAAAACTCTTATACCTTGTGGCATAGGCGTTTGGGTCATATCTCCAAAAGGAGAATTGACAAGCTTGTGTCCGACGGAATACTACATAAGCTTGATACTCCGGAAAATAACTTTTGTATTGAATGCCTTAAGGGAAAATTTACGAATAGTACAAACAAAAATGAATCCTTGAGAGCTACAAAAGTCTTAGAACTAATTCATACGGACATATGTGGACTGTTCCCTACCCCTTCATGGAACGAACAAACATATTTTATTACGTTCATAGATGACTTCTCTCGTTATGGATACATTTATTTACTTCATGAAAAGTCTCAATCATTGGACGTTTTCAAATCTTTTAAAACCGAAGTTGAAAATCAACTTGAAAAGACTATTAAGAACGTTAGATCCGATCGTGATGGTGAATACTACGGTAGGAATGACGGTTCGGGAGAACAACGTCCGGGTCCTTTTGCTCGCTATTTGGAAGAGTGTGGGATTGTCCCTCACTACACCATGCCGGGGACACCTAGCATGAATGGTGTAGCCGAGAGACGTAATAGAACCCTTAAGGATATGGTAAGAAGTATGGTTTCTTGTACTTCCTTACCTCACTCATTATGGGGTGATGCTTTGAAAACCGCAACCTACCTACTTAATAGAGCTCCTTCAAAAGCTACTGACAAAACCACTTATGAATTATGGACCGATAAGAAACTGTCCCTTAATCATCTTCATGTTTGGGGTTGTCCAGCCGAAGCTAGGCCTTATAGACCTAACGAAGGAAAATTGGACGCTAAGACCTTTAGTAGTTATTTTGTAGGGTATTCTCAAAGATCTAGGGGATATAAATTCTATGACCCAAAGACTAGAACCTTTTTCGAGACGGGAAATGCTAAGTTCTTTGAGGATGTTGAATTTAGAGGGGAAAATTTGAATAGTAATTTTGAATTTGAAGAAATGGAAGAGGAATTCGTTTCTATACCTCTTCCTATAGTTCCTATCGAAAATCAAGCAGTTGTGCCTGAAATTCGACAAGAACATATAATTCAAAATGATGTTAATTCTCCTATTAATGAACAACATGAAAATGTTGATGAGGAAATTCAACACCCACAAAATCAAGAAGAACCGGTGCCATTAAGAAGATCTAATAGAGCAAGAAGGAGTGCTATATCGGATTATTATGATGTGTATCTTGCCGAGAATGAGGAACCGTTAGGTTTAGTGAGAGATGAGTCAATCACCTTCCATGAAGCCATTAGTGGTCCAAATTCTCATAAGTGGATTGATGCCATAAATGAAGAGTTAAAATCCATGAATGATAATGATGTTTGGGATCTTGTCCCATTACCTACAAATGTGAAACCCATCGGATGTAAATGGGTCTTTAAGATCAAAAGGGATTCACAAGTAATGTGGAAAGACATAAGGCTCGTCTTGTCGCTAAAGGATTTACTCAAAAAGAAGGCATTGATTACAAAGAAACATTCCTCTAAAAAAGCTTTTAGGATCATTATGGCTTTAGTGGCACATTTTGACCTTGAGCTTCATCAAATGAATGTAAAGACAGCTTTTCTCAATGGCGACATTGAGGAAACTATTTATATGAAGAAACCAGAAATGGTGACTGATTCGGATCAAACTAGTCAACTAGTTTGTAAACTTAAGAAATCCATTTATGGGCTCAAGCAAGCATCTCGTCAATGGTACTTAAAATTTAACCAAGTTATTCTTTCATTTGGTTTTGAAATGAATCTTGGTGAAGATTGTGTGTACCATAAGTTCAGTGGGAGTAGATTTAAATTTTTGATCTTATATGTGAATGACATTTTACTTGCTAGTGATGATAAGGACCTTCTTAAGGAAACCAAGAAATTTCTCTCAAACAAATTTGAGATGAAAGATCTTGGAGAAGCTTCTTTTGTATTAGGAATCCAAATACATCGTGATCGCTCACGGGGCATGTTAGGATTATCACAAAAGAGCTATATAGAAAAGGTATTACAAAGGTTTAGCATGGAGAATTGTAAACCACATGACACCCCGGTCTCTAAGGGAGATAAGTTCAGTCTAAATCAATGTCCTAAAAATAATCTTGAATCCAAGTATATGGAAAATATCCCTTACGCATCGGCAGTAGGAAGCCTAATGTATGCACAAGTCTGTACTCGCCCAGATCTTGCCTTTATTGTTGGCATGCTTGGGCGATATCAATCCAATCCGGGAAGAGAACATTGGGTTGCAGCCAAAAGAGTGATGAGATACTTGCAAAACACGAAGAACTACATGCTTACATATACAAAGTCGGATCATCTTGAGATCATTGGTTTTTCCGATTCCGACTTTGCTGGATGCCAAGATAGTCGCAAATCGACATCGGGTTATGTCTTCACTTTGGCCGGTGGAGCAATTTCTTGGAGAAGTGCCAAGCAAACATTAGTTACTACTTCCACCATGGAAGCCGAATTTGTTGCTTGCTACGAGGCATCCAATCAAGCTATATATGGCTGCGTAAATTCATTGAAGGACTGCGGATTGTCAAAGGTATTAAAAGACCGCTTAAGTTATATTGTGACAAATCGAGCCGCAGTGTTGTACTCCAACAACAACAAAAGTTCATCTAAATCTAAGCATATACTCCATCCGTCCCACGTTAGTTGAGACTTCTTTCCCTTTTGGGCCGTCCCACATTAGTTGAGACTGCCCAAAATGGCAAAGGAATCTTCACTATTTATCCCACTCATTCTCTCTCCTATTTCACTTTTACACTCACAACATTCTCTCTCCTAACTATTTCTCCCACTCATTCTCTCTCCTATTTAATTCTTCATACTCACAACATTTTCTTTCACTTTTTCTCTCACTTACTTTTTCTTAATTGGTGTGCCCAAAAAGTTAGTCTCAACTAACGTGGGACGGAGGGAGTAGATATTAAGTTTCTTGTTGTGAGAGAGAGAGTACAAAATGAACAAATAGAAATAGAACTTATTGATACAAACTCCATGTTAGCGGATCCATTTACTAAAGCATTATCTCCTTTAGTATTTCACGAGCATGTTGCTCATATGGGTGTAATGACTTTTGATAATGCTTAAATCAGTGGGAGTTTATAATGTTTCTATTTCCTTGTGTTGTTTTATTTAAATTGATCTCATTTGGTTAAATTAGGACTAGTTAGAGAATATATATATGCTTTTTTCATATATATTCGTTAATATTCCATGCTACATATCTATACTTAATCTATGTCATTTAGTTGGATATATATATATATATATATATGTGTGATTAATGTGGGTTTAGTTGCGAATCAATTACAACGACTGCCCCTTTAGTCCTTATACTTATATGATTAATGGACGGGATTGTTTTCAAGTGACAACAAAGTGCACATAAGGGTTGTCATTTATGTTATAAATATGATTGAAGGATTTTATTAAGTATAAATACTCCCTCCGTCCCGCTAATATCCGCACACTTTCCTTTTTGGGCGTCCCGCTAATATCCGCACACTCCCAAAAATGAAACTTTATATTAATAAAATATTCACCCTACTCCACTCATTCTCTCTCCTACATTATTTTAATACTCACAACACCATTATAATTTATTATTCCCTCCACTCATTCTCTCTCCACTCATTCTTTTACACTCACAACATTTTATTAAAATATCATATTCCTTAATTCCCGCACAAACAGTGTTAGTGCGGATATTAGCGGGACGGAGGGAGTATATGTTATTATAATCCAAGTGGGAGATTGTTAGAACATGGATTATATAAACATATATTATTAGTGAAAGTACTTAATAAAGTAGTGATCAATATTATAATGATTAATATAAAGTATAGGATATAATATAATATGTAGAATTCCATAATATAAGTATACCATTAAATGATGGGCATAATGATAATGTCTTATATATCAATAGGTGTAGTCCCTAAATGAAGTGCCCATTTGATTCCTATATAAAGGCCTATCCATCAAGCCTATGAATTCACTAATTTACATTCTTATTCAGTCCAAACTCTTTCTAAGTACTTGAAGATTAAAGAGAATAAGGGCACTCATCATTTAGAAGATCTACTCTTCCCTACATTGAAAAATATCTTCATACTTCGTTTTACTCAAGAACAAAACTAAGAACAATCATGAAATCACAAGGTACACGCTTCCGTCTTCTTCTTCTCTTCTCTTCTTAATCTAGTTGTGAGTCAGTTCATGGTTAATGGATCGTCACACACCAAGATTATCAAAAGCAATTAACATAAATCAGAACAAGCAATTTCATTGAGTAAAAACTTGATCTTTATTGCAATTCTACCACCCTCCAAAAATGCCAATAGAGAAATTGTTAGGATAGACAATGAATAATAAGAGCTATACAACTGCTGCAGCAACTCCCATCAATCACATTTCACTGCCTACAGAAAACAATGCAATGCTTAAAGAAAATACTAGCTAGCACATGGAAATTTCAAAGAATTGCAACTCAAGATCTCACCAATGGCCACTTATTTCTCTCGTTTACCAAGAAAATTTAATTCCCCATTGTAGATTTGCAGCACTTCAGGCACCACCTCAGCGTATTTGGTCACATACCTCTTGATGAAGTAATTTGCCGAGCCCTCCAACGTAGTAGATGCTTTAGGAAGTTTCTTTAGTAAACCCTTCGAATGTAAGAATAGAACAACAGAGCACCTAGGCATAATCCTCTTCTCTATGCTGTGCCTAAAGAGGTATGGCTTATTAGTAATATCGCTGCTGGGCCATCCCATATTGTTCACCAGACAGTCCATCACTTTGTTAATTTTCTCTACCGACACTAGCATACCTAAGGGATGCACCCTGAATGCCGACAAAATCTCATCTTTTGAACACCCCAATTCCAAAAATTTCTCATAAGATTGATCCCATATAGTTTTATTCTTCCGTAAAAAGGCAATCACCCCATAAATATAACTTTCACGTGAAGGATCAAACCCCATTTCTTTGAGCTGGATAACAGCTTGTCTGAACTGACTATGTTTTTCTCTAAGAGTCTTGGGATAATTAACCACAAGATAGGCGATTCTCGATTTGGATACTCCTTCATTCCTCAAAACCTCAGCATTCGGAACAATAGTCCTAGTAAGATCACTCTGCATAATCCTCATATCTTTCTTCAAAGTGGCATGGATCAATTCATGATTTGAATCGAGAACTTCCTTGAGTATATTATAATTAGGTATAAGATTGCGCTTCAGGCTCACAAACAGTATTCTAGGATTCCTTGAAATGATTTCCGCAATGTAAGCACCACGTGTAAACCCTATCGATTGAAAAAACTCTAGCTTGGGTAAAATGGTTTTGTAAGGACGAGCTAGAAGGATAAAGGGACATCTAATAACAGCCATTGATATCTGGGTACGGCTGAAACCATGTTCTCTTAAAAGGGCCAAAACAGCATCTGGATTTGGCGGCCGATTCTTCCTAGATAGCCTCTTATTCCTCATCATTAGCCTCTTGGCAACATAAAAGGCTTCTCCCTCTGATAACCCACAAGCATTTTTAAGGTAATTAACAGCGTACAACTCTACTTCCTCCTCTAAATCTGGTTGTTTATCATTTAAAGAACCTTTAACAGTTTGTGGGTTTAGTTCAATTGAGTGTAACAGGCAAGAAATTGAATTGGGGGAAGGTTGAATTCTCAAGACTCGGTAGAAATTAGGGCTTTTGTTAAGGGACAAGTGATTTGTATGGAGAAAACCAAAAGATGATTTCTTGGTTGAAATTAGCTGCCCATAAAGATTAACAGAAACCATGGTGTGAATAATTGAAAGATAACTGTGCCGGAAAAAGTAGAAAGAGATGACTTACAGGAATGGGAGAGTTAGCATTCCGGCAAGTAGACTGACCGCTCGGGTGGGAAGCAAATCCGAAAGGTGTGATTCCTGAGTTTTAAATTAAGGGAAATTCACGCGGCTCATGATTATCCTTAGGGCATCCTTACAAGAGAATTGCAAAATACCCCTTGGACATGTTTATTCATTGCAAATTGAACCTTGTACACATAATAATTGCGTAAAAAACCTTGTACTAGGAATTTAGTTACAATTTGAACCTTCTATCAGTTAGTCGTTGAGATTTTCAAAAACTTGCAATAAGTTTTTTTAATAAAAACTCTCTACTTGCACATTTCCATCAAAACAATCAAATATATTTCTTCTCTCACTCTTTTATAACTGAAAATCTCACCTCCTAACTTTTTGAGAAATTGTAATTTCAAAAAAGAAAATTATTTTTCCCATTTAAAATTAAAATCCCAAAATATTCAATATCTCTCTTCTCGTTTATTTATAACTATTAAATTATCTCTACTCTTTTTTTGAAATGTACTCTTTTTTATTAAATTCAATATTCGTGAAGCTGAAATTAATTTCCAAAAACAAAGGAGAAAAAAGCTCATAATGGAAACTTTCCAAACCCAAATTCATCTTAAAAATTAAGCCATATATTTCTCATCATTTTCAATTTTCTTTTAACAAAATATCACTAGTTTTTGTTTTGAACCATCAATATCATTAACAAATTGGAAAACTAAATCATTTTTATTAGGAAAAAATACAACAAAAGTATCCAACTATAGGGTTTGTTTGGATATTATACCTAAATTAGTTTTCGTTGCAAATACAGTACCTCATTTGTTTTGGATGCTCGTTTAAGGTACCTAGGGCTAACGACATCCATTTTTCAGTTAAATAGACATGTACAATGCATGTAACCCACTTTTTAAAGGGAAAAATAGGAAAATCAATCCAAAGCAAAATAACATAACTATATAAAGGTTTTAAATGTAAAATTGAAAAATATAAAATATTATATGCTTCCTTTGTCACACTCGAAAAGGCACAAAATTTCATTTTTGGTGTCCCATTTAGAAAGGCACACTCCCAAAATGGAAAGTTTTTAATACTTCTTGTAGAGATTGGGGAATTTCTCCCTCTTTTCGATTTATTTGTTTGATTCGCCACCTATATTATTATGAGGAAATATAGAAAAACCATTTTAAAAGAGAATTTGGGTTCGGGGCTTAAGTGATGGATTTGGAAGGTCAAGGAGCACCGCATCCACCCAATTCGAAGACAGATCTTGCTTAAGGGGGGTTTTCAATAATAACTCTTTTTAAAGAAACAAAGAAAAATATCCATTTAATTAGATTAAACGAAATATGGGATCGATTGCTTCGAGACCATGTCCATGATTTGAAGAGGCTCTAGGACGATCCCATATTCGATATGATTATACCACTCTAACAATCAATTAGAATATGAAGAAAAAATGAAGATTACCTTTAGGTCGGGAAGTGATTAGGACATAGTTCCGCCTTGATTCTTAGGCTTGAATCTCTATATTCGTCAATCAACATGGTTGATGGATGAATTTTGGATGTAGTTTATGAGTGATTTGCAGGAATCTTTCAAGGAGAGATACTAACAAATTGTGTGTGAGTTGTGTTATTATCAGTCTTCCGACCGTATCTTTTTCTGTCCTCTTTCGGGATCCTCTGAAATACTGAAAGTCGTCAAGTATTTATAGGGGATGATTTACTTGGTCACCAAGATTAGGAGACTCAAGTGGATTAGAATTCCTCCTAAGGAAGGTTCCGAAACTCTAAGATCAGTAGAGATCCGAATTTGATAAGATTTATCAAGAAAAGAGATTGAAATCGACACGGGAACCCTCCTGCAAAAAGGTAGTCTCGCGCGAGACACTCGCGCGGGACAAGGCTTCTCAAAAGACAAATTTGTCCTCCCCTTGTTATCTCGTATGCAGTTCAGCCCAAACTAACGCTCGTTAGTCAAAACTTAACGAAACATGACGAAATGGTGGATTTCTACTCTAAAATCAAAGGCGAGACTTAGAGTAGTATAACTCTGCCACGGTAGGTTTAGAATGGGATGTCTACAGAGCCCCTCGATGATAAGTCTTATGGAAGAAGTCATGTCTTCGATAGAAAAGACATCATTCTGAACATCGGGATGGTCGTGTCGCACGGCTGTCTACGTATCTCTATCGGAGAATCAGACCAAAACGTAGTCCGACTCCAAAACACAAAAAGGCTGCTTTAGGTATTTTGAAAATCATTTTGAAAATCGAAGATTTTTTTTTAAAAGGTAAACTCATACTGAGGAATCAAATCATGACCCAATTTTGAATATATCTGTCTGTCTGAAGATTTGCCTGTTTTGGCTCCGAACCTGTGGGGAAAAGATGTTAGAAAACAAAGGCTTACCTGTCTGGTCCTTTGTATCCTGTTGGTTTTGTGACGATTCGCCTGTAAGGGCTCCGAATCGGGCTTTTGATGAGATGACGGTCCATATGGCATGGGATCGGGCTTTTCGATGACGATTCACCTGTCAGGGCACTGAACCGGGATTTTAATGATGTATTTGCGCATATATGAGTATCCTACACGATTCGGATTGTAGGAGGGATTTATTTGGGTAGCCAAACGCAATCTTGAGCATGCTTTTCTAGTGTGCACGCCAAGTGTTCGATGAAATGCCCCAATTTCTATTTTCTTTGAATTTTTTCTATGGATGATCTCTGACATTGTTTCCTTGTCTTCCCTTATTTTGCAGCCGTATAAGCTAACAAAGAATTGTCGTGGTAGTGCGAAGTTTGCCAAGGCATTATGGGACAAAGTTAAAGCTTTGAACAGGGTTCAAGCAAGGGTGGAGCAGACGGGGCTCCACACATTTGTGGATAACGTCCACGGGATGAGGCGGACTCCTCAAGTTCTCTAAGCTATTCGGGAGAGATGGTGGTATACTACCCACACGGTTCATCTTCACTTCGGGGAAGCGACTATGACTCCGATCGATATTCTGGCTATTATCGGGTTGGAGTGTGCCGGTGACCCTCTTCCGGCGATGGGTGGTTACAAGCCGGCGGGCCCTGCTGAGTGGAGGCAGCTTATTGGCTTTGTCCCTAGCAAATTCAAGGGATTTGCTTTCGAGCTCGCGCCTCTTCGTGGCCAGATTGAGGCCTATGCTGATAGAGCCAATGCATTCACGAACCGAGTTGTAAGGGGTGCTCTCTAGTACATCCTGTCAGAGACCATCTTTGCCAACCATTCCTCCACTGCTCGCATTGCTCTTTGGGAATTTTGGAGGATCTCGACTTGGTGAGCACGTACGACTGAGGCTCAGCTGGTCTGGCTTTCTGCTACCATGCCATAGATGAGGCATGTAGGTACACCAAGGATACCATGCAGGGGTATTCTTATGCTTGGGAGGTACATTTTTTGACTTTGTCTTGTCGTTTATTTGCAAGGACGGATAGCCACAGAGGCATGGAATCATGGAAATCTCATATGTAAAATGTACATATTGAGTGGGCTAAGTAAAGCCCTATACGAGGAGTACTATTTCATGGAGATAGCCAAGGAGTTATGGAACTCATTGGAATGGGTCTACAAGATTCAAGACACCGACTCCAGAAATCAAGCACCATTATTGAAAGGTTGAATGGGCTTGATTTAGAAGCAATGGTGTGTGAAACCTTTGAAGCCACCTTAGCAAATTTTGAAGATACCATTAATAAATGGTGGATAGACACTGGAGCTACCCGCCACATATGTGCAGATAGACTTTGCTTTTCGTCATACACTCCTATCAGTGGGGAGAAGGTGTGTATGGGAAACGGTGTCACTTCCAACGTCATGGGACTTGGAAAGGTTATACTGAAGATGTCTTCAGGCAAAGAGCTAACTCTCAAGGATGTGTTGCATGTCCCAGACATTCGCAAGAACCTGGTTGCCGGATCGCTGTTGAGCATGGCTGGATTTAGACTAGTGTTTGAGTTAGAAAACTTTGTATTGACCAAGAATGATATGTTTCTTGGAAATGGGTACCTTGAAAAGGGACTGTTCAAAATGAATGTAAGAAATATTATCCGCTTTGAAGCGAAGAATGAAAAGTTTGTTTCTTATGTCTACCTGTTTGATAGTCCTAATCTATGGCATGATAGATTAGGTCACGTGAATAACAACACAATTAAGAATTTAGTGAGTCAAGAATTAATTTCTATGAATAAATTCAATTCGACTGACAAGTGTGAAATTTGCGTTGAAGCAAAAATGACTAAGTCATCATTTTCTTCGATAACAAGAAACACGACACCTCTTGAGTTAGTTCACACAGATATTTGTGATCTAAAGTTAGTGCAAACTCGAGGTGGGAAAAAGTATTTCATTACTTTTATAGACGATTGCACTAAATATTGCTATGTATATCTCTTGAGAAGTAAGGATGAAGCCTTAGGGGCTTTCCAAACTTATAAGAATGAATTTGAAAATCAACTTAATATAAAAATTAAGAAGATTAGAAGTGATAGAGGAGGAGAATATGTTGCTCCATTTGAAAGTTTATGCTAGGAATCTGGCATAATTCATCAAACGAAAGCACCATAAACACCTCAATCTAACAGAGTTGCTGAACGCAAGAATCGCACTCTAATGGAAATGATGAATGCATTTTTAATCAGTTCAGACTTACCCGACAACATGTGGGGGGAAGCAATACCGACTTCAAACTACATTCTTAATAAGATACCCAAGAAAGGAATTAATGAAACACCTTACGAATTATGGCATAATTGTAAGCCGTGTTATAAATACCTTAAAGTGTGGGGGTGTCTGGCTAAGGTTGAAGTACCTAAGCCAAAGCAAGTCAAAATCGGTCCAAAGACAATTGACTAGACATGTCCAAACGGTTCCGGTTCCCGGTTCCGAAACCGTCGATTCCCGGTTCCCAAATAGCCGGAACCGTATTCGAACCATATTAATCCGGTTCCCGGTTCTATCCGCCGGTTACGGTTCCGGTTCCGGTTCCAACGGTTCCATCACCATCTAACTTTTTTTTTTTTAAATCCAAACTTCTTAAGACAGTAAAGACTCTAAATATTACAACATTTATCTAAATTCTAGTCTAATTTAAATAAATTAACACTACACTACAAGTACAAATACTAAATAAATGCTAAATATTACATTTAACTTACCTTGATCAATCGCTGGTTCCCGGTTCCGGAACCGCCGGTTCCCGGTTCCGCCGGTTCCTCGGTTCCCAATATGGTGGATTCGTATTCGAACCGTTTTAATCCGGTTTCCGATTACGTTCGGTTCCCGGTTCCGGCGGTTCCGGCGGTTCCGGTTCTCGTCGGTTCCCGGTTCCGGTTCTACCCGTCGGTTCCGTCGGTTCCCAATTCTATTTGGACATGTCTACAATTGACTGCATCTTTATTGGATATTCTAGCAATAGTAGTGCCTATAGGTTTATAGTGCACAAGTCATACATTCCGGATATGAATGAAGGAATGACAGTAGAATCAAGGAATGCTGTTGTAAGTACCCAAATTTGGCTCATGCCTTCCAATTAAAGTTTCCTGGCAATTCCCCAAACTTTCATAAAGTTTAGGGGCAATTCGGAAACTTTTCAATACTTTCCGAGCAAGAAAGGACCTATTAGGAATTAGAATTCTGGATAGGACCTCGCTGGAAAGAAGCTTCTAATCTGCCACCTTGCATGTTTCCAGAAACATGCTAACGCGACAGAAGAAGACGCCGGACGACTTAATTTGCCGCAGGATCGTGCCGGGCGGCTTCATTAGAAGCACACCAGAAGCCTATAAATAGAGGCCTCCTCTATTCATTTTAAAAAGAGAATTTGGAGCACTGTTACTCTGAAGAAATACAAACTCGGCTTACAGTCCCAAAAAACACACAAATATATCCTCTCTCATACACTAATCCTACCTTAATCTATTCCTAAATAGATATTGCCTAGGAAAACTCCCTTGGAAGATAGAGAAAAACCAATATTGGTAATCTCTCCTTCCCTTACCTTTGATACATTCCTATATACTCTTATTTCCATTGTTACATCATGTTTATTTTCATTTATTGTCATAAAGTTTTAATCTTTATCAATGTAATTCCATACTTCCCACTCCCCTGCACAAAGGACTCAATGGAGATCCTCTCCCTAGGATGAACAAGATTCCACAAGTGGCTTGTTCGAGGGATGATCTACCATATGATGATGTGATTTCCCTTAACATTTATGTATAAAATGCAATCTTTCTCTATTATATGTCATCCCCTTCCCATTGATCTAGTTTTTCCAAGGATTGTCCACCTTATGAGGTATTAAGGACATAGGAAGATCCATGAAGATCATCCTTTTTATATTATGTCCTTAGATTAATGATACTCCTTGTATTATTCATATTAAAAGTGCAATCTTTACATTAATACTATTTCCCCCATGTCCCTAAAGTTAGAATCTTTCTCCAAGGATTGTCTAAAAGACCTCCTAAGGCATAAAAGACATAGGATGAGTATAAAGATCCAATCTTTACATCTCATTCCCCTAGTCCCGTGGTTCTTGATGCATTCCATAGTGTGGATTAGTGTAAAGACTCCATCTTTACATCAGTCTTTACACCAATCCCATTATAAAAATACCACAATCTTTGTCCCTTTAGAAATCAATGAGTTTTAGTCCCAAAATCTCCGATAATCACTTGATACAAACACAAAATGTCCCTACGAATCGTCATTGTCTCAAGATGTAGGATTGATGGACAAAGATTCATTCTTTTCTAAAAAGTGTCATTCTTGGACTTAAAGACAACTCTTTTCGATCACATTTGACTAAAAATCCCCAAGGAAAGTTAGGTTAAGACATACCAAGGCCCCCTACGCCTATATTGGTTGATTAATCTAATGGGAGGGTAGTTAAGTCCCATAATGATGATCATAAGTTCAAAGTGAGCGCGGGATCAAAATCCCGAAGACACCAAAGTCCAAGGTATCCCGAACTAAAACCTTCTAAAATGGTTCTTACGTTCGGATAATAAACTTGGCACATCTTTTCTCTTTTCTCAAACACACACAAGCACACAAATAAGAACAAATTTTGGACCTAGGAAGACTTGCCTTTGCAAGGCTCCTTGGGTGAACGCCAAACGTTCTTCCCAAGGAGTAACTTAACCTCTGAACCCTTTTCCTTTTTTTTCAAAGTTTTGAGGATAAATCAAAATGGCGTGGCGACTCCGTTTTTCATAAATCTGGTGTCTTCAAACTGAGGTGAACTTGACCCTTTTCCGTAATAAAAAAATGGGAAAAATGGGGCACGCATTCACAGTTTGGCGACTCCGCTGGGGAATAAGTAAAGGTTTTCCAAACTTCTCTCATAAGAAGTGTTGGAAACATTTACGAGGGTTAGCCTTTCGTCTCGGGTCCGATCTTTGTGCTCGTGCAATTTTTCTTTTTTTCATGCATCCTTTGTGTTATTTTTGGCTTGTGCATACTCTGAATAATGAACAGGTACGGCTCTGAAGCTGGAAGTTGCCAAAAATCCCTAAAAAAAAACAGTCAGGGATAGCAGCAAATTGGAACATGGAAAACTGTTGGTTTCAGCCGGGCGGTCTGATCTTCCCTGATCTGCGCAGTGCGGCTTCATCAGCAGTTCCACCAGGACAGTTTTATCTGAGGTTAATCTGGAAACCATGGAAATTTGGGACTATTCAGTCCTGAATCTGGCCTGGTTCCAGAAAATTTATGTGCTTACGTGATGCATTTTCCCCCCGTCCCAAAACATTCTTTTTAAAACACATGATGAAAAATCTCTATTTTAACTCAAAAAAGAATTTTTAGGAGACCGCACACTACGCGCACTATATATATCCTGTACACTTTTGCACGCACGTCCTTAACCCGGGATGGTTGTTCAGTTGCAGTCACGGACAGTGTTACGACGCTCCCGGGCGCGCACGGAATCATCCCAAACTCCCCATGGCAGCCTGTGTCGACCACTGCACTAGTCTGGGTCACACTTTTAAAACCGTGACTTTTTTGGTTAGTTTTTGGTCTAGACCGTGTCATACAGCTTCGTCGCATACCCCCGTAAACGTCAAACCCGAGCCCATGCCAGAGTCAAGATTCCTCGCGCAAGCGAAGCCACGCCAAAATTTCGTTAGGCAAAATTGGCAAAATCTTGACCTCGGCATTGACCTTGACTTTGACTTGCACGGAGTATGTAAAAGTCAAACCCGAGCCCATGCTAGAGTCAAGATTCCTCGCGCAAGTGAAGCCATGCCAAAATTTTGTTAGGCAAAATTGGCAAAATCTTGACCCCGGCATTGACTTTGACTTTGACTTGCACAAAGTATGCAACAACGCTCAATGTGACACTGTGTCATTTGACTTTTAATGTTTGACCTATGCCTATTATTTTCCTTGTCCAACGCTGAAGTCAACATCTCTCGCACAAGCGAAGCTCTGCCGAAATTTCGTTAAGGCTAAAGACTTGACTTTCACGGCATTGACATTGACTATAATCCGCATCGCTCGTGGGTTAAAATTCCTATGATCCGCTAGACCCTAGGACCGTTCTTCTCTCTCGGTCGGTGGGATCCGCTTGCCCTATAGGACCCTCGCCCGGGGCTGTCCACCCTGGGATGTCGAAATGCAGGTGCAAAACGAGGGGCTTATAGACGTAGTGATGGAGCCCACTGATCTAGGATCTAGAGTAGTTAAGAAAAAGAAGGGCAACATTTTCCAACCAAATAGAAATAATTAAAAGACATTGTTTTAAGTAAACTTGAAGATTCTTAATTGCATATTACTTGAGCCTTCAGCCTAAACACCTACCCCGAGTCTAAACCTTGCATATCCCTTTCCCGCAGCGAGAAAGAAGTGGGTGAGAATACCGGGTCAGCGGCTTTTCAGTGCAGAAATTTCGGGTTCAGACAGTTCGTCAGAATCGTTAGTCTCGTCTACTCAGTGGTTTAGAATGGCAGATCTGACAGAAAACAGTGGTGGTATGGGTAATCCGATGACTAGAGAGGAAGAGTTAACCCTAGTCTTGGAAAATAGCCGTAAGGCTCATGAAGAGCAGCAAGCCATGCTCATCGAGGCTCTCCGCCGTCACGGGGTTCAGATAGTAGTTGAAGCAAATGGTTCTTTGGTCATGGTGGAAGATGAAACTCCAGAAACAGTGATTTCAACCCCTCTATCCTACAAACAATGCCCTCCTCCATCTACATATGATCCCTTACCAAGGACTACTCCCTTTCAGTCCTTCCCAGCACCTTAAGCCATCAGGGCTCCATCGCCCTCAGCTCCTCAGATAAGACCCAACTTATTTCACTATCAACAGCGAACGAATGCTACAGCCACCTCAGTCTCTCAGTCTCAGCAGTATCCCATAGGATTCATCCCTCCTCCTCAGCACGGACCATCCCAGCTGATTTCAAAACCCCCGAACCATTCTAATGACCCCTTTGCCATCTTTCCCAAGCATCGACCCACAAATGACCCCAGTAAGGCTTTTGACCAGTTTGACCTTTCCAACTTTGTCAATGCCTGCGAATTTGCTTCTCTCCCGGACAGCGATAGTGAAGAGTTCGTCGAAAATGAGAACAGGAATGGGCTGATTTACAGTGACGATGACAGCTCAGTAGAGGGCATGAATATAGAGCCAATGGAAATGAAACCCGAAGAAACAGATGGGGTAGAAAGCCACAGGCTTGATAATGGGAATATGATTACTTCGAAATGCGATTGCCACTTTTGCAGGAGCTTAGAGGAGAAAATGAACGAAAGTTCAGATGAGGCAGAGTATGAGTTCAGCATTTTAGAATTCAATACTCCTTACAGAGACCTGGTTGGTGAATGGAGAGACTTGATTGAAGCTTTAGCTGAGCAAGGGAATCGGGCTCCTCCCATTGATCCAGAATATGTAAATGTCATTGAGACTGTGCCTCCGTCAGGAAGGGTGGATGCTATTGTAGTATTAAGGGTCACCCCTGAGTCACTATCCAAGGAAGAATGTATGGAAGCCCTAGAAAGGGTCTTGAAGTTTGAAGCGACCCCTGTCCCATTCCTATCTTATGACAACAACAACATTTTCCTGGTGATCCCCACGCCAGAAGAAAAGCCCAGAACGCCCCTTATATGGCGTCAAGTATCCCGACCATCCTTTGCCACAATTGGCTACCATGGTAAAGACGATGGTCTCGAAGGAAGTTACTGTAGTGAGCTTGAGGAAGACACGGTTGAGATGCCAGAAGGAATAGTAGAAGAATGGCTCGCTCGAAAGCCAATTAGCCCAGAAAACCCTCCCAAAGACAATGACCTGGAACCTGTCAAAAAGTTCGATCCCGAAGAAACCCTTATTGATGATGGAATATCCTACTTCAGAAAGTGTTTGGCTAATGTCAAAGAAGCCGTCAAAAGGTTGACTCCGAGAGAAAGGAGGGATATGCTTGATAGTGATGAGGAGTGTGACCCTACGTTGCTGAAGAAGTTGCTAGGACAAGATGATAAAGCCACTGGCAAGCCTCCAAGCCCCGGGAACGATAACTTCTGTTGTATGTTGACTCTAAAAGGCCTAACTGAAACTGTCAAAGCCTTGAGTGAGTAAGAAGAAACTGAGATCAGCAAGTTACTAAATCAATGGGGAACTCAGAATTCGGAAAGATCCAGAAAGCCAATAACCTGGGATCAGATTCGTGAAGCTGCTTATACCTCCAGTGATGTTGTGAACCAAATCAACCATCAGAGTTGGTCGTATGCCAACAAAAGCCCACATCTAACCCTGAAAGAGCTGAAAGAATCTTCCAATAGAGCCAATGACTCGAGAAAGTCAAATATCTATGTAATGACTCATTCTGGGCAGATGAATGTGGAACTACCCAAGGTTGACGAAAGAAATATCAGCTCCGAACCAAGGGCATACAAGAGGCCTTATAATCCGGAAGCATAAAAGTTAGACTCTGAGAAGGAAGACCCGGTGCTGACTCAGCTGAAGTGTACCCAAGCCAATATCTCCCTTTGGTCTCTGTTAACCTCTTCCTATCCCCACAAACTAAAGTTAGAAGAAAGTTTGGCCAAAATCATGGTACCCATAGATGTCACCCCAGATGAGGTCGTTCAAATGATCGGGAACATTCACTATGTGTAAGTACCCAAATCTGGCTTATACCTTCCGGTTAAGTTTCCTGGCAATTCCCCGAACTTTCATAAAGTTCAGGGGCGATTCGGGAACTTTTCCAAACTTTCCAAGGGAGGAAGGACCTGCTAGGAATTAAAATTCCAGGCAGGATCTCACTGGAAGGAAGCTTCCAGCTGCCACCTTGCATGAATCTAGAAATATGCTGACTCAACAATGGATAACGCCGGGCAGCTTCTTTTGCCAAGGATTAACGCCTGGCGGCTTCTTTAGGAAACACACTGCAGCCTATAAATAGAGGCCTCCTCTACCCATTTTAGAGAGAGAAAAAGCATTGTTACTCTGCCAAACTGAAAACTCGAATTTCCAGAGAACAAAACCTCCCAAAAACCACCTTCCTCCTCCATAAAATCCTTCCAAAACCATTCCTATATAGGAAAATCCCCAAGGGAGATAGAGGGAACCACCATTGGTAATCTCTCCTTCCTTTTCCCTTGAAATACTCTTATTATATTGCTCTATTCATTACTTGTCATTTATATTGCCTTTATTTGTCATTTACTTTGACTATTTGCTATAAAGTTCATATCTTTACCATGTAAATATCATATTCCCCCTTTTCCCTACACAAATGATTCATGGGGAATCCTCTCCCAAGGATGAACAAGGGTCCACATGTGGCTTGTTCTAGGGAAGATTCACCACATGATGATGAGAAATTCCCTTATTTTATTACATAAAAATGCAATCTTTACTCTCATTATGTCATTCCCCTTTCCTTGGCCTAGCTTCCAAGGATTGTCCACCTTATAAGGTTTTAAAGGACATAGGAAATTCATAAAGGTCATCCCTTTACATTATGTCTTTAGCTTTAATAATGTTCATTACGTTATTTACCTTAAAAATGCAATCTTTACTTTCAAAGTCATTTCCCCCATGTCCCTTTTGGTTGGATCACTCTCCAAGGATTGTCTAGTATCCTTTTAAGGCACGAAAGACATAAGATGAGTATAAAGATCCAATCTTCATACCCCTTCCCCTAGTCCCCTTGGTTCTTGGAGCATCCCGTGGTGTGGATCGGTGTAAAGACCTCATCTTTACATCGTTTCCGCCACTAAAATGCCATAGTCGTAGTCCCTTTAGAAGCGGATGAATCTTAGTCCTGACATCTCCGATCATCACTTGAGACGAGTATAAATGTCCCTACGAAGCTCAATTGTCTCAAGATGTAGGATTGATGGGCAAAGATCCTACCTTTTCTAAAGAGTCTCATTCTTGGACTATAAAAGGCGTCCCTCTCTCGATCACATATGACCAAGTTCCCAAAGAACGTTGGTTTAAGACACACCAAGGCTTTTACGCCTACTATGGTTGATTAATCCAACGGGAGGGTAAAAAGGTCACATAATAATGATCACAAGTCCAAAATGAGCACGGGATCAAAGTCCCGAAAATATCAAATCCAAGGAATCCCGAGCTATAACCTCCTTATGTGGTTTATATGTCCGGTAGACAACTTGGCACATTCCTCCTTTTTCAAAACACACACACACACATGAAAACAAGCACAAACTTCGGATCTAGGAATACTTGCTTTTGCAAGGCTCCTTGGGTGAACGCGATCCGTTCTTCCCAAGGATTAACTTAACCTCCGGACCCTTATCCTTTTTTTCAAAGCTTTGAGGAAATCAAAATGGCGTGGCGACTTCGTTTTTTCAATAAAACCGGTGTCTTCAAACTGAGGTGAAACGGCGACCCTAAAAAACGGTTCAACCGTCGAAGGGCACACATTCACAGTTTGGTGACTCCGCTGGGGACATGTAAATGTTTCCAAACTTCTTTTCTCATAAGAAGCGTTGGAAACATTTACGAGGGTTAGCCTTCCGTCCCGGATTCGATTTTTGTGTTTGTGTTTTTTTTTCCTTTTTTTCATGCATCTTTGTATTCTTTTTTGGTTTGTGCATACTCTGAATAATGAACAGGGGGCCATTCTGAAGCTGAAAGTTGCCAAAAATGCTTTGAGAAACAGTCTAGAAATGAAGCAAATTGGAACCTGGAAAACTGCTGGATCTAGCAGGACGGCTTGATCTGCCTGGATCATAGCCGGGCAGCTTCATTCGCAGTTCCACCAGGACACTTTTCTGAGGTTAATCTGGAAGCCATGGCAGCTTGGGGCTATTCAGTCCTAAGTCTGGCCAGGTTCCAGAAAATTTACGTGCTTATGTGTTGCATTTTCCCCGTCCCGAAAAAACATTCTTTTAAAACACATGATGAAAATCTCTATTTTAACTCAAAAAAAGAATTTTTTAGGAGACCGCACACTACGCGCACTATATATCCTGTACAATTTTGCACGCACGTCCTTCAACCCGGGATGGTTGTTCAGTTGCAGTCACGGACAGTGTTACGATGCTCCCGGGCGCGCACGGAATCATCCCAAACTCCCCATGGCAGCCAGTGTCGACCAATGCACTAGTCCGTGTCCCACTTTTAAACTGTGACTTTTTGGTTGGTTTTTGGTCTAGACCGTGTCATACAACCTCGTTGTATACCCCCGTAAATTTAAACTCGAGTCTATGCCAAAAGTGAAGATCCCTCGCGCAAGCGAAGCCATGCCAAAATTTCGTTAGGCAAAATTGGCAAAATCTTGACCTCGACATTGACTTTGACTTTGACCCGCACGGGGTACGTAAAAGTCAAACCCGAGCCCGTGCCAAAAATCAAGATTCCTCACGCAAGCGAAGCCATGCCAAAATTTCGTTAGGCAAAAATTGGCAAAATCTTGACCCCGACATTGACTTTGACTTTGACTTGCACAAAGTATGCAACAATGCTCAATGTGACGCCGTGTCATTCGACTTTTAACGTTCGACCCATGCCTATTATTTTCCTTGGACAATGCCGAAGTCAAACGTCTATTGCGTAAGCGAAACTCTGCCAAAATTTTGTTGAGGCTAAAAGACTTGACTTTCACGGCATTGACATTGACTATAATCCGCATCGCTTGCACGTTAAAAATTCCTATGATCCACTAGACCCTAGGACCATTCTTCTCTCTCGGTCGGTGGGATCCGCGTGCCCTATAGGACCCTCGCCCAGGGCTGTCCACCCTGGGATGTCGAAATACAGGTGGAAAATTAGGGGCTTATAGACGTAGTGACGGAACCCACTGATCCAGGATCTAGAGTATTTGCGAAAAAGAAGGGCAACCTTTTCTAACTAAATAGAAATAATTAAAAGACACTGTTTTAAGTAAACTTGAACAATTAATGGAATCACAATTGCATGATCCCATTTCTGGAATATCTAATTGTGACCTTTCACAGTCCGATCTCCAATTTTTAATCTTGACCTTTCACGGTCAAATATCCAATCGAGACCCTCACGGTTCGATCTCCGATCTTCGATCTCTGCCTTTTAAGGTCAAATATTTAATCCTGACCTTTCACGGTCAAATCTCCAATCGAGACTCTCACGGTCCGATTTTCGATCTTCGATCTCGACCTTTCACGATCAAATCTCTAATCGCGACCTTCACGGTCCGATCTCCGATCTTCGATCTAGACCTTTCCGATCTTCGATCTAGACATTTAATGAAATGGTTTTATTTTATATGATCACGTGCATTGCTCAACAAATAATCTCTCGAAATAATTAACGTTCTGATTAATCAGTGTGAGAAAGTCAACTAATGCCTTCCCCATACACTTTCCTTACCTCACAAAAGGCCTCCATCAAGCCATACACTTTCCTTACCTCACAAAAGTCTCCATCAAGCAATACACTTCCCAAATCATGTCCCCACCATCACCTTGACCAAGTCAATGACGGCGACAACATCAAGGAACAACAGAAGGTCACTCAGCATTGAAAGATTGACCCCATATCGACAACAACCTAGGAGCTTGACTTCGCCCTGTGCATAAAGACTTCGCCCTCATGTGCATAAAGAAATTTCAAGCAGGGGTTTGTCTTGGCTCTCATGTGCTTCAAAAAAAAAACCCCAAGTAGGAGCTTCAAAAAAAATGAGTCCAAGGACCCATCACCGCCAATCAGAAGCTTGACAGATGGGGCAAAATCAAAGCTCGAAGAATGAAAGTTGTCAATAACAATGGAATGGTCAAAGCAAAGGCAGAAACATTTCATAAACCCTTAGGCATGTGCAAATTCTTTCTCCCCCAATGAAAGACAAAAATCAGGAAGCAATTGAAGCAGCCGTCCAAAACGACTGGTCAAGGAATCATCTCAAGGCATGTGCCTCATCATCCAACCTTCTCATCCTAGCCTTTCCACTAAAGGAACCACAAATCCCATTTCCCAAAGCTAAACACAGTTCAGCTGAACTACGGCGACCTGAGCTCCTTACAGTGAGGGGAACGTAGGCAACGAGAAATGGTCCGATCATAAACACATTCAAATTCCAGAAAATTCGGTCTCATCAATGGCCTCTCCTATAAACACATTCAAATCCCAGAAAACCCGGTCTCATCAACGACCTCCCTATACACAAACTTTTCTTTCACACCCGACCAACTTTGATCCGCGACATTGGTTGACTTTCTCCTCATGATTAATAAAAATGTTTATTCATATCGAGATTAGTGGTTGAATAACCCGAACATTAATAAAGGGTTTTAAGCAATCTTGTGATCATTATAAATAAGACAAGTTTTCAGATGTCTTGACAAGTCTTCTTTTTCTACATCTTAGGAAAGATAGTGCTAAACACTGATTTTCTATCAGCAGGGGCTTCCATAGACTTTTACCAACCTTTCTACGCTTATACTCTCTCAAAAGAGTCAAACCCAAAGCAAGTTCTTGTGCCTACGTCGAATAAGGCCATCAAAATAACACAAAATGGGGATCTATTCCCACCTTTCAAAAAATATGCCCCTGCATGTATAAATTTCTAAAATTCTTTTCTTTCACATCTTCTTGCGGTTGACTGATTGACTAAAGAAAATAAGAAAGTAAGATTGAAAGGATAGGTTTTCCCTCTTCTGCTACAATTCGCATTAGGGCTGCCTTGAAACTCTTCAAGGTTGGGGCTTTGCCAAGCCATTTCTTTAGACTGGGGCTTCTTTAGTCATTTTTGGGTCCGCATTGGGTTCCTCACTATGTCACATGATGGATTCAGTCTTGGTCAGATCAACCTCAAGATCACTTTTGCTATACCAATCAGATTGGGACTTTTGCTAGGTCATAAGATTGGGGCTTCACCAAGTCACTTCTCCAAAATCTAGACTTCGCCTACTCAGGTCATCAAATCGGGGCTTTGCCAAGCAAAGGGAAGTTTTGTTTGTTGAAAGTCTTCCATGAGCAAATTCTTTGGTGTCAGGATCATGGCTTAATCATTGGAAGTCGAGTCTACAAGACCCCTTTTGCACCAACCAGAATGAGAATCCTTTCGGAATCCATTACGGGTTTCACACTTCGTAACGTAATGCTTCAACGAATTGGGGGTGCATTAAATGCCTTTTAGGATCAGTCATGGTCGACCAACCAGTTTGGTTTTATAATCAATTCATTCAGGCCTTCCCCATGACACTTTGTCAAGTTGGGGGCTTCACAAGTCATTTTGGAAAAAGTTTCGCTCATAGGTTCCGTAAGGTTGTCTCTCTCTCTCTATCTTTGGATGACCAGTCAGTTTGGTGCTTCATCGTTATCTTGGATCAAACCATAAATCGAACCTTTACCAAGTCATCTCTTCAAAACGGGACTTTGCCAAGGAAAGGATCTTTTCTCACTTTAATAGAACCTGGGGCTTTGCCGAATTTTTCCCTCAGACCGGGGCTTCGATAAGTCACATCCATCCTCGGAAGAGAAGCTTGTCACTTTGACAATTGCTTTAGTCTTTGGTTCTAAAAGCCTGTCAGCATCAGCTTCAAGTGCCGGAGTTTGAGAAAGGAATTTTAATCGAGACCCAAGGTTTAAACCCGATCTCAGTCCAAGAGGGAATTCTAGTCCCCATGATGCCTTTTGGCAGCATTAACAACATCTCAGCAACAACAGCCGTTCAGTCCTCACCCAAGGGATACCACCCCACCTTCTCAAAACCTGCATAAAAATCATTCCCAAACACATTTCACTCATTTCATATACATCCTGGCCCAATTTCCGCCACATTTCCACACAAAAAAAATCGCCCCGAGGCTCGAGTAACGTGCCAAGTAGTAATGATAACATTGTCTCAAAAAATTCTCCGTTATCTCCAAATGGAATAACGTTTTCTCCCAAAATCCTCCGTTATTTCCAAATGGAATAACGTCGTCTCTCAAAATCTTCCGTTATTTCCAAATGGAATAACGTTTTCTCCAAAATCTTCCGTTATCTCCAAATGGAATAATGTCTCCTCCGGGAAATCTTCCGTTATCGCCATATGGGATAACGTCTCCTCCGGGAAACCCTCCGTTATTGCCAAATGGGATAATATCTCCTCCGGAAAATCTTTCTTTATCGCCAAATGGGATAACGTCTCCTTCGGGAAACCCTCCGTTATCTCCAAATGGAATAACGTCGTCTCTCAAAATCTTCCGTTATTCCCAAATGGAATGACATTTCCTCCGAGAAATTCTCCGTTATCGCTAAATGGGATAACGTCTCCTCCGGGAAATCCTCCGTTATCGCCAAATGGAATAACGTTTTCTCCCAAAATCCTCTGTTATTTCCAAATGGAATAACTTTTTCTCCAAAATTTTCCGTTATCGCCATCGCCAAATGCGATAACGTCTCCTCCGGGAAATCTCCGTTATCACTAAATGGGATAACGTCTCTTACCAGAAATCTCCGTTATCACCAAATGGGATAACGTTTCCTTCGGGAAATCCTTTTGTTATCACCAAATGGGATAACGTCAGGTGACATCCTCCGAATTGTCAAAATCCAGCTTTAGCTACCTCTATCTCCGCGATTGTGATGTAAGCTATAGCTTCTTAAGGTCAGAGACACCAAGTTTTCAATTGGTCGGAGACGCCAAGTTCTCAATTGGTCAGAGATGCCAAGTTCTCAATTGGTCGGAGATGCCAAGTTCTCAATTGGTCGGAGACGCCAAGTTCTCAATTGGTCGGAGACGCCAAGTTCTCAATTGGTCAGAGACGCCAAGTTCTCAATTGGTCAGAGATGCCAAGTTCTCAAATGCAAATTGGTCAGAGATGCCAAGTTCTCAAATGCAAATTGGTCAGGGATGCCAAGTTCTCAAATGCAAATAGGTTAGGGACGCCAAGTTCTCAAATGCAAGTAGGTCAGGGACGCAAAGTTCTCAAATGTAAAACTGTCAGGGACACCAAGTTCTCAAATGCAAATAGGTCAGGGACGCCAAGTTCTCAAAGGCAAGTAGGTCAGGGACGCCAAGTTCTCAAATGCCAATCGGTCAGAGGTACCACACAGCCCCCACGACTTGCTCTCCTGCAGGTAAGCACAGCAAAGGTATGTTAGTCCCTCAACATATCTCATAAATATGCATACATTCACAAATGTTGCATGATTACCCATAGCTTTAGCTACCTATATCTCCGTGATAGCGACGTAAGCTTTAGTTCCTTAAGGTGACAGCCTCCGAATTGTCAAAAGGCCCAGGATCCTTGCCATGTTCCTAACTGACTAGTGGATCCCCAAACTACGATCACAGCTTGATTCCTCTGAGATACGTAGGTAGCCTTTCAAAAGGTCCAGCCATCCGACCACATTGGTCACTCCCTTCCTTCATCACTCCTCAGCGGTGAGGTAGCCTTTCATAAAGGTCTAACCATCTGACCGCAGTGGTCATCCCTTTCCTTCATCACTCCTCAGTGGTGAGGTAGCCTTTCATAAAGGTCTAGCCATCCGACCGCAGTGGTCACCTCTTTCATTCATCACTCCTCTGTGGCGCATGAGCCTTTCAAAAAGGTCCAGCTATCTGACCACAATGGTCACTCCCTTCGTTTGGCATATCCCCAGCAGGATCAGCCCTCCGACCTCCTAGGTCACTTCCTTTCCATCTTCCTAGCAAGGGACCAGTTTCTCTTCGCCATTCCCCAGTGGATTTTTGAACTACGATCATGACTTGATTCCTACGGGATACATAGGTAGCCTACTTTAGGTTAAGCCCATTTGTCACATATGACACCCTTTCCCCAGTGGATTCTGAACTACGATCACGGTTTGATTCCTCCAGGATACGTAGGTAGCCTACTTTAGATTCAGCCAATCTGTCACATATGACACCCTTTCCCCAGTGGATTCCGAAGTACGATCATGGCTTGATTCCTTCGGGATACGTAGGTAGCCTTCCAAAGGTTCAACCACTCGACCTCCTTGGTCACCCAATCCATCTCGGCAGTTCGCCAGATTGGATTCTTCTATCGATAACCCCACTTGCCTTGTAAGTGCCATTGTCGAGAGGCTTCTGTAAGTATCCAAATCTGGCTCATGCCTTCCAGTTAAGTTTCTTGGCAATTCCCCGAACTTTCATAAAGTTTAGGGGCGATTCGGGAACTTTTCCAAACTTTCCAAGGGAGGAAGGACATGCTAGGAATTAAAATTCCAGGTAGGATCTCGCTGGAAGGAAGCTTCCAGCTGCCACCTTGCATGAATCAAGAAACATGCTGACTCGACAGTGGATAACGTCGGGCGGCTTCTTTTGCCAAGGATTAACATCGGGCGGCTTTTTTAGGAAGCACACTGCAGCCTATAAATAGAGGCCTCCTCTACCCATTTTAGAGAGAGAAAAAGCATTGTTACTCTGCCAAACTGAAAAACTTGAATTTCCAGAGAAAAAACCTCCCAAAAACCACCTCCCTCCTTGAAATTACTAGGGGATCACGCGCGGGGGCCACGCGGCAAAGCGGTTGTCTTTCGCGGATGTTTGAGACCTCGCTTTCGGGAAGGAGAGGAGTCACCACGCGGTTTCATATTTTGAGCCCAAACGTTGAAAAATGGCTTTGAAAAAGGCACTATAACAAATATGCCTTTTCACGGCACTTTAAAAATGTCGAAAATGTTAAAAAAAGTGCCAGAAAGGGTATTTGGCTAAGGGTTTCGGGCTGGTGCAATGTGAAGTTACCGATTAATGTTTACTTAAAACATATTTTCTCAGAGTCCTAATCGGTTGGAAAAGATCGTGTCTTCTTTTTCGCAACTAACCTAAGGCTCTAATCAGTGGATCTCGTCACTACGTTTATAATCCCCTCGTTTTTCACCAGTAAATCGTCTTCCCGGGACGGACAATCCCGAGCGAGGGTCCTATAAGGCAAGCGAGTTCCACCGACAAAGGAAAAAGTGAACTTAAGGCTAACTGGTCACGCAAACTTCCAACGTATGTGACACGCGGGCCATGGTCGAAGTCAACGTCCTTAAGTTAAGGCAGGGATCGTGCCAAAATTTCGGCATGACCTCTCCTAACTCGCTTGCGCGAGGGGCCTTAGCTTTCGGCATTGGCCAAGTTGTGGCTGGCACGGTGCATACGTTGAGGGTTTGGTGACACGGTGTCACATTGAACCTTCGGGTATGTTTTTCGGCAGAGCTCCGCGTCAAAGTCAAGGTTGAAAAGCTCAAGACTTCGGGTCGGGAATGACCTTTGGTCTCAATCTTTCAAGCTTGAATTATGAGGGAACCCGGCGTAAAAACATACACTTGGGCTTTATGACACATACTAAGCCAAAAACCAACCGGGGTCTTGGACGAAGTGTGACACAAAGAGTGCATGGCTTACACGGGCTAGGATGGGCTATTTAGGACGACCCTGTGCATGCTCAAAAGGTGTCTGCCAGACCAACCGAGCTGCAACTGAACGGTCATCCCGGGTTACGGGTTATAGTGTGCAGTGTACCGAGGCAGCAAGTGCACGTAGAGTGCTGTGTACCGAGGCAGCAGTGCAAGTAGTGTGCGGTCACTAAATTCTTTTTCTGAGTAAAACAAAGATTTACAGAATGTGTTTTAAAGAATTTATACGCAATTCAAAATGTAACATGAAAATCAAGTATGAACGAGAATGCACGAACATGTTATGATTTTAGATAAAAATGCAACACATTTTTTAAAAACCGTTTGCTGTTTTTTTTTTAACACCACACGCACACAAAAAAACGAGGAAGGGTAAACGAAAGTTTGACCCACGGAAGGCTTTTTGAAAATGACGGCAGTTTTGAAAAAGTATCCAAGTCCCCAGTGGAGTCGCCAACTGAAATTACCCAGGGATCGCGCGTGGGGGCCGCGCGGCGAAGCGGTTGTCTTTCGCGGATGTTTGGGACCTCGCTTTCAGGAAGGAGAGGAGTCGCCACACGGTTTTGTATTTTGAGCCCAAACGTTGAAAAATGGCTTTGAAAAAGGGTGTCGTTTTTATTGGTAGCAAAAACTTGGAAAAGGCTTTGAAAAGGGATGTTTTGATTGGTAGCCAAAACTTGGAAAAGGCTTTGAAAAGGGGACATTTTGATTGGTAGCCAAAACTTGGAAAAGGCTTTTTAGTACCAGAGATTGTTAGATTCGGAGGTCACGTTACGTTTCGGGAAGAGTATTTTGAGATCACCCGAAATGCCTCGTATGACGAGTCTTTCTACCTTTCTCAAAATTGTGCGTGTGCGTGTGTGTGTTTGCATTTTGAAAATAGGGGCTTGAATGACAAGGTTAATCTTGGTTTGAATGTTAAACGTTGATTTTATGATTCTTTTGAAAAAAGCGAGCGTTTGAATGACAAACGTCGATTTTGGAGTTTTTTAGGAAAAGAGGTGCGAGTGACGAGTTTTGAATCTTTAACTTAAGTGTCAAATGTTGACTTTTAAGAAAAGAGCGTTTGAATGTCAAACGTCGGGTTTTGAGTTTAAAGATGATCGTTTGGATGCTAAACGTCATCTTGCGCGTTTTGAAAGAGAGTTCGAATGTCGAACTCCGGTTTTGAACCGGGCATTACAATGTTAGCGATTTTATGGGAAAAAAGCATTAAATGATATGCGATCAACGGATCGTTTTGCGAATCGGACTTTGATAAGTAAATACTATCACGAGCCAAACGGCTCGGACTTGTAAATGACAGTATTTAAAGTGCGATATCGACGGAATCAAACGACCCAGATTTTAAAGGTACGATCAACGAACCAAACGGCTCGAAATTGTAAAGTTGCGTAAAGTAAATGACAATCAACGGATCACACGATCCGGAATTTGTAAATGACTATCACGAACCGAACGGTTCGGACTATACATTTGCATAAAGTAAATGACATTCAACGGATCAAACGATCCGGATCGTTAAAGGACATAAAAGTAAAGAAACGGGGCCGAAACGCCGTTTTAACCTGAGATTACTTCTCTTACGGGAGATAAGAGGATCTTGGACTAAAATGTATCGGACCCCATCGACGGTGACGTCTACATTTAAATGACTTTCGATCAAAATGGTTGTCGCGATGGGCACGTAAACCGAGACGGAACGAGTGTTCAGGGAGAGAGAGTGTTACCTATGGTTAGGGGTTGACTGTTTTGGCTCGATTGACATATACGGGATACAATTTAGTGTTTGGAAAGGTGTTTCGAGGTGGTTTGGTTCGTGTTTCATTGAAAATCGAGGTTTTCACGCAAATCGAGGCAAAACGAGGCTCGGGAGAGGGTGGAATGTGTTTATTCCATGGGCTTTGTGAAGAGAGATTAAAATTTTTCCTCTTTTTAAAATGTTTGACAGCCCTCTGTATTTATAGGGTGATTTTTGCAAAAGAGTCCGGACGGACTTATCCTGAATTTGAGGGGTTTTTTTTGGTATTTTGGAAAATGGGAGGTCTTGCTGGCAATTCTTTTTTGCCTGTAAAACAGTCCGGACGGACTTTGACACAATCTCAGGGGTATTTTGGTATTTTCACTCTGAAATCTGATTGATGTTGACTAGAGGTCTGTGGCATGCGTGCCACATGCCCCTGTGACTCACCAGGGCTAGAGTTTCGTCCCGTTATTCCCAGTTTTGTCTACTTTTTAAATAACTGTTCGGAATATGTCCGAAACGCCCTCGGAAAGTGCATTTTTCAGGAAAAGCTATACTTTTACTTGTGACAACGTGTGTTGAGTACGCTTTGATGTTGGGATTCACGGGGCAGTCCCGGGACGTCTTGTTGGCTTGAGAACGGGGAGTTTAACGGGTTTCGGTTAACCTGGAGCGGGCCAGTTAACGGATTTCGGTTAACTTCTAACGGATTTTGACGATCCGGATTTGGGTACTTACAGTTAGCCCCTCAGCGACGTCACTTTCGAAGGAAGTGGGGTCGTTGAAAAAGATAAGGATCCAAATCGGGGGATGCCTTATTTAAAGAGACCTGAGAGGTCAGCTGGCTGGACCCTTAGCGGAAGGATTCCTACATATCCCAAGCGGGAATCAAGCCGATCGTAGTTCGTGGGTGCAAGGGCCGCTCGTGGGGACCTTGACCTAAGTGAGACTGTTGTGAGGCGTCTGAACCTGAGGGAAAACTATTGTGAGGCGTCTGAACCTAAGTGGGACCATTTTGAGGCATCTGAACCTGAATGGAGACTATTGTGAGGCGTCTGAACCTAAGTGGGACCATTGTGAGGTGTTTGAACCTGAATGGAGACTATTATGAGGCATCTGAACCTAAGTGGGACCATTGTGAGGCATCTGAACCTGAATGAAGACTATTGTGAGGCGTCTGAACCTGAATGGAGACTATTGTGAGGCGTCTGAACCTAAGTGAGACTTTCGAGGGCGTGTGGTGCCTCAGACCGAGATTACTGAAACATTCGAGGGCGTGTGGCACCTCAGACCGGGATTACTGAAGCATTCGAGGGCGTGTGGCGCATGTTAGTGTTATGCCCTAGGCCTATGTTTGATAGACTTATGTGTTGACATTATTTATTATTATATGAGATGTTTATCATTTGATTATTATATATGTTTTGTATATTTGTTTATAATAATCTATGTCCCTAATTATTAAGAGAATAATTAGTATAACTGTCAATGGATAATCATACGATGATTATATGCATAGAGATGCACATTGAAATTAAGGGTACTTGTTAGAGAACAAGTGACTGGACTTGACCCGCATGAGATTTATGTCATGGTCAAATGTCATAATTAAATCTCATAAGGTTACTTCATTTAGTCCCTAGACCTGAGATTATCATGACCTTACATATGATGAAAGTCATGTTTGATTTTAGTCAAACGATATCTTAACACGATATTTATAAAGGCTAATTTTGGCATGATCAGATTCATGATGGGAAGGATGATAAGTCAAGATGGAATTTGTCCCTCAAAATAGAGATGTTTTGCTTGGGCCCCTCGATGAGTGATAATGATGAAAGTGTATGGCCATACCCCAATGTGATTGGAATTATCATTATACTCGGAATCGAGAAAGCATTGAACAAAGACAAGTTGACGAGGACCATGACTTGTGTTCAATATAACATCGTGAGACAAAGGGAGAAATGGAAGTGTACCATTGGAAACGTGAACTCTTACGTTACATTATTTGGGTAGACATAATGGCTTGCTAGAGTCCGCTTATGTCTTATGAGAGTCGATATGATCGAACTCATTGCCAACATAATGTAATCCTATTGGGTCACACACAACTAGAATGAATTGATTAAGCCATTGGAAGAATGATTGAGAAATTCCTCATCAGCCTTGTATGGCCGTGCGACACAACATGCCATGTGCCTTGTGTGGTCGTGCGACACAACAGGCCCTGAGGCGTTTTGACAGAATCCTTTCCTAATGTGATTAGGATCCATATTCTATACTAATGTAGTATAAATATGAACGTCTGTCAACCCTAAAAAGCTAGCCGAAATTTTCAAAAGAAATTCACAACAATATTCTCAATATTATTCCAAGGTTTATAGGATCTAGCAATCTTCAAGAAATTGTTCTTGGATTCATTCAAAGGTGTGGATACCGAAAGAGGGTCTTCGCTCGTTCATCGATCAAGGCCTAGAGTTCAAGCAATCTGAAGAACGAAGTTTGTGATTTGAAATCACATTATTAAATCGTTCGATAGCTCAAGAACAGAAAGCATTCAAGGTTGGTTATATCTATCTCATAGTTTTTTAAGTTAATTGCATAGAACGGATCCTAGGCTCCTTGGGTTTTATGTTACTTGATGCTTAATTCCGCTACGCATGAACCCGTAAAACCCAACAGTGGTATCAAAGCCCCGTTCGTATCATTAAGTTTGAATTAACATGCTAGAAAAGTAATATAAATCGTTTATATGTTCTTTTAAATGTTATGTATGCGATAGATTGATTGTTTTTGAAACAATATGCCTAAATCGTATTCTATTGATATTGAATTAAATCTGTTAAAAGTTGTTTACATGATTTAATTTCTCTGTGATTTAGAATTGATTGAATTCTGGAAATCTGGAAATTGTCATCCTGTGTCACGCGACAGAACATGCTTCTGTCACGCGACACTTCTTGCCTAATCTGGGCACTATCAGTTTGTTGAACAAATCCTGCTAATCTGTGAATGTGTTTACAATCTGATATGTTTATGTATTAATCTGGATGCTATAAATTTCTGAAAATTAAGTTTATAGGGCTATGCTAGATTAATTCATTGTTAATGCATGCTTAGTTAATTAAAATATGATTTTATTAATTGTTGCGATGCATGATTTATGTGTTCTTAAATGTTAAGAATTTTGGGTGTTTAGTTGAAACAATATATTGCAATTTCCTGAATGTTTAGATTGAAACATTAAAATTTTGGTTTTATGATTGTTTATGAGAAACAAGTCATTTTACGCGAAGTTTAAAAAGAAACTGATTGTTTATAAAAGGTAGTGATTATGTTGCCAAATCAGAGCTGATTTCTGATTGTGCATGTCTAGGAAAGTTCTGTCGAAGGAGAGATTTGGTACTTAAGTAGTCCTTGTGGCTCACCTATCTTCCTGGGAACTTACCTGGTGCACGATTATGAATATCTTTGCTGATATACTTATAATCTACTTTTAAAGAACCTTCATTTAACTTTTAAGTTCTTTATGCCAATTCATGAGTAAAACACTTGAGACCATTCAGATAGTTTTGGGTGGGCTTGTCATAGCAAGGTACTTTGATTCTATTTGAATGCGAGCAAGATGAGGAAATGGTGGTTCCTATACGTTTAAAGTGAATGAACTTAATTGGGTTATCAAAATGGTTTTGGACCCAAGGCATAAGATGAGATTAAAATATGCCTAGACATATGATGTCTTGAATAAATCTCATAAAAGATCTAAGAGTCATATATGTGATATGATTGATGTTTTCTACCTAATTAATTTAGTTTTGAGCGGTTTGCCATAGCAAACTTGAAATTAAATTAAAGTTGGATCTTAGCCCATTAAATGTATATTATGCTTATTTGCATTGGAAGGTGTATAATTTAGTGGGAGCATTTTATGTAAATGCATTATACTTCTCATATGATATGTTTACTTATATATTTTCATATTTTATGTATATCTTTTTGTAGAATAAATGGCATCAAACAATAATCATCTGTCACTGCGATCTCTCCTTGAGAAGGAGAAGTTGGAAGAGAATGGTACAAACTATATGGATTGGATCCGTAGCGTGAGAATTGTTCTCAGGCAAGAGGAAAAACTGTACGTTCTCAAGGAAACTATTCCACCTGAACCTGCTGCCAATGCTACTAGGGCAGTGAGGGACCAATATTTGAAGCACAAGCGTGACTCCACTGATGTTGGTTGCCTCATGCTCTCCGCCATGTGCAAGAACCTTCAGAAGGATCTTGAGCACTTGGGGACAGTTGATCTAAATAATCGACTGATGGAAATGTTCCAAGTACAAGCAAGACAAGAAAGGTACAACACAGTTAAGGTCTTGACCTCATGCAAGATGAGTGAAGGATAAGCTGTTGGTCCCCATGCTCTTAAGTTGAAGGGACACATTGAGCATCTTGATAGGCTCGGTTTTCCAATTAGCCAAGAGTTGGCTACCGACATAATATTGAATTTGTTGCCCAAAAGTTTTAGTCATTTCATAATGTACTATAACATGGGTGGAATGAATAAAAACCTTTCCGAGTTAGTTCAAATGTTGAACACTGCGGAAACCAATATTGTCGAGAAGAAAACCGA